>OZ026837.1:32571633-32967023 GCA_964023205.1 Lutraria lutraria | reverse complement strand
GTGTTTGTTGCTGAATGACCGACCGTTGTTGGGTCACAGCCGCCTAGTGAAATAACAAAAATGAAAAGTTTCAAATAAAGTAAAACAAAAATGCTTCGTAAGTTCAAACCTGCTTAAATTGACAAAACAAGAGCGCCACGAGCGATGCCAACGCTCGTCCGTTCACTGCACCAGTAAGATATATCCACCAGACGAGCTAATACGATTGATAGTTCGTCGTGACAGAACATTTCTTAAGCCTAGATTGTTTTGTCGTAGATATGAAAATGAATATTCATCATACAATTAATAAAAGATATGTTGTAGTTCTTTCCACCGTGATTTAACGTCGCAACAGGATCACTTGGTGAATTTATCAGTATTAACTGACTATGAACACTCTAGGTGTTTACATGGTAAACCCGCCGACTTTCCGTAATCTCGTATCATCTTACCAATTAAGTAGACTTTTCGTGCTACCATGGCAACAGCAAAGTTCCGTCTTGGTGCTGGAAGGTTGCAGTATCTCAACCATTGTGTGTTACTTATGACACCATCCCTTCCTAAGAACAGAAGTACAACTTGCAATTATGTATTTTTTTATATTTTGGGTTTCAACAATTTTCAAGTTACTGGTGTATAAGGCGGTCGATTCAACTAACAAATTGTCCTGGGCCGGTATTCAATAAACATCTTAAGTAGTTTTTTAACTTAAGTTATATTTTTCCTTAAATTCGACTTTTTCCTTAACTCTTTTGTACTAATATAAAGGAGGAAATCACTACAATATGATTTTATCTTTGTTCTGAAGATGCCAATTATGAAAATGATAATTCATTTTCACACTTTTGATGACTGGTTCACAGACTTTTACCATGAAAAAAATTCGACTTAAGTAAAAAATTCGATTTAAGTTAAAAGAAATTTTAAGATGCTTTGTGAATACGGACCCTGGACTATATTCTAACCTGTACTAACTTACCCTACCATTATGTTCTTCTCCACATGTGGAAGAAAACTGACATATTTGTCAAATTTTCATAGAAGGATATAACTAGCCCTGACCGGGGTTTGAACCCGGATTGCCGAGTTACAAATCCAGCGCACTGATCACGTGACCACGGCCGCGGAAGATGCAATAATAGAAAGTAGAATCTGAATTAGGAAGACTAACTTTGAATTCTATGTATTTCTGGAAACATAAGTGACCTTCAGGAGCACTACTAAATATTTCAGGTTTTAAGGGCCATTTAGATCATGAAAAGTTTGGATCTAATAATATTAATACATAAGATAGGAGGAGACCCGTTAAGAATAAGACCACCATACGGGGTATAAGCAATGATTCCAAATACGACATAAAATATCAATTTATCAACTATTAAAAAAACTATAATATTTGAACTGATAACTACCTGCTCTCGAGTGTAAATCATCACAGAAACCCCCAATGATGAAAATTTCTATCGCTACTGGTGTGCGTTGGTCATTAACTAGGCACGTAGCTTCGTTGCCATGGAAAACACACAAGTTGCCACAATTCCTCTCAAGTGCAAGGGGTAACATTAATGGTATACCACATCTTTTGGGTGAGTAAGGATGATAACAACACGGTATAGCTGCTGTTGTCGATAACTTGGATGAGAACTGAGACACAAGCTCAGCCACATGGCTTCTACCACATTGGTTCGATGGTCCTGGTGTTGCCATGGAATTCTCGTAGTGAGTGTCAGGGAATGTAAATATTGGTGATAGCTGTTTTGGGCTTGGCGTTTGAACCATTACAGGCTTTGCATGACGTGCTGGGGATATTTGAGGAGATGGTGTTCTGACAGGGTACATGTTGTATAAATCTGTTGTCATAGGTTCCTCGGTGTAAGTACATGTATCAGGAAATGGAAAAACAGGCCTTGGTTGAAATTTTGGGCTTGGTGTTTCTATCATAACTGGTTTAGCAAATCGAGCTGGAGACAGCTGGGGCGACGGCTGTTGTTTCGGTGCTTTTCCATTCCAGAATGCATGTTGTGCTTTTATTGGTAAGCTGTCAATTACTGGTCTCCGGTCCAATCCATATCCGTGTTTATACGTACTTTCGTCCACTGGTTTCGGGGGTGGCCATATGATAGGTTTTGCAAACCGAGCCGGGACGGTGGGTATTTCATAAGTTTCTTCTTTTTGTGGTATCAGCAAAGGCCACATGACAGGCTTAGCACTTCCGGCTGGTGGCGTTATCAGTGGCCTAGTCGTATTGCTATCTTCCACATTGTATTGGCTATCATTTTCCTCTTGTGGAACAAGTACAGGCTTTGCGCATGGTAAAGGGGACTTTCGTTTCGACTTCGTTATGATTGGAGTTGTCTTTGTGACCCTGGTCGTCAGTTGGCAATAGAGCGGGTTTAGCGTGACCTGGTGATCGGGACCTTGAATTTGGGCGTGAGCTATGATTGACATCAAGTCTATTATCACGTAGTTCGTCGTTTTTGTCGTGCCTGACCAGAGGCTGTAATAGATAAGTCATCCTAATTAATTTAAACATCAATAGACTAGTTGTATACGTACGTTCATATTGTATGGAGTACATATGGTGGCTGATTTTTGCCATTTCATATCTTCGTGTTTTCGCCCCTAAAAGACGAAGCACGACGACACGAACACACGACAAATTGCCCATTTATCGCGTCTTCGCCTTCGACCTTAGAGGGCGAATACACGAACACACGAAATATTGAAGGCGAAATAACGATATTTTGATAGGCGAACTAACGAAATCTTCTCTTGTATAGTTTCGTGTCGGCGGGTATGAAATCTTCTTCCTTCGGGGCGAAGCACGACTGCACGACGATACGAAAATTGGCCAATTTCGAGGCGAAGACACGAACATACGACAAATATAGGGCGCCGATACGTCGATTTCATACCCTCCGACACGAAACTCTACAAAAGTAGATTTCATGTGTTCGCCTATCAAAATTTCGTTATTTCGCCATATCGGGTCGACTCAAAGTGAAGCATTTCGGGAAATGTGCGTGTTTGAGTGAAACCTTGGAAATAAACAAACAAATTGGACCGGTTCCCGCGTTGCTCCCCTAAACTATGAATTGAATACAACAGTAGAATCTGAACTTATACCATAATAATTAATGCATCAATTCTACCTTAAAAATGTATTAGACTTTATTACACATTTATTGACTTGTCTACATCATTTAGCCCAGTAAGGCACATACAGCATGCATGGCATACTTCATCCGATCATATTATAGGAAATAATCATACTTCAAAGATTTGATCTAATTGCAGTAAGTCGAGCAAATGACATGTGTCTCTGACCTTAATACCTTCATGAAAGGCATAAACATCAATCTTCAAATGAAATGAAATTGATGAGGCCGTTGGAGCGACCACGATTTATGAAATTAGGCGACAAAATGTTTATTTCAGGTTATTAGTACCTGACCTACCCTAATTTTCCCCGCGATCCTAGACTTTTTATTAAGCCTGACAAACAGTACATTCTGTTCAATTTTTACCTTTGCCTCACCTTTCAGAGAATGATAAAAACAAAGGATTCCGTATAGACCTACCCCCATTTTTAAAACAGCATGCTACCAGAAGAAGAAGTAAAAACTCTTTTTTTTGGCCTTGATATAATCAAAGCACCACGGATTATGGGTGATTAGATAAAACAATTGCCCCCTTGAATTGGCTGACACGAGTAAAGTATGGTCCTTGCAGAGAACTTAAGATCGTAACGGAAGTAACGACCACTCAATTGGTGAATGGAAAATTAAGGATAATTGTACTTGTATAGGATTCTATATACTCAACTTGATTTTTGTTTTTTTTACCGGATGGGAAAAATACAGGAAAATTAATGTTATATGTATGCAATATTCAAAGATCAAGGTCTATAATCACGTGATATATTGTTTTGATACCACAGGGTTCGAGTTTTTCATGTAGGCCATGTTCCAGCCAACGATTTTCCGTATCCATCGGTACCAAAATTAGAATGGTTACTGTCGTAGTTTGTCCATAGACACTCGAGAGAAATTTGAAGTGGACAGATTTTTTCATTATTTTTTTTTTAAATTTCTCTTTCGCTGCCATTTTCCAGACCCTGTGGTATCAAAACAATATATCACGTGATTAAAGGCCGTGAACGATACATACATACAAGTACATATCTTTATAAAATCAAATTCATGTATACATTACATATAATATAAATCTCTCACCAAACTTTTAGCTTTGTAGCCCATTCTTGGTGGGGGAACCTTTATCATTAAAGGGTCCGATCTTTGTAATTTCAGAGCTGTCACATACCTAAACCAAAAGAAAAAACATATATGTCAAAGTACGTTAATTCATTAGGCAAAAGATAAATAAACTGTACTTAGTTTTCACGAACATCACCCAAAATATTATAATGTAATGTTACTAATTAGGGAAATTCGTATTGGCCGAGCCTACATCTACATCTACATAAATACTATCAAAAGTCAATCACTGACTATACTGATAGGTATTTATCTTTTGCCTAATGAATTAACGAGTTATATATTGTTCGTTGTATTGGTCTAAGCCCGACAGGGTGAAGGCCGATACAGCTGACCGAGGAATAAAAATTAATAGTAAGAAAAGATCATAATGAAGTAGAGAAATTACTCAAAAAGTCGCTTAAAATCACCACAAGAATACCGAGTTTAATTGTTTTTATATAAATTAAGAAGAGTACCAACGGATCGTTTTTTTTATTGCAAGACAATCGATGTGGGCGAAACTGTCATAACTAGGCTCGACTGTATGTACAGTACAACCTCTCCAAAGCAACACCCTTTGTGAGTGGCTCAGTTATATGGTTGTTGCGAGGTAGTTGCTACTGAGAGGTTATACTAATTGTTAGATTTTGCAGTGGAAAAAAACTTGCTTTTGTTTAAGGGAGGTTGTTACTCAAGAGAGGGGCCGCTCTGGAGAGGTCGTACTATATAATTATTCCACTTACCAGACGGAAATGATCAACAATAAGCGGAGGTCTTCGTGGTCTCTAAATAATTTGGTCTCGTCAGCACATCTTAACATCTCCTCTTCCGTCATGTGAGGGAATCTATTTGAAAAAAGTATTGATACACTAAAACCCCTCTAAACCGGACCTCTTCCGGACTGGACCTAAAGTCCGGATTTCTGAGAATTCCGGTATTCACAGAACTTTGATAAAAAATCGGGAAAAAATTGGACTTGCAAAATTGTTCGATTTTTAGGGAATGCCGGTTTTCAGGGAGTCCTGTTTTCAGAGGTATAATTGTAAACATGTTTATTTAGAACACTAGGAAACGAGAATATTGACTTTCAATGTTGCAAAAAACTGTAATTTATGTGTTCCTATAAATGCTGAATTACAGAAAATGTTGATGTTTTGTTGTTGTTTTTTCAGTGATATTTACTTAGATTTGTCTACATCGCTTTGGACATGCAAACAACATGATTATAAAATCACGATTCGGCGTATCAAATTACAATTCATGATCAACGAGTCCATAATTGTATTTCTTGTGATGTCTAGTTTTGAGCAAGAGCGCTGCGAGCGGTGTCAACGCTCGTATGTTCATCTCCGCCTCAGTGAGATCTATCCATGTATTAAAAGGCTGGTACCTACTTCATGCATAATCAAATCCTTAAGTAATTTATTAAGATAATTAATTACTAGTACACATGTAAGCCGACTATGTCACATCTGAGTTTTGAGTTATATTAAAGTTTTGCACAAGGCAGACGACGCAGTGATCACAACAGCTCGACTTTTTCATTGAAAAATGTGACGTGTTGGGGGGGGGGGGGGTAAGCAAATATTTTCACAAATTATAAGACTATAAAAGATATGGTATTTAAACACGATTAAAAAAATCTCACGATTCAAGGTATTGAATATATTCAACTAAACTATGTTTGATCCGAAACTCGACTATAAGCACGAAATTAGATATTTATACTTTTTGGGTTTACACCTGTCTTAAACAATAGTTTAGCTATTTGCAAGCTTGCACTTAACCAATTAGTAACCTGTTTTACTGGAATCTATACAATTACCTTCCTAGTTCCTACCATTATTTATTAAAACTTTTTACTACTAATTCACAAACTCATACTTCGGGAGGATCAGTGTTGTAGGGGTAGAGCGTCGGATTCCTAGCCCGGGGGTCGCGGGAGCTTTCACAAGTACTGGTCAGAATCCAGGAAGCAGACATCGATAATAGTTAATATAATTTGTAAGAACTTGCTCTAGAGCCGTTGTAAAATAAATAAGTTTAAATTAAACTCAATAATTACCTTATCAGGTTCATGATTCTAAACGAATGACGAAGCCGATCTTGCCCTCCGTGAACAATCCATCGTAAAGCAATTTGAAAGACGTCGAATTCGCTAGCAATGTTCAGTTCATCTAAACAAAGAAAAAGGTTTATGTTTTGATTGAAACTTCTGACTTTATTTCTCTTTAATTAATAGTCTTATACTATATTGTCTCATTTCTCTATGCAATGTGTTGGATAAATATAATAGAAGAATTTATTCATTTAGGTTTAAAGCCACATTAGCTTTTTGGGTGTTAAAATTATAGTAGGTCTTATTTTACCGAGAAAGATATCTTATTAGTGAAACTGACTTTTATTTGGAATAAAAACATTCCAAAATTTTATTTTTTGATCATGGAGTACATAAAGAAATATAGCACAGTATTATTTTCAATGATATTGCAAAAAATAAGAAAAAGCATTTGACAACATTTTAAAGAGATGTGACTAAAGAAAAGCATAATGTAAATATTGTTTTAGAGCAAATAATATACATTTCTTATCAGTTTACCTATTGTTCAGTATTACTAAATTCAAAAAGCTAATGGGCCTTTAACGCCGTTTTTTTTCAACATATTTACCTAAACTGTATTCTAACCAGAACTATATAACCTTTCCACAATGAACCAGCAACTGCTCCGCATATGGAGAAAAATTGACATTAATGTCAAAATTTTCATGGAACGGTATGACCTACCGCGATCGGGAATCGGACCCAGATCGCAGAGTTACAAATACAGCGTAATTACTGCTGGAACACGGCCGTGGCCTTTAACTAGAATTAAGTATGTATTCGAGACACAAAGGAGCATAGTTTAAAGAGTATTTAATTGTTTTACCTGACCGGAGGAAGTGGCAAAACAGATTAACATCCATCTCTAGGAAACGAGCAAATCTTGAAGCTGCTCCGAATTGTCTTTTAATTCTGGCAAACAGGTTACGGTTCAGTTGACTGCAGCAGCTCTTCCAACACTGCAGCAGCAGATGTAAGGCTTGTTGAAGATCAAGTCGGTCCTCTACGGATACCAGAACGTTTCTCAGAGCTTTTATCCCCAGCTTTTCAGCAAGGGTGAACATATCAAGAATGTAACACGGCTGCAGCTGGATGCGTCCGGTATAGATGAACTGGAGAAATTGTTCAAAAGCGTCGGAACTTATGCCAAGAAGTTTGATTTCGACGGGAATTCTCCTGGGTGGATCACGAAGGAGGATGCTCTCCAGATAGTTACTATGACAACACAAGACTGCTCTGTGAGCCATGAAATGGCGGCCTTGTACTTCTATATTTGTGTCTGCGAGTTCACTGCTTCCGTGAACTTTACTTATGTATTCGCCAAATGATAGAAAATGGGCTAATACATTTACTGGTGTTGATGTCATTGTAATCGGCAAATTGCGCCCAGGTATGTTCGCTTTCTTTTCACAAACAGCTTTAAGTTCGTCATAAGTGTCAACGGTATTCAAACTTGGGTCTTTTCCACGTATTCTTAATAGCAAATGGGGCAAATTTCCCCGAAACATCTCATCAAATGTACTATTTGCCTCCACGTTGAATTCTGCAATAAAATGGAGAAAACTGAATAGTTTATCAAAATGTACTCCTACCTACAACAATAGAATTGACATTCTGACATTCGCTTTAGCCTTCATCTCAATATAATAACTGCATTACATCGGCTTATTTCAACAAACCGTGTATAATTTTTCACATTTTGAGAAAATCCTTTTTGAAGTTTGACGTAAATAACTTAGTTACGGATTTGTGGAATTTGGATTAACTCTCTATTTAGGGGAGATCTAGAAGCGGATAAATATTATTCATTGTAAAGTGCTCATCGTGACGGAAACAATTATACCAATATCGCCAAACATTTAGTTGTAAAAATGAACCGACGATTTATTATAATAACAACTTTCAGACCAGTTTTAGATGCCAGATTTTTCTTTATAATAAAGCTTGATAGAGAGACTTGCACTATGTGAGTTTTTTGTTCAATCAAGCAGGACTTTACTGTACTTCTGAATAATAAATACGTCATGCCAAGAATTATAGGTCAAAAGTGAGCTTAGACACATTCATGTAAAATAGTATCACAAAGAGACAATTACTTCTACGTCGTCGGAGACAATCAGCTGATGGAAAATTAATAAAAATGCTTGTATGTTTAGGTACTGTGCAGCAGAAACATTAAAGCCCCATTAGCTCTCTGGGTGTTTAAATTGGAGTAGGTCTCATTTTACCTAGAAAGATGTCTTATCTGTGAAACTGACTTTTATTTGCAATAAAACATTCCGAAATTTGTTTTTTAAGTACATATAGAAATGTAGCATGTATTTTTTTTTTTTTTTTTTTTTTTTGTAATATATTACCAAAAAATAAGAAAAACAAACATCTACATCTGATAACATTTTAACGAAATGTGGCTAAAGAAAGGCATCATGTAAATATTGTTTTACAATAGTATTTACAACCATTTTATCTATTGATCTATATTACTGAATTCATAAAGCTAATGGGTCTTTAAGATTATTTCTTTCTATAACTTTACTATGTGTCTTTGAACTAGTCAAAATTGGTCAGTCTTGACGTTTCTGTGGATTCCTGTGGGGTTGTATCGGAAGTCAATGACAGAATAGGAGTTAAAGGAGAATGAATATATTCATCTTAAGGAGATACCGGTAACTTATATTGCAGGGAACTTCCGTAGTTAAGTGGTTATCCATTGTCTTTTACTAATAATCACTAGCGCCCCGCTATGTTGCTAGTAAGTTTAAGGGAACAGAAAGAATACAGAAATACATGTAGAGCTAACTAAATTATACGTACCAGTACTTTCAGCTATTCTCAATTTTGTTTCAAGCAATTTCTGCTCAAAACATTTATTTTCGTCTTTGGCTGACTTGGCGTCGCTATATTCATTAGTCAATCCATCTTGATCTTCTTTATCAATTATTTCCACCGAATTGTCCGTCGACGGGACATCGGGCAATTTCAAAACAGAATTAATTATGGATCCGTCTGAATTCTTCGAATCCATATTACGCATTCGTTGAACGTAATCTTTTTATAACGGTTTCTCATCCATCATCAATGCGGTTACATGCAGAGTATCGTTGTAAATGACGTCTCTTTGTTGTTTAGGTGACGACGTCAGATTGTAGCGTAATTGTGATGTCATCAAGTGACGTCACATGCGTTAAACCGCGATGACGTCGAAAATAATATCCTTATTTGTTTTGCGTTGTTGAAATACAGGTACTTAATTTCACTCAGTATCAATATGACAGAGGAACAGCATTACTACTACAGTATGTGAAAAAGGGGGTCATGGTAATAAAGGGGATTGCTGTTATAGTGCTTGGAAGGTCAACATGTTTTTTCTCGTGCTGACAATTTTTAATAACACCCTCTCAGAAATGTGATATTTATATATTGTCAACCATTATGATTAGTATTCGATCAACAAACTCACCAATCAGGCATTAATCATTATGGCTTACCATACATGGTTCCTTATCATTAGACTGATTTTTAGTTCAGCTTTCCATAGCCGACACTCGCTTAGCGCGCATGAATTTTAATGCGGACCAAAGTACTACGTTTTTCTACATACGCAATGCAATTGTAAAAGTAGTTCCCGTTCCATGTTGTAATGCAAGTCTATGTAATCTAAGTTCAGTTTTCATGAGTACTTTCAGTACTTTGATTCTCTCTAGCAGCGTATCTGGGATTCGCATGTGTCTCATTAGCTAAAGCGAGCATTACTGGACAACAGATGGCATTGTCTGTCCTAGCGTTTTTCTGACACATTGTTTATAATACTCTCGTTCACGTTAGGAGCTGTTGCGAACAGGAATTATTGAGGTAATTTGATTTTTTTATTTGACATTTGCAAATATGATTTATTTTGTAAATTATTTACAATGTATTATATATGTTATAAGATATTATTGAAAAGTGTACTTTTTTAATCGAGCGCATGTTAGCGATTCAGTGAGTATGATTTAATAAAAAAAACTGTCACACAAATAAAGTGCGAAAAGCAATAAAAAAAATATCTCTTACTTTTTAAAGTGGTATCTATTATATCATCTAATTTTTGTGTGATACTTTTTCATATACTCATTATATTTTTTTCAATAAATTCTGAGATTATCATAATGCAGCTAAATGAAATCGGAATTGAACAGTGTTTATTGTCACAATGATGACGAGTTTTTTTTAGGTTTTTGCTTTAATTATTTCAAGCGAATCTCCCTTTAAAGGAAGTGCCAGTTACGTCAAGCATCGTAATTCTTTAAAGGGGGTATTTATAAATTATTAATCCCATTGTTCGAATAATCCTGACAATAAGGAACTGATACAATAGGGATTCAGCGGACCTCGTGAGAAGGTTATCCGTAGATCCCCGTGATATTACCCGTAGATCCCCGTGATATTACCCGTAGATCCCGTGATATTATCCGTAGATCCCCGTGATATTACCCGTAGATCCCCGTGATATCACCCGTAGATTCCCGTGAAATTACCCGTAGATCCCCGTGATATTACCCGTAGATCCCCGTGATATTACCCGTAGATCCCCGTGATATTACCCTAAATCCCCGCGATATTACCCGTAGATCCTCGTGAGAATGTTACCCGTAGATACCCGTAAGAAAGTTACCCGTAGATCCCCGTGAGAAAGTTACTCGTAGATCCCCGTGAGAAAGTTACCTGTAGATCCCCGTGATATTACCCTAAATCCCTGCGATATTACCCGTAGATCCCCGTGAGAATGTTACCCGTAGATCCCCGTAAGAAAGTTACCCGTAGATCCCCGAAAGAAAGTTACCCGTAGATCCCCGTGAGAAAGTTACCCGTAGATCCCCGTAAGAAAGTTACCCGTAGATCCCCGTGAGAAGGTTACCCGTAGATCCCCGTAAGAAAGTTACCCGTAGATCCCCGTGAGAAAGGTACCCGTAGGTCCCCACGATATTACCCGTAGATCATCGTGATATTACCCTAAATCCCCGCGATATTACCCGTAAATCCCTGTGAGAAGGTTACCCGTATAACCCTGTGATATTACCCGTAGATCCCCGTAAGAAAGTTACCCGTAGATCCCCGAGAGAAGTTTACCCATAATTCATACGAAGATACTGAATGCTAATAAGCTCGATGAACATTTCCGTACGTGTAGAAGATGTCAATGATACGATCACTATTATATATATATATACGGTAAAACCCCTATAAACCGGACCTCTTCCGGACCGGATAAAATTCCGTATTTCACAGAACTTTTATTAAAATCCGAGAAAAATGAGACTTGAAAAAATTTCTGGGAATTCCAGTTTTCAGGGGATGTACTGTACATCTAAACTAACTATTCACTTTTCATATTCCTAAAAGTCTCATTTACTCCAGAAATAAGCCACTAACAAATTTAAATCCGATGCTAAACTGGTTCCCGTTGACTCTGACTGTCAAAGCCAATCCCAAAGCCTTTGGTGCACAGCAACTTGGAACCGGTACCAGTTCAATTCAATGCCCATTCGGTCAATTAAGTATTCCGTCAAGCCAATCCACTTTAGTTCACTGGGATAATTTAATCAATTGGAAAACAACGCTGTTTGTTCTTAACTCAGAACGATTTGTCAATTTGTGTGCATTTTTTTTAGTATTATTCAACGTCTTCTGATCGCGATTGTTAAAACCTGAGATTAACTAATAGCAACGTCAACATTTGGATAATTATGATATATTTGTCTAAAGTTTCTAAACCAAACAAATTGACGCAAATACAATGTGATAAATGCCAGCTCATCTATGTCATACCACAAACATTACACCATATCAAAGTTTGAGACAATAATTTTGGGAGTTCTGGTATCCTAATACATATTGTACCTTAAATCTGTTTAAAGTCACACAAAGAGTCAGGGTCATTTTGGCGACTTTTCCAGCTTCAACGTTCGTGGACAACCACATGCGTACTAGTAACTTGGGTAGAACATCCGACCTTACCGTAAGCTACTTTAGTGGACACCTTCTTTAATGTCCCGAGTAAGATTCGAATTTACAGAGGTGAGGAGCTATGGGTTTTTTAGTCAGAGACCATAGTACCTCGAACACAAACGGTTTCTCTCGCGACGTACTGAAAAAGTATACATGCAAAGAAAGAAATAAGTTGTTTTTCGCTTAAAACAAACGTAAATCATGAAGTTCTCTTTTTTATGTTTGCGCATGCTCGAATTATTGATTGACCAATCAGAAGATGCGTTATATATTACCGCGTAACCGTCAGCACCATTAGGTTAATGAAATTTTGTTATCTCAAATCGACCACTAATAAGTTATTCCCGACCTAGACAAAAGTTAGACCCATTAACACGAGGTTAGTCAATCGGAACTCCTCGTCGTTTGTAATAAGGGAAGTGTATTAAATTTTCTCAGTTATGGAAATGCCCGAGTAATCACGATAGCAGGTTAGTGCATCCAGTCAGAGAATTATAGATTTACGACAATGAATAAAGATGGACAGCGATTGTAAAGAAGCTATTGTGCAAATATACAAATATATTGATAATAAAGAAAACACATTTATAAATTCAATAAGTTAGATTATAGATTTGCATTTGTCATGCTAATCATTAACATTTATACATTGTATCTTCTTTTTTTATGAGCGTTCTTGATTCAGACCTAATAGTTCAGTGCGTTCAAATATACATAATTTCTCTAAAACTTGAACATTCTTTAATTGTTCGTAAAAGAGATAAACAGACAGTAAAGGCGGCCACCGTGGTCGAGTGATAAAATTCTCTGATTAGAAACAACTAGCCTGACCCTAACCGCAGAGATTTCGAATCACATCCGGGACAAGACAGATGTCACATGTTAGGGGCTTATACAGCTAATTTACAGGAGGGCGGTGATTCTACCCAGAAATACGCTTTCGGGTCTTTCTCCGCTGCTAAAGCTGAACAAGAGCGCCGCAAGCGGTGCCACCGCTCGTCTGTTCATCACCTCAGTGAGATATATCCACCTATGAAGTTTCATGTTGCTACCTCTTGTAGTTTCTGAGTTATAAGCTACATTAAAGGTTTTGCGCGGCGCATACGCTGACGACGCAATGATCACAATAGCTAGACTTTTTTTAAAATGACACCCAACATTTATTTTCTTAATTGAGTTTCAAATCGTAATGGCTTATTTATATTTTGACGTGATCAGAAAGTCAAAGAAAATGTTGATAGTAAAGCTCTCTACTTCTCCACATTTAAGTCGCATTTTGGCAATATTTTTTATAAGAATAGTTTCTCAATACAGAATATCGGATTAAACATTAATTGATAACTAATTGCCACATGAGTTCATTATTTTAATGATTTTTTTTAATTTTCAGCACTAAACGCTCCCGAGACGATACATCTTAACACCAGCCAACATGAATGCGTCAAACTACTCACTGACAAGCGATTCGGAAAATGTGACGTCAGGAACCGAACAGAACAATATGATATTTTCTATTTCACCAGAAACCTACGAAAACTTCATGTCCGTTTGTAACATTGTTACACCAATCATTTGCGTGGCAGGCCTTATTGGTAACGGTTTAGGCATTGGGGTTCTTTGGAGCGATACTAAACAACAAAGACTAACGATATATATGTATCTGTTCGCTCTGACGCTATTCGATGCCATGTACCTCTTTGTTGGGGTGTTAAGAAGCGCGCCACAAATCATTCAACTATACGACGAGCATTTGTCAAATTATATAGAAGAACATATGAAACTAGGCATTATATACATAGACATGGTGCTATCTCATTCTGGAACGGCCATTATTATCGTCATGTCCATTGAACGCCTATTGGCTCTCGTATGCCCATTCACAGTGAAACACACCAAAGTTGTGAAATACCCGAAACATATAATCATCATTTGTTTTCTCTGCAACGTGGTTTTCCTGATTCCATTTCCAATTTCCTTCGAAATAGGTTCATTCGAATCTGACAATCATACCGAATACTCTATCAGATTTCAAAAGTCCAAACAGAAAACAATGGACGCTTACATGATTTGCCAGACATTTGTGGATTACTTCATTCCTGCTATACTGTTGTTTGGAACGAACATCGCCATCCCAATCATATATGCCCGCACCGTTTCCAGACGTCAGGGAACACTAAACATGCCCGGTCATGCTTTCAACAACAAGCAAACAAAGATTACAATGACGGTGCTTTGTATAACAGTGTCGTATGTGTTTTTGTCCTTGCCTAATCTCTTCATAAAAATAATGGCTTTTATTGACAAAGAATACAGTTTTGATGGAAAGCAGAAACACCTCTTCTGGCTTTTTATTGATATTAGTAATTTGTTCACGTATATTAATGCTGCAAACGATTTTATTATCTACATCCTGGTATCCAACCATTACCGTAAAGTGTTCGTGCAAATGTACTGTCATACATGTCGTCGTAAACAACAAGAGGAAAATGGCCTCGGCCTTGACCTTTCTAAATCATGCTCGTCCATGACAGAGAGATTCTAGACTAGTTGATCATTGGATTGGAGAGTAACATATATTGTTACAAATTCAACAAAGCACATCCTTAGCCTAATGTACTAGTATTTAGTAAAGATGCTAAAAGATTAAACAAGCATTCTGATGAACTGTTCCATTAAATCAACATTGGTATTATTTTCGTTTAATTAAATCTAGAATACATGATGTAACAACGTGTTTATGTCAGAGCTACAGATAGAATTAACTACTAGTAGCTATTACGACAGAATTACAAATACAGAGTCAATGGTTTCACTGTGGTCTAAACTTCGCGCCAACAGCCAAGGTCACTTGATGACCTCTCTAGCTTTTACGATGGGGATTACACTCAGGTAAAACCATTGACATTCCGTGAACAAGCTGAACAGCTTCCTCATACATGACATTGGTCTGGTCCAGGATATAATTCGAACTCTTAGAAGTAAGGGGCTAGTGATTACTAGTCAGCGACCACAACCCAAATACCATGTTTCTATGTGTTTACAAGAGTTTAATAATAGGTTGAACTTTCATTTTGTTCACTTTTAAAAACGCACAGGTTCCCATGAAGCAGTTACAGGTGTGTCAATAGAGCCAAATTAAAAATCCTGAAAATCATATGCGGCCGACCATATTTATGCCAAACAAGAGGCCTTCAAACACATTGTTTCCATATTTAACTCAGTTTGTATTAAAGAAAATCCTTCAGAGCAGATTAAATTTACCATATCTTTGCTAATTCTTGAGTTAGTTTCATCAAATATCTATTATTTTGCTCAGAAATCAGAGCTTCTTTCAGGACAGACAAATCCGGAATTCCGGATATAACCGGAATATTGACACCCCTGCAGTTACTAATATAATTATGTATGTACATATTTTTATAGTACAAATAAAGAATACATTTGACACTCAATGTAACTTATTTCTTTCTACAGGGAGTTTTTTTACAAATACAGTAAATCCCCTGGAATCCGGAATTCTCTGAGTCAGATTTTCAAGTCAAATACAAGTCAAATCTGTTTCAGAATTTATCAAAAGTTCTCAGAAAATCCGGATTTCTCAGAAAACCGGACTTTAAGCCCAGTCCGGATTGGGCCCGGCTTTCAGGGGTTTTACTGTTGTCGGTCTAGGTTATTTCCAATTAGAACAGAATGGAACAAGAACAAAACTCTGAGAGACAACATAGGCACCATAAATGATGAAAACTTACAACACAACACTACATATCGTAGATTCCCGTGATATTACCCGTAGATCCCCGTAAGAAAGTTACCCGTAGATCCCCGTGAGAAAGTTACCCGTAGATCCCCGTGAGAAAGTTACCCGTAGATCCCCGTGAGAAAGTTACCCGTAGATCCCCGTGAGAAAGTTACCCGTAGATCCCCGTGAGAAAGTTACCAGAAATGGTCCGATTTTCAAGGGATTCCGATTTTAAGGGAGTCTGTTTTCAGGTGATGTACTGTACATCTAAACTATTCATTAGTCATATTCTTAAAAGTCTCATTTACTCCAGAAATAAGCCACTAACAAAATTAATATAAATCCGATGCTAAACTGGTTCCCGTTCACTCTGTCTATCAAAGCCAATCCCAAAGCCTTTGGTGCACAGCAACTTGGAACCGGTACCAGTTTAATTCATTGCCCATTCGGTCAATTAAGTATTCCGTCAAGCCAATCCACTTTAGTTCACTGGGATAATTTAATCAATTGGAAAACAACGCTGTTTGTTCTTAACTCAGAACGATTTGTCAATTTGTGTGCATTTTTTTAGTATTAGTCAACGTCTTCTGATCGCGATTGTTACAACCTGAGATCAACTAATAGCAACGTCAACATTTGGATAATTATGATATATTTGTCTAAACCAAACAAATTGAAGCAAATACAATGTGATCAATGCCTGCTCACCTCTGTCATACCACAAACATTACACCCTATCAAAGTTTGAGACAATAATTTTGGGAGTTCTGGGATTCTAATACATTTTACCTTAAATCTGTTTAAAGTCACACCAAGAGTCCGGGTCATACAATCTGACGACTTATCCAGCTTCAACGTTCGTGGACAACCACATGTGTTACTAGTAACTTGGGTAGAACATCCGACCTTACCGTAAGCTACCTTAGTGGACACCTTCTTTAATGTCCCGAGTAAGATTCGAATTTACAGAGGTGAGGAGCTATGGGTTTTTTAGTCAGAGACCATGCTACCTCGAACACAAACGGTTTCTCTCGCGACGTACTGAAAAAGTTTACATGCAAAGAAAGAAATAAGTTGTTTTTCGCTTAAAACAAACGTAAATCATGAAGTTCTCTTTTTTATGTTTGCGCATGCTCGAATTATTGATTGACCAATCAGAAGATGTGTTATATATTACCGCGTAACCGTAAGCACCATTAGGTTAATGAAATTTTGTTATCTCAAATCGACCACTAATAAGTTATTCCCGACCTAGACAAATGTTAGACCCATTAACACGAGGTTAGTCAATCGGAACTCCTCGTCGTTTGTAATAAGGGAAGTGTATTAAATTTTCTCAGTTACGGAAATGCCCGAGTAATCACGATAGGAGGTTAGTGCATCCAGTCAGAGAATTATAGATTTACGACAATGAATGAAGATGGACAGCGATTGTAAAGAAGCTATTGTGCAAATATACAAATATATTGATAATAAAGAAAACACATTTATAAATTCAATAAGTTAGATTATAAATTTGCATTTGTCATGCTAATCATTAACATTTGTATCTTCTGTTTTATGAGCGTTCTTGATTCAGACCTGATAGTTCAGTGCGTTCAAATATACATAATTTCTCTAAAACTTGAACATTCTTTAATTGTTCGTAAAAGAGATAAACAGACAGTAAAGGCGGCCACCGTGGTCGAGTGATAAAAGTCTCTGATTAGAAACAACTAGCCTGACCCTAACGGCAGAGATTTCGAATCTCATCCGGGACAAGACAGATGTCACATGTTAGGGAGCTATACATCTAGTTTGCAGGAGGTTGGTGATTCTACCCAAAAAAACACTTTCGGGTCTTTCTCCGCTGCTAAAGCTGAACAAGAGCGCCGCAAGCGGTGCCACCGCTCGTCTGTTCATCACCTCAATGAGATCTATCCACCTATGAAGTTTCATGTTGCTACCTCTTGTAGTTTCTGAGTTATAAGCTACATTAAAGGTTTTGCGCGGCGCAGACGCTGACGACGCAATGATTACAATAGCTAGACTTTTTTTCGAAAACAGCAGTGCTAAAATATGCGAATTGATCCGTGATCGTTGGTGCGATGTTAAACACCAGAGAAATAAAACTAGGAACCCTAGATACTAAAATGACACCCAACATTTATTTCTAAATTGAGTTTCAAACCGATATGGCTTATTTATATTTAGACGTGATCAGAAAGTAAAAAAGAAATGTTGATAGTAAAGCTCTATTTCTCCACACTTAAGTCGCATTTTGGCAATATTTTTTATAAGAATAGTTTCTCAATACAGAATTCATGTTTGCATGTGAAGAATCATGAAATTGTGAGGTTTACGCAAATTACTCGTCTGTAAGATTGCAGATTAAAATTCCATTTTTTTTTTTAAAAAAGCACTACGGACTTATAACGATATTCATCGGATTAAACATTAGTTGATAACTAATTGTCACAAGAGTTCATTAATTGAATGACTATTTTTTTTTTCAGCACTAAACGTCCCCGAGACGATACATCAAACACCAGCCAACATGAATGCGTCAAACTATTCACTGACAAGCGATTCGGAAAATGTGACGTCAGGAACCGAACAGAACAATATGATAATCTCTATTTCACCAGAAACCTACGAAAACTTCATGTCCGTTTGTAACATTGTTACACCAATCATTTGCGTGGCAGGCCTTATTGGTAACGGATTAGGTATTGGGGTTCTTTGGAGCGACACTAAACAACAAAGACTAACGATATATATGTATCTGTTCGCTCTGACGCTATTCGATGCCATGTACCTCTTTGTTGGAGTGTTAAGAAGCGTTCCACAAATCATTCAACTATACGACGAGCATTTGTCGAATTATATAGAAGAACATATGAAACTAGGCATTATATACATAGACATGGTGCTATCTCATTCTGGAACGGCCATTATTATCGTCATGTCCATTGAACGCCTATTGGCTCTCGTATGCCCATTCACAGTGAAACACACCAAAGTTGTGAAATACCCGAAACATATAATCATCATTTGTTTTCTCTGCAACGTGGTTTTCCTGATTCCATTTCCAATTTCCTTCGAAATAGGTTCATTCGAATCTGACAATCATACCGAATATTCCATCAGATTTCAAAAGTCCAAACAGAAAACAATGGACGCTTACATGATTTGCCAGACATTTGTGGATTACTTCATTCCTGCTATACTGTTGTTTGGAACGAACATCGCCATCCCAATCATATATGCCCGCACCGTTTCCAGACGTCAGGGAACACTAAACATGCCCTGTAATGCTTTCAACAACAAGCAAACAAAGATTACAATGACGGTGCTTTGTATAACAGTGTCGTATGTGTTTTTGTCCTTGCCTAATCTCTTCATAAAAATAATGGCTTTTATTGACAAAGAATACAGTTTTGATGGAAATCAGAAGCATCTCTTCTGGCTTTTTATTGATATTAGTAATTTGTTCACGTATATTAATGCTGCAAACGATTTTATCATCTACATCCTGGTATCCAACCATTACCGTAAAGTGTTCGTGCAAATGTACTGTCATACATGTCGTCGTAAACAACAAGAGGAAAATGGCCTCGGCCTTGACCTTTCTAAATCATGCTCGTCCTTGACAGAGAGATTCTAGACTAGTTGATCATTGGATTGGAGAGTAACACATTGTTACAAATTCAACAAAGCACATCCTTAGCCTAGTGTACTAGTATTAAGTAAAGATGCTAAAAGAATAAACAAGCATTCTGATGAACTGATTCATTAAATCAACATTGGTATTACTTTTGTTTATATCTAGAATCCACGATGTAACAACGTTTTTATGTCAGAACTACAGATAGAATTAACTACTAGTAGTTACGACAGAATTACAAATACAGAGTCGATGGTTTCACTGAGGTCTAAACTTCGCGCCAACAGCCAAGGTCACTTGATGACCTCTCTAGCTTTTACGATGGGGATTACACTCAGGTAAAACCATTGACATTCCGTGAACAAGTTGAACAGCTTCCTCATACGTGACATTGGTCTGGTCCAGGATATAATTCGAACTCTTAGAAGTAAGGGGCAAGTGATTACTAGTCAGCGACCACAACCCAAATACCATGTGTCTATTGGTTTACACGAGTTTAATAATAGGTTGAACTTCGATTTTGTTGACTTTTAAAAACGCACAGGTTCCCATGAAGCAGTTACAGGTGTGTCAATAGAGCCAAATTAAAAATCCTGAAAATCATATGCGGCCGACCATGTTTATGCCAAAACAAGAGGCCTTCAAACACATTGTTTCCATATTTATCTCAGTTTGTATTAAAGAAAATCCTTCAGAGCAGATTAAATTGACCATATCTTTGCTAATTCTTGAGATACATTGTATGTTCATCAAATACCTTTTGATTTGCTCAGAAATCATAGCTTCTTTCAGGACAGACAAATCCGGAATTCCGGATATAACCGGAATATTGACACCCCTGCAGTTACTAATATAATTATGTATGTACATATTTTTATAGTACAAATAAAGAATACATTTGACACTCAATGTAACTTAATTCTTTCTTAAGGGAGTTTTTTTAACAAATACAGTAAATTCCCTGGAATCCGGAATTCTCTGAAAGTCAGATTTTCAAGTCAAATTATGTTTCAGAATTTATCAAAAGTTCTCAGAAAATCCGGAATGCTCAGAAAACCGGACTTTAAGCCCAGTCCGGATTGGGTCCGGCTTTCAGGGGTTTTACTGTTGTCGGTCAATGTTATTTCCAATTAGAACAGAATGGAACAAGAACAAAACTCTGAGAGACAACATGGGCACCATAAATGATGAAAACTTACAACACAACACTACATATCGTAGATTCCCGTGATATTACCCGTAGATCCCCGTAAGAAAGTTACCCGTAGATCCCCGTGAGAAAGTTACCCGTAGATCCCCGTGAGAAAGTTACCCGTAGATCCCCGTGAGAAAGTTACCCGTAGATCCCCGTGAGAAAGTTACCCGTAGATCCCCGTGAGAAAGTTACCAGAAATGGTCCGATTTTCAAGGGATTCCGATTTTAAGGGAGTCTGTTTTCAGGTGATGTACTGTACATCTAAACTATTCATTAGTCATATTCTTAAAAGTCTCATTTACTCCAGAAATAAGCCACTAACAAAATTAATATAAATCCGATGCTAAACTGGTTCCCGTTCACTCTGTCTATCAAAGCCAATCCCAAAGCCTTTGGTGCACAGCAACTTGGAACCGGTACCAGTTTAATTCATTGCCCATTCGGTCAATTAAGTATTCCGTCAAGCCAATCCACTTTAGTTCACTGGGATAATTTAATCAATTGGAAAACAACGCTGTTTGTTCTTAACTCAGAACGATTTGTCAATTTGTGTGCATTTTTTTAGTATTAGTCAACGTCTTCTGATCGCGATTGTTACAACCTGAGATCAACTAATAGCAATGTCAACATTTGGATAATTATGATATATTTGTCTAAACCAAACAAATTGAAGCAAATACAATGTGATCAATGCCTGCTCACCTCTGTCATACCACAAACATTACACCCTATCAAAGTTTGAGACAATAATTTTGGGAGTTCTGGGATTCTAATACATTTTACCTTAAATCTGTTTAAAGTCACACCAAGAGTCCGGGTCATACAATCTGACGACTTATCCAGCTTCAACGTTCGTGGACAACCACATGTGTTACTAGTAACTTGGGTAGAACATCCGACCTTACCGTAAGCTACCTTAGTGGACACCTTCTTTAATGTCCCGAGTAAGATTCGAATTTACAGAGGTGAGGAGCTATGGGTTTTTTAGTCAGAGACCATGCTACCTCGAACACAAACGGTTTCTCTCGCGACGTACTGAAAAAGTTTACATGCAAAGAAAGAAATAAGTTGTTTTTCGCTTAAAACAAACGTAAATCATGAAGTTCTCTTTTTTATGTTTGCGCATGCTCGAATTATTGATTGACCAATCAGAAGATGTGTTATATATTACCGCGTAACCGTAAGCACCATTAGGTTAATGAAATTTTGTTATCTCAAATCGACCACTAATAAGTTATTCCCGACCTAGACAAATGTTAGACCCATTAACACGAGGTTAGTCAATCGGAACTCCTCGTCGTTTGTAATAAGGGAAGTGTATTAAATTTTCTCAGTTACGGAAATGCCCGAGTAATCACGATAGGAGGTTAGTGCATCCAGTCAGAGAATTATAGATTTACGACAATGAATGAAGATGGACAGCGATTGTAAAGAAGCTATTGTGCAAATATACAAATATATTGATAATAAAGAAAACACATTTATAAATTCAATAAGTTAGATTATAAATTTGCATTTGTCATGCTAATCATTAACATTTGTATCTTCTGTTTTATGAGCGTTCTTGATTCAGACCTGATAGTTCAGTGCGTTCAAATATACATAATTTCTCTAAAACTTGAACATTCTTTAATTGTTCGTAAAAGAGATAAACAGACAGTAAAGGCGGCCACCGTGGTCGAGTGATAAAAGTCTCTGATTAGAAACAACTAGCCTGACCCTAACGGCAGAGATTTCGAATCTCATCCGGGACAAGACAGATGTCACATGTTAGGGAGCTATACATCTAGTTTGCAGGAGGTTGGTGATTCTACCCAAAAAAACACTTTCGGGTCTTTCTCCGCTGCTAAAGCTGAACAAGAGCGCCGCAAGCGGTGCCACCGCTCGTCTGTTCATCACCTCAATGAGATCTATCCACCTATGAAGTTTCATGTTGCTACCTCTTGTAGTTTCTGAGTTATAAGCTACATTAAAGGTTTTGCGCGGCGCAGACGCTGACGACGCAATGATTACAATAGCTAGACTTTTTTTCGAAAACAGCAGTGCTAAAATATGCGAATTGATCCGTGATCGTTGGTGCGATGTTAAACACCAGAGAAATAAAACTAGGAACCCTAGATACTAAAATGACACCCAACATTTATTTCTAAATTGAGTTTCAAACCGATATGGCTTATTTATATTTAGACGTGATCAGAAAGTAAAAAAGAAATGTTGATAGTAAAGCTCTATTTCTCCACACTTAAGTCGCATTTTGGCAATATTTTTTATAAGAATAGTTTCTCAATACAGAATTCATGTTTGCATGTGAAGAATCATGAAATTGTGAGGTTTACGCAAATTACTCGTCTGTAAGATTGCAGATTAAAATTCCATTTTTTTTTTTAAAAAAGCACTACGGACTTATAACGATATTCATCGGATTAAACATTAGTTGATAACTAATTGTCACAAGAGTTCATTAATTGAATGACTATTTTTTTTTTCAGCACTAAACGTCCCCGAGACGATACATCAAACACCAGCCAACATGAATGCGTCAAACTATTCACTGACAAGCGATTCGGAAAATGTGACGTCAGGAACCGAACAGAACAATATGATAATCTCTATTTCACCAGAAACCTACGAAAACTTCATGTCCGTTTGTAACATTGTTACACCAATCATTTGCGTGGCAGGCCTTATTGGTAACGGATTAGGTATTGGGGTTCTTTGGAGCGACACTAAACAACAAAGACTAACGATATATATGTATCTGTTCGCTCTGACGCTATTCGATGCCATGTACCTCTTTGTTGGAGTGTTAAGAAGCGTTCCACAAATCATTCAACTATACGACGAGCATTTGTCGAATTATATAGAAGAACATATGAAACTAGGCATTATATACATAGACATGGTGCTATCTCATTCTGGAACGGCCATTATTATCGTCATGTCCATTGAACGCCTATTGGCTCTCGTATGCCCATTCACAGTGAAACACACCAAAGTTGTGAAATACCCGAAACATATAATCATCATTTGTTTTCTCTGCAACGTGGTTTTCCTGATTCCATTTCCAATTTCCTTCGAAATAGGTTCACTCGAATCTGACAATCATACCGAATACTCCATCAGATTTCAAAAGTCCAAACAGAAAACAATGGACGCTTACATGATTTGCCAGACATTTGTGGATTACTTCATTCCTGCTATACTGTTGTTTGGAACGAACATCGCCATCCCAATCATATATGCCCGCACCGTTTCCAGACGTCAGGGAACACTAAACATGCCCTGTAATGCTTTCAACAACAAGCAAACGAAAATTACAATGACGGTGCTTTGTATAACAGTGTCGTATGTGTTTTTGTCCTTGCCTAATCTCTTCATAAAAATAATGGCTTTTATTGACAAAGAATACAGTTTTGATGGAAAGCAGAAACATCTCTTCTGGCTTTTTATTGATATTAGTAATTTGTTCACGTATATTAATGCTGCAAACGATTTTATCATCTACATCCTGGTATCCAACCATTACCGTAAAGTGTTCGTGCAAATGTACTGTCATACATGTCGTCGTAAACAACAAGAGGAAAATGGCCTCGGCCTTGACCTTTCTAAATCATGCTCGTCCTTGACAGAGAGATTCTAGACTAGTTGATCATTGGATTGGAGAGTAACATATTGTTATGGTATGTTATGTTTGTCGCGCGTTCAAATTCAACAAAGCACATCCTTGGCCTGGTGTACTAGTATTTAGTAAAGACAATAGATGCTAAAAGAATAAACATGCATTCTGATAAACTGTTTTATTAAATCAACATTGGTATTATTACGGTTTAAATCTAGAATCCACATTGTAATGATGTTTTATTTTATAAGCCCCAGATAGAATGAAATACTACTAGTAACGACAGAATTACAAATACAGAGTTAATAGTTTCACTGTGGTCTAAACTTCGCGCCAACAGCCAAGGTCACTTGGTGACCTTTCTAGCTTTTACGATGGGGATTACACTTAGCGTATACTCAGGTAAAACCATTGACATTCCGTGAACAAGCTGAACAGCTTCCTCATACGTGACATTGGTCTGGTCCAGGATATAATTCGAACTCTTAGAAGTTAGGGGCTATTGATTACTAGTCAGCGACCACAACCCAAATACCATGTGTCTATTGGTTTACAAGAGTTTAATAATAGGTTGAACTTTGATTTTGTTGACTTTTAAAAATGCACAGGTTCCCATGAAGCAGTTACTGGTGTGTCAATAGAGCCAAATTAAAAATCCTGAAAATCATATGCGGCCGACCATATTTAGCCAAACAAGAGGCCTTCAAACACATTGTTTCCATATTTAACTCAGTTTGTATTAAAGAAAATCCTTCAGAGCAGATTAAATTTACTATATCTTTGCTAATTCTTGAGATAGTTTCATCAAATTACTATCATTTTGCTCAGAAATCATAGCTTCTTTCATGACAGACAAATCCGGAAGTCCGGATATAACCGGAATATTGACACCCCTGCAGTTACTAATATAATTATGTATGTACATATTTTTATAGTACAAATAAAGAATACATTTGACACTCAATGTAACTTAATTCTTTCTTAAGGGAGTTTTTTTAACAAATACAGTAAATTCCCTGGAATCCGGAATTCTCTGAAAGTCAGATTTTCAAGTCAAATTATGTTTCAGAATTTATCAAAAGTTCTCAGAAAATCCGGAATGCTCAGAAAACCGGACTTTAAGCCCAGTCCGGATTGGGTCCGGCTTTCAGGGGTTTTACTGTTGTCGGTCAATGTTATTTCCAATTAGAACAGAATGGAACAAGAACAAAACTCTGAGAGACAACATGGGCACCATAAAGATGAAAACTTACAACACAACACTACATATCGTGACAAATTTTACAACTTAACAATTGAGCAATAGAACATATCAGTACTTTTCCTTTTATCACGTACTAGTACATTGTATATGAAATAAACAACATAATGTATAACGATCAACAAACTCAACCCACATTTCTTGATTGTCCTTTAGTTACTATCAATAATATCGAGGGTTCAACTTAAGAGTGTCGTAACTCATATTGAAATAAGAACAAGTTACGATAGTGTTGCGCTGAGCCCTCGGTATACACCATTTCACATATTTTAGTTAACCAGCCTTTACTAAACTGTATAAGTTCACCCAAAGGTCATCGGTGAAAAAGGACCACCGCGCAAACGTGTTCAAACCAAGTAATTCATTAATCGAAACAGCAGTGAAAGCCACAGGAATGGATTCTAAGACAAACACATACATGTAAATTTAATATAAGCATTCAAAATATGTGTTTATAAGCCAAAGTCAATGCACAGAACAACTTCTCCAGAGCGACCCTCTCTTGAGCAACAACCCCCTTTCAACAACAGCATGATTTTGCCTACTGCACGATTTAACCATTAAGTTTACCTCTCTAGAGCAACAACCTCTCAACAACAACATAATTTTGCTTCTCACAAAAGGTGTTGCTTTGGAGAGGTTGCACTGTATATTTGCCAAGAGACAGGCATTAGTAAATAGTGATTATGTTCGCACAAATCCTTTGTTTTGTTTGACTCGAATCCATTGTCCAATCATTAAGTGCGAAGGTTTGAAATCATCATAGAAAGTCTAGTCTCCTAAGAATTGTTAGCGTACATTTTATACTTGTTAGTGCCGAAGTGTTCAATAAGAATTTTGCAATCTTAAAGAGGCTTGACATCTTATAGTCGTGTTACCAACTTCTTGTTCTTTCTTGAGATAAGATGAAGTTATATACGAGTAGCCTGATGGCAGATTTCTGAGAGAATACACTGAGGTTTGGAAGTCAATAAAACCAGCTGACGTTTTCAGGGGTAAAAGTTGGAAATTAAAAAAAAAACCGGAAAACTTGGTGAGAAAATCGCAATTACAAAAAGCGAAAGTACCGACGTTGTCAGCATCCGTCGATCTATTCAGATAAGGGGTACCCCTCCCACATTTCTCACTGGATTTTCATGACATTAAAAACCTGAAATCTTTCATGACTTTTTTTCACAACAAGAGGGCCAAGATGGCCCTAGATCGCTCATCTGAGAACAAAGACACTATAATTGATGACCAGGTAATATAGTTTTCATCTCATATAAGGGCCCATAACTCTGCAAGTACCGATTAAATATCACCCATAATCAATCTCATCAAAGATCTTTTGGTTATACACATTCATTGTAAATATGATTAGGATTGGTGAAGAAATGAAGGCGCTAAAGTGTGAACAAGCTAAAATACAGCAAATTTTCTGAGTCAAGGGCCCATAACTCCTGAAGTCCTAGTCAGATTCTGCCCATATTCGAACTTGTCTAAGAGTAAAATATATATGAAGACATTTGAAAGGGGTGATACTATCCTAGATGCCCTGTGGTGAGACATTCAGTTTGGGCTATTCATTTAGTTACGAATTTTATTCATTTAATGAGAAACTAGGTCCACAAAGTATTGAATTTGAAGGCCACACAAAACTGGCGGCAAATCATATTTTTCTGCTACACTACCTTATATAATAAAGATAATGGCTGTTATTATGGTATCATATTTCTTTAACCAGATGATATATTAGATCATGTTTAACCGACAGGTTAGTAAATTTACAACTGCCTTGACATGCATGTGTCGCTTTTTCTAAAACAGAAACTATCGTCTGTGTGCCCAGTTTCTTTGCGAGCCTAAACCTCTATCAAGTTTAGCTACAGTATTAATTCTCAGACCATGGGTTTATGGGTGCAACATCTACAAGTCACTAATGTCCTGTTTATCAATACAGTCAACCTGTGAACAAAAGCCACCCTTGGGAAAGACAAAATGTGACCTTTATTGATCGGTGACCTTTATACAGAGGTCATTCATTTTTGTTCTAAAGAATCAATATCAGTTTTAAAAGGAATAGCCTTTATTCACAGGTGGCTGCAAGCACAAATTTGACTGTATTTGGAAGAAATTAAATATTGTGGAGTTATTTGAAATACATATAAGTCTATTCCACTCTATATATTCAATGAAATGGAATGCTATTCACAAGTTTGATGGCAATAACATTATAAACGCTTCAGTTTAAAATTATCTGAGTTATGTAAAACAATCAAATATTCCTTTCTATGGCGACCAATAGAGCTGGGCATGGCAAGGAAAAATGATACCTTGATATATTGGTATGTTTGCAGTTTACTTGATGTCTTCACATACAAAGTTAGTGATTTTAACCTAAAACATTGAGGTTTATAAATGTATCAGTAACAAGAGACAACTATAAACATGTCCAGATGACAAGAAGGCCCCCGCTGAGAGCTCAGACTAAAAGGGGCCATATCTCCTGTGAAAATGCTTGCATTTTAATGGAAATAGATTTAGATCTGTATTTTATTGTTGTAACACCTTCATGTACAAGATAAAAACCCAACCACAACATATTTCTCAAGTTGTTGCTCGGAAACCGAACTACAAACATATGGGAAACACTTAATGCCCTTTGGTCATTTCGAATGGCGGGGGCATAAAAAAGAATACTATGTGTCAGGCAGAAAAAAATATTTACATCATATTTAATGCCATATTACACTAAGTGGGAGAGAACTTTATTATATTTGCAGCAAAGGCTTATCAGCATTATGATCTATTGAAAATACTATGTTGCCTTATCAGATCCCAACTGTTCATAGGACGGTGTGTCATGCGAAAGAATTACTTCAAATGGAAATGTAATTAAACACAAAATGTTCTAAATCTTTCCAGAGTGGTCCTCTCTTGAGCAACAACCTCCCTTCAACAACAGTGTGAAATTTCCTACTGAACAATTTATCTATTAATTTAACCTCTCTAGAGCAACAACATCTCAAAAACAACATAATTTTTGCTTCTCCCAAAGGGTGTTGCTTTGAAGAGGTTACATTGTACAATGCAACAGACTGTGAAATTATAAATACAGCACAACACCACCTTGATGCAACAATGATTTTTTTATTGAATGCTAACAATACAATTTGATAAGTTCGTCACTAACAGCTGATGGCGTTAATACTCCAAGATCAGTAAACAGTAGAGTTATATAATTAGGTGGCGTGTAGTCTACCAGTGGATGCTCCTCGTCAAGGTTTAGTCCTTTTTGTAATGTTGACGCTTTGTACTGGAAAATTATAAAAATAAAAGAAGCCTTAATTATCCATATAAGTCTTTATGAAACAAGAGGGCCAAGATGGCCCTATATCGCTCACATGACAATCACTGTTCACTCATTAAAACTTTGTTTTGAACCAGTGACCTAGTTTTTGACCCCAGATGACCCATGTTAAAACTTGTCCTACATATAAATAAGACAAACATTCTGAAATTTGGTGAAGAACCAATCAAAACCATGGAAACTACAGCATAGACAAGGTTTTCCTAAGATTTGACCTTGAGACCTAGTTTTTGACCCCAGATGATCCATGTTCGAATTTATCTTACACATAATTATAACAAACATTTTGACAAGATTTGGTGAAGATACAATCAAAATTTGACATCTATAGTATTAATATGGTTTTCCTAAGATTTGACCTCGTGACCTAGTTTTTTACCCTAGATGACCCATATTTGAACTTATCCTTAATATTTTTTAGACAAACAATCAGACAAGGTTTCGCCAAGATTCAATTAAAATCATGCAATTTAGAGCTTTTACAAGATTTTTACCTAAGATTTGACCTGGTGACCCAGTTTTTAAACCCGGCTGACCCATATTCAACCTTGACCCACATATTATTGAGGCAAACATTCTGACAAGGTTTGGTGAAGATCCAATCAAGACTGTGACATCTACAGTGTTAACAAAGATTTCCTAAGATTTGACCTTGTTATTGACCCCAGATGACCCATATTTGACTTGACGGTTATATCATTAAAACAAACAATTTGACAATGTTTGGTGAAGATCCAATTATAACTGTGAAGGTTTTCCAGCAATTTGTCCTAGTGACCTAGTTTTTTATTGGAAACGACCCATTATCAAACTTGACCTAAATATTATTGAAATAAACATTCTGACCAAGTTTCATGAAGATCCAATCAAAACAGTGATTTCTAAAGTGTTCACAAGGTTTTTCTTATTTGGCCTGGTGACCTAGTTTTTCACCCAAAATGGCCCAATATCGAACTCGTCCGAGATTTTGTCAATATTAACATTCTGACCCAGTTTTGCTAAAATTGAGCTAAAAATGTGGCCTCTGGTGTGTTCACAAGGTAAAGTTTGACGATGAACAACGCACACCGCATGATGCCGGACGGAGACTGATCCTAAAAGCTCACCCTGTCACTTTGTGACATGTGAGCTAATAAAAACAGTAATGAAAATACAGTGTAACCTCCATGAAACAGTAACCTCCAAACAACATCCACCTCCCTGTTACAGCCAGTATACTAGCAACCCAAAATGATGTTTAACTCTATTTCACCCTCACAACAACAGCCACCTCCTTTCAACAGCCATTTGTTTCCTTCCCATCAGTGGCTGTTATAGGGAGGTTGCACTGCATAAATGCTGTGATATTCTAGCTCACAAACTGTTTTATTTTTAAATTGATCTTGTGCTATTAAATGACAAGGAATACAAATGTTTAAGACTACATATAATGTTTGAATACAAGCAACAGTGATATAATCAAACCTCTGAATAAAGACCACATGGTAAAAAGACCACTTCTGAATATGAGCCTCTCTTATGATGGTATATAAACAGGTAATACAGTAATCTCAGTGATGTGAATCTATTAATACCTATACAGGGCTCTCATTTGACCCCTAAAATGGCATTTCAACTCATGATATTAGAATAAATAAAGTTTCAAACTCTAGATAATTTTTTACAAAGGGACAAATTTCCTAATGCATTAGAAGGAATTTTGTTGACCCTTTAAAAAATTCTCAGCTGAGTATAATTTTTAACCCTCAAATTTTGACACTGTCAATACATCTAATAGACAGAATCAGCCATCTTTACTTACTTTAAACTCATTGGGTAGATCTTGTTGATTCAAAGGAAATAATCTGACGAATTTAAAACTTTCAGCTACCACATACAGTGGTTTATTCATGGCCTTAGCAGCTATGGCTATAGAAAAAGTTCCAATCTGTAAACATATAAGAATAAAATAAAACATGAAACAAGATGACAGGGCATCACAATGAAATTAGGAGACATACAAAATGGCAGATAATAACAAACTTAATTGAAATTTGACACATGTTTCAATTGACTGGTTAAACACAAAATTTGAACCATGATAAAATTCGACACATTTGGAAGGAAAAAAGGGAGACAATTCATGTACTTCATTTCTTTACAACCCGGGTCATTTTGGTGATTTTTTCAGCAATTACATGAAAGAAAACCCACACTTGGGTAGATTTGCCAAGCTTCACTAAGGTAGCTGTACAGCCTTTTCATAATGTGAAAGTCTAGTCCCGGGTAGAACTTGAACTCAAGGTGGTGAGTTTTTTGTTTGTTTGTTTACATCGAGTTTTACGCCAGAGGCGGACAGTTCGCAGAATCATCATTCCTGGGAAGAACCAGTACTGGACATCCATCTCCCTTAAGCAATAGCCTACTTTCTCACATAAAGAGACATTGTTGGTAGCGGGGCTCAAACTCACGACCCTCTATCAGTGAGAGGTTACAGTAAATTTGAAGTCAGCGACCTTAACCACTCGACCACAGAGGCGGGTTGAAGGGCTAGTGATATCTAGTCAAAGACCGAGATCCACATCTAATATATATAACACTTCTACTCTCTACAACACAATTTCTGAATGATAATCTTCTTAAACATGACTTAATTCTACTCGCTTGAAAGACAAAGGGGAGATAATTCATGTACCTTATTTATAATCCCTCCACTTTCCACGACACCCTCTGCACCAACAAGGACCATATCTACCTTCTCCATGATGTATCTGTCAGAAATAGAGAGAATAATTTGTTTATATCAAGTTTTCACCCCTTTTCAACTGTCAGAGTCATATGAGACGGACAGTTCACCTAACCATCGTTCCTGGGAAGAACCAGTACTAGACTCCCATCCTCTGTAAGCAACTGCCTACTTGCTCACATAAGGCGGAAAAACAATTATCTTTCTATTGCTTCTAATACTACCCACAGGGCCATCCCTTGTTGTACATGGTAACCCTACCCCGAGAATTTTCAGTGGGTAGGTACAAATGTAGGTAGGAATTTTTTTTTGTAATTTTTGTATTGAACCAAAAATGCATATCAGATGACTCAGAAAGCTATTTTTTATTATTCACAACAAAAGAGACCAAAAAAGGTTGGGTAGGGGCGTTACCACAAACAAAATATTTTTTTAAGGATGGCCCAGTGTAGCCATATACAGATGACTCCTTGTTATGGCAAACACTAAAAATATGTTACTAACATGAAGGTAAATTTGAAATGCAGATTTTTTGGCTTCTTTGTATGTATATAATTTTACCCGTTAACGATGTTCAGGACAAACAATTACTTTGCAAAAATTCATCGATTATTTTATTTTAGATAAAATTCAAATCTTTCCTGATTTTAAAGATTTTTTTTGTAAATTCCTTTTTGCACATTTTTTTCTTGAAATTTTTTTCATGTGAATGCATTGTGATCATTAGACTAAGAACAACATTTTTGAAAAAACTAAGAGTCAGATTGATGAAGCCATATTCCTTCTTCCGTTTCTTCTTTAATTTTATAGAACAAAAATATGTAACACATGTTACTGTGGAATCATTAATTTTCGTTGGGTTCAATTTTCCTGGTTTTTACTAAAATGGCTATTTCGTGAGCACATTAATTCTTGGAGTTTGATTTTTGAAAAAAAAGCCTTATCTCCACATTTGAATTCGTGGGGATTTGATTTCGTGGATGAGTCGACTCACAAAATCCATGAAATTAAATCCCCAATGAAAATGAATGATTCCACAGTATTATCCATGTTTCTTTATCTTCAACTATTTATGATGGAAGAAATAAAATAAGAAAGAAAAATATCAGAATTTAAGCTTTGATAAGCTAAAATATAGCAAGGCTGTTTAAGACAAGCCATCATAATCATATGCATAATCTTTAACAAGTGAGAAATTAGAAAAATAAACAAATCATTCACCATACCCGACAGCAGAATCCAATATCAGAGTAGATGGTATTCCACAAGCTGTGAGTTCATTATGTGTGATTAGCCTGTGATATAAATAATAAATAATTAGCCTGTGATATAAATAATAAATCAATACATAAAATAACTCTGTTATCACTGGCTCCTCAAAGCTGCAAGTTTGAATCCTACCTGGAACATGTGAGAAGGCTGTCCAGCTTACGGAAGGTAAGTGACCCTACCCAGGTGTGTCTGCCAAGAAGCTGCCAAATGATTGGCTGTAGGTGGGACTTAAACTCTCCCATGAAAAAGGATAGAAATGATCAATACATAAAACAGCTGTTTCTGAGTCATTAACAATTGTTGCTATGGAGACTATGTCCAGATGTACAGATCCGCTGGTAATATAGTAAAAGGTATCCCTATAGCGAAAAAGATTTTGCTTGAAAATTGACTGACGTTGTCAGAAACCGTCGATCTAACCAGATAAGGGGTACTCCCTCAAAATTTCGAATCCGATTGACATGATTTGGATAAATGACCTTAAAAGACCTAAATTCCAGGCAAAAACCTGAAAACTTTTACTCCTGAATTAATTTAATTAATTTAATACTTTTTAATCATTTAAAGCAACAAAATATAGCATATACTCAACTTTGAGTATAGGCGAGGGATATTAGCATGAAACATTTTACAGCATAAACCTATCTACTACAGTAAAATCTCTGAATACCAGACTCACTGAAAACTGGAATTCTCGGAAAATCGGACAATTTTTTAAGTTCCAACTTTTAGGAATTCATCAAAATTCTCAGAAAAATGGATTTTTGCCAAATCGGGAAAGCATCAATAAATGGATCAGATATGGCCAAGTGACAAATACACTGAGGGATGAAGAAATGCAAAACTTAAGTGAAGCTTCATAAGAAAAGATCAATAATTTTGATCATAAATTATAACTAAAATTAAGAACAAAAATATAATATTACCCGGCATCATTTGGTCGAGATTCTGTAACAAATACTTCAAACCTCTTGTTTGATTGGACGGCTTCCTTTAGAACTTGTTGTACAACACGCGAATGAGAATGTACCAGAATTTTCTGAAATTGTGATAATTGTGATGTACCCCAAGAAATTATTTGATAAAATACAGTTTTAACAACAACACATGTTAAAGTTAACGTTTCAGCTTTACGCCTCCTTCAGGTTAGTACATATTGAATGATTATAAACAATGGATGTGACATCATGTAACATTTGATGTTTCTTTAAATGGCGGAATATACATATAATGCATGCATGAATGTACAAATTTATGAGTCATGATTATGAAATTGTATCGCAGTACTATACCGATATAACATACAAATCGAGGGCTCAGCGCAACACTGTCGTAACTTGTTCTTATTTCAATATGAGTTACGAGACTGTTGCGTTGAACCCTCGAAATATCACCTACAGAATTATATATATAAACAAAAATTTTCTAAAGAAATTATTTGGAAAGCAGTAATTGTCAATAATTGATAATAATGCATCATATATCAGCCCTTTTTTATTGTTTTGGGAACAGGTATCGGGTCTTTTTGATGGAGGAAATTTGCATTGTGAAACACTAAATTTTGGGATTTTTTTAAAGACTAACCTATTTTCTGTAGGTAGCAAATATATACTTTTTTACTGGTGTAACAGGAGAGAATACAGGACCCAAAAATGGCATTAAAAAACCTGAATATTTATATATTAAAAAACCTGAATATTTTTATATTAAAAAACCTGAAGATTTATATATTAAAAATACTGAATATTTATATATTAAAAAACCTGAATATTTGTATATTAAAGAACCTGAATATTTGTATAAGAATATCTTACTGATCCATCTGTAATAAATTTATCTGTTAGTCGAGCGATTTTCTGTCTTGATGATGCAACTCGTTGAAGAAACATGTTGCCTCTTTCTACCATAATGTTCTGACATTTTTGAAAGTCCTTAAAATAAACAGATACATGATATTACTGTATAGAGTACAAAATAGATATTGTAACAAGTAAATTATATATGTCAGATGACGAATTAATGCAGAGTATTCCAAAGAAAATGAACCATTTGAAAATGAGGGGACTGACATTAACAAGCAAGAAAACATTACTGAACTGGACAAAATATACATGTATATAATAGGCCCAAAATATGTGTCAGTCACTAACCAATAATGAGGCAAATAAATATCAGACACAGTGATTTTTTTAAAGTGAGCATAAGTGTGTTTAACTTATTATCTTAAAAATGATTTCTAGCACAAAATAAGTGTTTTGTGTGCAAAATTAAGCTATCACAGTACTCAAAATGTGACAAACAAACTATCCAGTCATTGACTAGACTTGAGCAAAAATATGACAGAATGAAGAACAGTTTTCAAGATTGAGGAGAAAAAATATGGATGTTCACTCACTGGATCTTCCAGACTAGTTAATGTGATGAACCTCAAAAATAATTCACATCCAGATGATATTGAGGTTACGCTGCTTTCAGTTTGTGTTAAAGTTTTGATGGCATCTGCTAGTGTTGCAAGTAAACCAGATAATGTTTCTACTGAAATATAATAAAAAATTATAATGAAAAGAATACAATGCAAAACAAGATGTGTTTTTGAAACGCCATGCCCCCTCTGGGTGACCTTGACCTTCGACCTACTGACCTTAAAATGCCCAGGTCCTGTAGAGGTTATCATGAGGAACCTACATTTGAAGTTTGATGAATGTAGGTGCAAGCATTTTGATTTTATAGGCAAGGTTAAAGTTTGGTACAAACAGAGAGACCAAAAACAATATGCCTCCAATGCAATCTGATTAAAATCATATCCTTAAACCCGCTACGCTATGAGGATCTGAAGACGACCTATTGAAGGTCACCTCAGGTGACCTTTTCCACTAGCCAATCAGCGCCTTACTTTCATAATTCTGAAAGTGATCTGATTCTATTTTTAACCGCAGTAAAAAGCAATATTTGACTTGTAGTTATCACGAACACCTATTCTTACGCAACTAAATGTAATGATAGCGCCCATGTGACATGCGTGTTTATTAAATTTTCTGTACTACTATGGCCGAATCGATCAGGATTACTACAAAAATCAAAAAGTGGTTGCAGACAAATATGTTACACGTAATTTAATGTTTACTAACGTTTAAATAGCATCGTCAGGTAGAAAGTTCATTCGGCCAAAGTACCGATGAAACGAGTTATACGATTGGCTGAATTATAAATAGATATAAATAGTGATCATGGAAATTCAGACTTTTGAAAATAGAAACTGGTATAGGCCGTCATCAGATCTTGCCGTCAGGAAGATCGAATACTTTAGTCAGATTGCCTCCAATGTATCAATACGGGGCATAAAAATATTATATAACATCTTCATAACAAATTATTAGTATTAGTAATGTACAAATGACTTGCCCAGATCTATGTAATCAAAAACAACAAGAAATGAGAATTTTTGTCATTTCATTTTTAAATTTGACTCACAAAGCCTGTATATATCATATGAATATGATATTGTTAATATAATATGCATACAGGTTTAGGGAGTCAAGCACCTAACTTACTCAGTAGAATTAAAGATATTAAACATAGCTCATATTAAATCTGACTTGCAAGAACAGTCTTCGAATTAGTGGGTCGCCCCCTGCCCGAAAGGATTTTTTCCTTCTTTAAGTCTTTTGGAGGGCAACCTAGTTTTAGAGAGTTTCCTTCATAAAGTATATATTCGGGCACCCTGTCTCAAAAAATTAATTCAAAGACTGCAAGCAGGAGGTCGTGGGTTCGAGCCCAGCATCAGGAACATTATTTTCTTCCTCCTGTTACAAGTCATTTGAATTCAGAAACGTGTTTTCATTTTGGTCCCAGATAGTGTAGTTATCGTGCCCAACCGGTTTTAATTGGGGATTTTCAACACAGAAATATGCAGATCTTTGTAAGTTTGTTTAACTGTGTGGGACGAGGCCAAGTCGAAAGTGTCTCACCGTCACAAACAGTCTAATTAGATGCACTAACTTCAGTGCTAAAGCTCACCCTGATTCAAATGAAATGTTTAAGATACTTACATCTATTATTTTCAATGAAATGCAGTAATGTTTTGATAGCAGCCACAGCAGCTGACATGTCAGGATGATCAAGCACAAATTGATCAAAGTACTTCAAAATTCCTGGAATCATGAAAGAAAAACATAAGTATACAAAGATGGTGAAAGAGCCTTGTATAATATCAATATCAGCAAAAAATGAAGATTCTTTTATTATCCATTATTTTTATCACTCTGTAGGAATCACAGAGGAGCCTATATTCTATTTTGATCTGAATTTCACGTTTTGTTGACATTTGAGTTGCATCAGATAGTTTTAAGCTTATTTTACGAGTTATTAAAGAAGCAAAAAATATAACAATGCGCAAGATTAAATAAAACAATAATAAAAGACGTAAAAGTGGGAAAGTATTTACCATCTCTTTGAGCTTGATCCATATTTTTTTAGAAATACTGCAAATTCACAATATTGCAAATGCAATCGGTTTTATTTTCACGACTTTCTATTCTCACGATCACGCCGCACAATGAAACGTTATATTGCGGGCACAACGATATAATATGTGGTAACGATACTAATTTGATTAGTTGTATTGCTGTTGCATTCCGGATAGGTTTTACAACATCTGTCGTATATTGGTATGTATATATAAAACTACATTACCGCAAAATCGGAACAATTTTCTGACAGATCGCAACATTATACCCGCACATTTCTCTACATAGCCGCAGCGTAAGCATGCGTATAAATCTGCAATGTATACTTATTTTTGATTGGCTTATGAAATAGATTTCGACCAATCAAAATTCTTGAAGCATGTAGCAACATACCATAAACAATATGGCCGACAACGAAACATTTCTCTGAATTTACTGATTGATATTTATTCTTTTCTGTATTCAGTACGATTGAAAAGGTAGTTTGAGTAAGTTTTGATGTTATAATGGTTGCAGATTCATATATTGGGTGAAACGTTAGTCTTTAAAAGTGAATGAATCTTATAATATTTACAAAACGTGCACTTTACGCACACTTAAAAGTTAAATAAATCACCATAATTGGCATGAACTCTGGAATTATAATGACAATTCATTGATTATATGTCTGTATGTGTTATATACATTTTATACCTAACAAAGAGTTTTTTGGACGATATTAATACGGTCATATTTACACTCTAAAATGGTAACAATCTGTCACCTCGGCCCGTTACCTAGGCGTGGACATCTCAAAAAACCTATAGTTGGAGGAACACATAAACAGGTCTCTCGGAAAGAAACATCAAGGTCAAATCCAAAGCCCTTAAGGCCAGCGCTTACCAGACATTAGTCAGACCCCAGCTGGAGTATGGATCTGAGTAGCCCTACTAATTCGGCTTTCCGGTTGGCCGATTTTCGTGAACGAATTCGGAAGGGCCATCCTCTCAGCCTTACAAACATCTGCATATTTATGTGCGGAATTTAAAATTACGTCAAAATTCTTCAATTACGTGTATAACTTACTTAATTCAATACAAATAACAATAATCTGCATGAATGTGCTTTAAAAATCTGTGTTAAATGTCAAATTTGAAATATAAGACTTAAATTTTACGTCGCGTGAAAAAAAACGGTACGAACGGACTTTAGCCTCATCCAGTTTCCCTCTGTACACAAATACCGTCGGACAGTTAATTCTATATTGATCTTTATAATGAGTACCTAGAATTAACTAAAGTTGATTGAAAATTAACTTGCCAACGTTTCGTTGACATGCCAGCTTATTTAAACGTGTACTTAAAATTATTTTGTGAGTAGGCAATGTTTACCATGACACCGGCATTTTACCGCCATTACGCCAGTTTCGTTTTCAGTTGGGAAATAGTGGGGAGAAACAAATCATTAATGCATCTTTCAGAAAAGGTATGTGGGAATAATTTATACTCCTATGAGTATAGAAACATGTTTTCTACCCACAGAATGGTTCACTTTGGTCACAGATATTGTAGTTATCGGGCCCAACAGGTTTTAATTGGGGATTTTCCGCACACAAATATGCAGATCTTTGTTAGACTGTGCGGGACGGAGCCAAGTCGAAAAATGTCTCGCCGTCACAAAGCAGTCTAATTAGTTGGACTAGGATCTGAGGTATGGTCCCCCCATATCCAAGCCCATATTAATCAAATTGAATCTGTTCAAAGAAAATCAGCTTGATGGATCAAGAATGGTCATAAACAAACATCCAGTGTTACAGTGATGTCCCTCCTATATTCCTATATAAAATTAAGAACCGATTAGTAGAAATTCCTATAACAGATCACCTTATCCCCATTCCCCGTACCTCTTGACACTCACGTCCCCATTGCTTGAGGTTAATCATTGCCATTACAGATTACTACTAGTATTCTTTTTTCCCTAGGACAGTTCCACTGGAACAACCTACAGCCAGACATCCCTAAACTTCCTACCCTAGAACAGTTCAATGCTGCTGTAAGCAAAAAAATGCATTTCTTGATTGTATTAATTAATTAATATGCATACTACTTTTTAATTTAGTTTATCCAACAAACATGGCATACTTGTTGGGTGCTGCTGCAGTAATGGAGAGCTTGCAGACTGATGTAAGAGATGTTCAGACTTGTGTACTGGACATTTTTTCAAGAGTTGGTCCTGTTCAGTGTACGTCATGGAAGTTCCCAGATAAGTCAGCTGCAGATTTGGATATTGAAGATCTGTTAGATTTATATAGTTATTCAGATGATGAAGAAGAGAGACAGGTTGCACATATTGCATTATATGAACTTGTTATTGACAGGTAGTTTTCTATTTCCATACCACATAAGATAAGAATTTGTTGCAAAATTTGAAATTAAGGATTTTCTTTTATCCCCAATTAAACTTTTCTTTATCTATTTTTTATCAAATTTGATAATTTAATTTAAATATATGTTAATCATGTTATTATTTGTCATGGATATGCAATAACGCTTGTTCTGCAAAAACTATATACATGTTTTTACGCTTGCTTATGCTATGAGTCATATTTGTTAGGATGCAGTTAAGGTGGAACCAAACAATAGAGCGACAGGTATTTTCAGAGAGGCACTATAAATACCGCAAAAATGACTGTTATTTCAATAATTTGGTTCCACCTTAAATCGGCTAGATGTAGGTCAATCTTGGTGTTGCTTTTAGTTTCTTAATAAAATTTTGATTTCTGAAGGAATTTGCTTAAGACAATTGCAGCTGATTTATTTATTTATTTAATGTTTTCAGGTTGGTTCTTCTACTACATACCATGGCTAATTACACAGAAGGTATCTTAAAGGTTGCTAAATCAGACAAAGAGTGGAAGCATGCTTCTGGTACTTCAGTCGGAGTTGTTGTAAAAAAGTATTGGTCAAGATTATCCGAACTTCAACAAATTGTCAAACATAATGTTATGGAGGTAAGCTTCATTCCAATAATTGTCACTGATTTGACTAGGATTGACTTCTCCCTATTTTCAAGAATTAAAAAAGCTCTTTTAATGAAATTATTGATAGTATTTGCAAATTTTAGAAACATTTTTAAAATCTTTAATGAAATATTTTCATGTTAATGATTAATACAAAACAGACAACCAAATATGACGAAAGATAAATAATCTTATATCAAATTTTGAATTTCAATTACTGTAACATGATAATTATTTATTATTATGTGATGCAAGCAAAGTAAAATTAAGTTAAATATTTGTGCCTGGAAAATGTTTAAATATACTCTCATAGTCTTAAAACTGGAAGAATAAATTGTATGATATCTGAGTTCTAATTGTGGTAGCCTGTAAAGTTATGTGGGATAGCTTGATAGTAGCTTGTAGATAGAATGTGGTTAGTACTTGTTAAGGCCTGAATGAAGTCCAGGGAAGCTGGTTACTGTGGTTAGGATAACTGCCTGCAGTGATATAACTAAAATAATGTTGAAAATGGCATTGAAATAATAACAAAAAAATTTTATTGTGGTAGTGAGGAGCATACTTTATATAAAAGCGTCCCATCCATGAACTTATCTTTTAGAATTTATTTAAAAAAGATGATTCATGAGATTCCTTTCCAAAATGCATGTCAAAAATCAATGATGAATTATTGAATTGTATATTTATTGTTAATAGAAGAACACAATGTCTCGTAAAGTGAATGAGATGGAGCGAGAAGTAAAGAGACTTGATGCAGAATTAAAACAATCCTATGCTAATACCAGACCTAAGACTGCAGGATTTGGTGGTCTTATACCCCCTAATAGGGCAGAAATGATGACAGGTAATATATATAAACTAATTTTTAAAACCACATAATATTATATTTATTCTGCAGTGATTTTTTTCAAAAATTTTCTCAATTTAGCGCAACAAATTTCAAATTGGGAATATATAATAACATTTATTTCTATGGAATATGTGATTATTTTAGTTGTTTAAATCATAAATATAAATATTACTACTCTGTAATTGGTGTCAATGGTATGAAAACTGTTGTATTTATCTTCTTTTTACATGATCATGTGGAAAACACTTCTTTTTAGGGGAAAATTGTGGCCATTTAGGGGAAAAATGAAGGAAATTTTACTAGGGGAAACTGCCCATATTTGGCAGTAAATATAGTGAAAAAAATCACTGATTCTACAAATAAAATATTTTTTACTCTATTCACTAGTTGATTGTTATTTCTTATATGAATTTGGTATTGACTCCCTCCTAAATTTAAGCAGATATATAATAATTCAATACATTATTTACAAGCTATTGAGAACATTTTATTGGCCTTGATTTCTTTTTGTACTTTTCAGTTTAAAAAAAGGTCATTTCCTGATTTCTTATTAAATTGTTGTTCATATTTTATGTAAAATGCTCATTAGTTTTCATTTTCTTCTAAAGATGTGCATGTTAAAGATGTTGAGTCAGTCATTTTCTTTGTATGCATTGACTTATTATTTTATATTCATGATTATATTAAAATACTGTAAAATTCCTAATAAAGGCCCCCAGTGTTTAACATTTCCAAAAAATATTTTACTATATCATAAAACAGCGAAAACTGTGCAGTGTTTATTCAGGTTTACAGCATCAGTAAATAGCTTACATGACCTTAGAATGTGATGATCTATTTAAGTTAATGGATATATGTTTATTGTTATTTGTTTAAAAGTGGGCTTTCGATGGATTCAGATTTTAATTTTGGATTAACTTTTGTGTTGGTGAGTAGGTTTGTTAAAAAAAAACGAGGGGCGGGGCTTAGTTAGGGCAGGTAGTTGTATTAACGGTAGATGCAACTAAAAATCCGGTCGAAACACTTGTCGTTATCCACGCGCGCATGCGCAGTCGCATTGAAAAGAATGGACATATAGTAAAATTTTTATTGATTTATGCCGTATCAATACAATGTACTTATCTTCGGAAAATATTTATGGTATAATGTAATATTTAAGTACTTTGAGATTAAGCATGCATGAATAATTTTGATGTATCGTCTTGTAATTAGGCTAAATTAATGGGGAAAAGTTCGACATTGCCGATCGAGTATTTTGAAAAATGGCGGAAAATTGACAGAAAGACGTGAATAAGTGGTAAATTGGTGCAGAACAGGCGTAAAGGCCGATGAATGCGTTTGTTCAAAATCAATGTTTTTCAATGATTGATACATTAAAGAATCATCTGCATTGATTTGTAAGGCGATTTTGTTGACAATGTTTCCTCTGTGTAGTTGTGAAATTTCTCTAAAAAGGGGTCGAATTGACCACTTTTAAAAAATGTACGCCTCTTACTGCGACATACATGAAGTGGTTTTCCTTACTTCTTATACCAAAAATGATACTGGGAACACTTACTGCACACAATCTTCTGTTACTTCCAATATTTATTAAATGTTTTGGTGATAAGATAATGATCATTTAACTAAAACATGTGCAAAATGTCGGGCATTTTTTTCACCACGGCGCGAAAAACGAAAAAAAAAATCTCATTAAACTCGTCATTTCTTGATCAATTTATAAGATAGGGAAACAATAAGTACATTTCTAAAATCAGCTATCTTTCAGCTTTTTAACATGGTTACTTAAAAAACAATCGGTTAATGATTGACAAAAACATGACAATTTTATTTGAACATGTGCACAAAGTCGGGCATGTTTCCACCACGGTGTGATTAACGGAAAAAAAATGAATCTCATTTAACTTGTCATTACTCGATCAATTTATAAGATAGGGAAAAAATAAGTACACTTATAAAATCGGCTATATTTCAGCTTTCTAACAAGGTTACATTGAAAAGAATTAGTCCATAATTAATAAAACAACAGCCATTTTAATAACAGGCGTCTAATACTCTCCTGCTATGCTACGGTACTACATCGCTAAAACAATAGAATATCGATTAATTATTGATCATCTATACACCAGCTAGGCGACGACACCTTATTTTAATACATATACGATTATCGAGGAAGTTGCATCTACCTCTATACAACTACCTGGTTAGGGAGGGGCTTTTAAAAGGAATTTTACAGTATATGTGTTGTCAATGTCTTACGTTTTTTATTGATCTTATTGCAGGCCTAAGCTTGAATCCAGCACAATTGAAGGAGTTTGGTTTGATCTCTAAAGATGAATACAACAAGTCATGCCAGACAAATGAGTCAGCCTTTACGCCCTGTGATTCTTGTTCAATGGTTCAGAAAAGTTTCCGTCAGTGTGGTGAGATTGTCGTCTGCATTTGCCAACAGCAACAGATTCCGTCCTGTTTACAAAAGTTCCGTCCCCAAGTGTCTCATTTAGATTGGTTGTCTGGTAATGATGTTACACGTTGGGCAGCTGAACAGTTGAAAGATCTACAGCGCATAAGTAAACTAACAGCTACAATTAAGCCACTTAAAGAAGAACTTAACGAAACGAGAGAAAAAAGTAATAAACTTGAAAAGCGTGTTCAAAATTTTGACCGTGATTTGAAAAAAGAAAAAGATGATAGAACTCTTCTACATAAACAGTATGAGGCTAAGATAAAAGAAATGGAACTACAGCATAAACAGACTCTAGAATTAGAACAACAGCAGACAAATTTACTGGAAATGAACAAGAAAGAATTGGAGTGTTTGTTAGATAAAAATAAGAAAGATTTACAAGAGAAACAGTCTTTATTGAAAGAAATGGGTAAGAAATATGCGAAATTTATTCTTTTAACAAAATAAATTCATTCTGGGATTTTAGGGAGCCTCTGTGGTAGATTGGTTACAGTCTCTGACTAGTAATCTCTAGCCCCACATGACTCCCACTTGGGTCCAGACAAATTTTACATGTGATGAAACTGTCCAGCTAGCTTACAGATGCCTCAGGCTGATGGTTGGTGGTTCTATTTTGTAAGAGTATGCCTTGGGTCTTTCTCCACCATTCCTGACTATCTGTGAGGCATTAAACCCGGTGAAATAAATATTTAGAGTTTTGTGTACGTTTAGAACTGAAAGTATTTTCATTTACCTTTACTGTCACCTGAGAGATTTGGTGAGAACGTTTTTCTACTGTACTTAATGTTCTTATTTTCAGAGCACAAAAGGTCTCAGCTTGAGCAGGAGTTGTCTGGAAAAGAAGTAAATTCTAAAGAAGTGTTAAGATTACAAACAGAACTCAGTAGCTTGAAAGATAAGCTACATGATACCAAAGAGGAAATGGACCAATCTGCTAAAGAACTTCAAAGAGAGCAAGCAAAGAGTAAAAGTGTAGCAAAACATGCACAGGTTGGTTAAAAGTTATACACTGCAGTACAACCTCCCTATAACAGTCACCAATGGGAAATACAAAAAATGACTGTTGTAAGGAGGTGGCTGTTGTTGAGGGAGTGAAAATAGAGTAAAAGGTCAAGTTGGGTTGTTTGTATACTGGCTGTAACAGGGAGGTGATTGTTGTTCAGAAGTTAACATTCAGGGAGGTTACACTGTATATACCTTGTATATAAATTGTTTTGGTTGTCTTCGCATGTTACAAGTGCCCTGATGTCCTTGCCAATGCCCTGCCCTTCCCAAAGTCTAGCTAGAGCACTGCTTTTACTTTCACTCAACTTTTGGGTGTTTAGGCTTCCACATTTTGTGCGTTCAAAGTTACTATTATCTGTTACACAAAGTAAGTGTTCCCATATTCAGATGAGTTTTTCGAGTCTTGTAAATCAAAGCAAAGTAAAATGAAATTCTTTTTAATTGATGCATGCTGTTGCTCATCTGAAATGTCCACTTCTTATTAGTCAGAGAAGAATAGAAGCTGGAATATCAGAAACTAAGACAGTGAGTCACAGAATTCTCCGACACATATTTGGACCCATAAACATGTGCTCGATTAATTTGTGCTGATAAGCAGCCTATAATATGATAAGACATAAAATTAACCAGTTAGAACGCATAATATTTTGTCAGGGGTGATAACATTTGAGATATAACCTGAAGGATTTTCTTCAATACAAACCGAGTTAGATATTGAAACAGTGTGGCTGAAGGCCTCTTGTTTGGCAAAATGGTTGGCCATATATGATTTTTCAGGATTTTTAATTTGGCTGTTTTATCACCCATGATTATGTTGAAAAGTATACAAAGTAATGAAAAGCATTAGTGATCCTAATACGATAACAAACTGAATGCTTCACATATTTTTCAGAATTTGCAGTCCAAGCAAGAATCATTATTGATTAGAATTGAAGTCTTGGATGAGGAAAACAAGGATATGAAGGACCAATTCTCCGAATTGGAGGAAGAAAAAGACAATGTTGAAGAATCACTTAATGATTGTAAAAGGGAGACAACTCAGATTAAACAAGAGTTAAAAGAGAAACAGGTATTTCTTTTTTGAAGGTTTGATCGAATTCCTAATGTACTTATTTATTTTGATTTCAAAGTCAAATAATTAGTCAACTGTGAATAAAAATAGCATTCTGACATGTATTTTGTGTTGAATATAATTTTTTTTTTTTTTTAATTCTTACCTACCTACCCACTGAAAAGTCACTAGGTAGAGTTACCGCAAACAGACATTTTTTTCAGAATGGCCTTAGACTATGTTCCAGTATATCTAATTACGTCAGAAGAAGATAAAACATAATTACATGTACATGGAATCATACCTAACAGCATAACTAAAACTATTTATGGCTTATCAATTGAACAGATGCTAACAATTTTTACTCATGTTTTAGAATGAAATAGATCATATTCTCTGCGACAAGGAAAGTTTAGAGCAAACTATTTCTACATTGGAGACAACAGTAGAGACCTTAAATGATAGACTTGAAGAAGCCAAGGAGAGAGAAAGATTGATTGTGGAATATCCTGACATCAATGGTCCTGTGAACCCAGACTTGTCTGGTATGTTGTTGTGTTCTTATCCCTGTGTTGGATCAGGATAAAGTCTAAATAAGTTCCTTTCCTTTCCTTGCAAGTTTATTGTGTCACCCATACGTTCTTCCTTCCAACTCTCTCTCTGCATGCATAGGCTAAACCACATTAAATTTAAAGGTTAAACTACACTAAATTTATAGATCACTTAAAGGAAGACCATGGTGTTCCATCCATTAATACATAACAATGTTCTCTACGATAGAAATACAGTACAACCTCTCCAGAGTGACCCTCTCTTGAGCAACAACCTCCCTTCAGCCACAACATGATTTTTCCTGCTGCAAAATTTAACTATCAATTTGACCTCTCTAGAGCAACAACCTCTCAACAACAACATACTTTAGCTTCTCCCAAAAAGAGTTGCTTTGGAGAGGGTACACTGTATACTGAACAAAATTTCTAACATTCCACCTAGATTTATGGTTTATTTGAAGGCAAATTGTTTTTTGGTCCCAATAGCAAAATTTGTATTGAAATTTCACTGTAATAGATGAATGTGCATGAGTGGTGTACATATTAGTTAAGTGTCCCATTAATCCTATAAATTATTTACTTGATGTATACATCACATAATAATCTGCTGCATTATATCTCATTCATTTGAAACGAGCTGTTTATTTGTTGTCGTATTATTTCTCTCATGGGAAATAACTTGCCTTAATCTCAATAGAAATCCCTTAAAATGGTTGTTATTATCATGGTATTTAGGGAGTTTATGAATATCGTTGAAACACTTAACATCGATCTATTCTAAAAGATTAAAGCGATAATTTCATTTGAATATTTTTATTCTAGTGCATTACATTCATGCTCTTAATGTCGTACTTTAAGCTGTGGAATATTATTAATACAAATAGAGATCATATGTAAACCTACCACCATCAATCAATCAAAGCCAAATATAATTTTATTATGTACAAAGGCCACTTAAAAGTAAGAGAAAAACAGTGCAACCTCTCCAGAGTGGGCCCTTCTTGAGCTACAACCTCTGCAAATACAGTATAATTTTTCCCACTGCAGTATTTGATTATTAATTTAACCTCTCTAGAGCAACAACCTCTCAACAACAACATAATTTCGCTGCTCCCAAAGGATGTTGCTTTGCAGAGGTTGCACTGTATCACATTTTATTTTATACACAGTTTGCCTATATTCGGAGGTATATTTCAATGGTTGAACGTATGCCAGCATAGCTATTGATCACTAGTGACCATTGATCTTTAAAGGGTGGCCATTTTTTTCATTGGTGACCAATGCTGACCAAAGACCATGTTTTATTGGTGACCAATATTCACTAGGGAACATTTTTCAGGTTTATCTGTTTTTGTGTACATCAATTTATACACGGCGTCACCAAGTTAGTAACTAACTGAGATTTTAAAAAGTTTCCCCTCGAAAAGCTTTTTGATTAAGGGATATACTATTCAGTATTCTTTTATTGATACCATCATTGTTTTAGAACATTTGTGGCCCAATAAAATCTATTTATCCATTGATGATTTTTATAATTCTTCTATGATTGAATTTAACCAATTTTTACACAATCGGGTCCTGGGGTCTTACTCAATCCTTAAAGATGGAAAAATTGGCCAAATGACCGTGGTCGTTGGTGCTATGTTATTCTCCGGAGGAAAAACTAGTATTAAGTCATATACAATGTACATTCAAACCTGTGATTAATGGCCATCCTTGGAAAAATAAAATAAGGTCGTTATTGACAAGTGGCCTTTATTCAGAGGTCATTTTGTTATACATAATCATTGGCAGCTTTTAAAAAATCACCTTTATTAACAGGATGACCTTTATTCGGAGGTGGCCATTAACTCAGGTTTTACTGTTTATTTGAATTTATGAATTATCTGTAGGTACTGGTGATATACTGACAGACATGGAGAATCAAGTGAAAGCTAACAATATCAGAATACAACTGTTAGAATCCCAGAATGATGGATTAAGGAACTCTATACATAAACTACAGTCCATGCAACAACCCCAGTCGTATAACCAACATGAAGATGAAGAGGATAAATGGGCTACCTATGTGCAGGTATTCTTTCTTAATGTATTTGGATCCTAACGCCCAAAATTATTTTCTCAAATAGGGCGGTGAGATTTTGTAATTGTTTTGATAGGTTTTCATGGTAAATTATTTATCATGAGATTTTTCAAAAACAATGACATTTCTTTGTGTTATTTTCCCTTTAAATTAGCATTGAAATCTATGGCTCTGTAGGAGTAACCTATTTTTCAAAGTTTAAGACAAAGTTTTTTATGCTTTTATTCTGCTCCATTTTTCAGAGAGAGAAACCCCAACCCCTATGGAATCCTAATGCTGTTAAAATGATGCCCAGAAGTGAGCCTCATTATACTGAACCAGAATATTCAGAAATGGAAAATACATATAACCAGTCTAGTGGCCAAGGGAAATTTAACGCCCAGTCTGGCTTATTAAAGAAATACAATAACCAGTCTGACTGTGCTGTCAATAAGCATCAATCACAGACTGGTGTACATAACATTGAATTTGACCCTGATTCCGCAAGAGGTGCAAAGACCTCTCCTGGGAGCAAGAAAGACCGACCCCCATTCGGTCACAGGCCAATATCTGGATCTAACAAGAAACAGGGGGAAGAGTTCATTGTTGGTAAAGCAGTAAGGCCCAATAGTGCAAAGGTCAAACGAGAAAACACCCCATCCTCAATGGGTAAAGGTCATGGGTCAGGGGGAACATTTATGGCCCCAGTGAATGCCAACAGTATCAGTGCATATCTTCAGTTGAAGAAAGCTGGTAAAATTAACGCACCAAGTAGAACTGAAAACAAGTCAAGATCTGGTTTGTATTTTTTTTACATTGTTTCTTTTAATTTCTTTATATTAGGCAAACTTGTAATTTTACTTATCAGAGCAGAAATAGACTTAAATATGAAATAAATCCCTCTATTTTACATGTCCTCCTTTAAGGTGTCTGTTGTGAAAGAATTGAACAGAACATAAATATTTAATTTGTAAAAAATGCCCTCTAGCCCAAATTACATGACCATTACATTACATGAAGCGAATCACTTGAAGTGAATCTGTTCTTCTATTAGAATCACAAAAATGCAAGATAAGCGCAGAACAATGAGAATGGCATGGGAAGATGTCTCAAATGTATTAGATGTATTATCTTGGAATGAAAACCGTTATAAACTTTATAGGTTTGACAGTTACCATGGTAGAAAATGATTTATTTTCCATTTAAACTTGCATTGATATCAGTTGGAGTAGGCCATTTTCAAAGATTAAAGAACAAAAAACATCTGTTTTGTATTTCAATGAAAACTAATGGTAAAAAGATGTTATAACACAGTCACAGTATCAATCAAATTTGGTAAAGACAAATATGGGTCACCATGCTATATCTACAGATTTTTTTTTCAACAAGGGGAACAACTCTTGTCTTTTTATTTTAAAATGTGTTGTACAGTTGATGTACCTAAAGCAGTTATCATAGAAATAATAACATATGAGCTATACTATATTTGTAATATAGAAATTTTGTGTAGTATTGAGCAGATATATGTCAGAAAAGTTCAGAACATGTATAAGGTATCGAGGGTTCAACGCAAGAGTGTCATAACCAGGGCCCTCATTTGACATTTTTTGGGGCCGAAATTCGGCCCCATTCCCCTCCTAAAATAATATACTTTTTTCCCCTATTTTTGACAAAAATTCCCCTAAAAAAAAGTTTATTGCAAGTTTATAAGGCAGTTGAAAAAATCCCCTGAAATTCCCCTTTTTCCTCAAAATGACGTGAAATTCCCCTACCTGAGGGCCCCGGGCCCCTTCCCCTAAAGTGCAGCTAGGGCCCTGCATAACTCATATTGAAATAAGAACAAGTTACGATGGTGCTGCGCTGAGTCCTCGGTATATGTATACATGTAATAGCCTTTACTGATCTGAAGAAATATTTTACTGTGTGTTTATTTGATCACTGCGGCATCGGTGTCAGTGTCTGTGTCATGCAAAAAACTTCATTGGTGCATAAATCTCACGGAGGAAGTGAACAGATGAGTGTTGGCATTGCAGGAGGCATTCTTGTTTCACTTACATACCTGCACGCGATTTATAATGTGAGTTTCTTTTATATTTCTTTCAGGGTCGAGACCAACAACTGGTAAGACTGTGATACCAACATCAGATGTGGATGATTATTATGTTAGAGAAGATAGTTTTAGCTGTAGAAACTGTGATAAAATGTACACGCGACAACGAGACTTAGATATACATATGTCATACTGTACTGGTTGATTTGTACATCATTATCAGTGATATTTTGAATCTTGAGCCTTGAAAAATCACTTCATTATATCCATATAAAAGAAGGGCATTTTCAGAAAAAAGACTGTTTTTTTGTGAAAAGTGAAATAGCTTTATCATACTTGTTTTAAAAATTCAAGTAATACCTTATTTGACAAAAAAATATTCAAACAACAATTATGACAAATTGAAAAAATCATTAAAATGATACACTACTATGGCATTTAATAGTGATAATAGATAGATAAATAAAGTGACATAGTGACTAGCAGGTATACCTCTATGATATGTCTGCAATTCTGAATATATATACATTATATATATGCTCCACAAGTATCTATATAGTTATTGTATTTCTTTTCGGAAAAATTCTAGGTCTAATCATAGTATGTTTAGTTGGTTGTATACATACACTTTTGTTCGGTTTTTTTATAGTGTATTAAAGTTATTTTTCTGTTTATTTGCACATATTCATTTTCTACCAAATTGATTATTTAATCTATCTGCATTTATGTAAGGCTTTTGCTTTCTTTAGAATTCATGAGATAAAGTATTTATACATACTTTTAGTATAATTAGTACATTACTTTAGAAAATACAAGGCCATCTACGACCAAATCATTAAAAAAAATGAAAACCAATTTTTTGGGGAATTTATTCCTGTTAACATTTTCAGTATGTAATGTCTACAAAAAAATAAATAAAGATGCATACCTATCTACCTACTGTTAAATGTTTGTGGTCTTGTTAATGCATATCAATATTTTTTAATGATGCCCCGAGCTATGTACATGTATTTCATTGAGAAAGCACCCCGATATAGTGTTAAACTTCAATATTAAGACAATGTTTACGATAATAGAACTATCATCTTAATATTGATGTATGATTTCATTAACATGAGTTTTCTTTATTATCATAAAGTTGTAGCTTGTAAATGGTGCTTTCCCCTAGGAAAATTTCTTTGAAATCATGCAATTTTCCCCAAACTTCCAATTTATTCCTTGAAATTACATTTCCCTAATTGATTTCAGGTGAGAATTTTTACCCCAAAAAGAGGCTTCAACCAGCCATTTCATTCCCATATTATGTCTAGGATGTCTTCCTCCGAAACACAAAGAAAACCCCTGATTAACAAGGTTGAATTTTAGATAAAGATAGAACTAGTCCTTTGATAATGAGGTGAGATTTTAGTGTAGAATACAACCTCTCCAGAGTGACCCATCCTTGAGCACCAACCTCCCTTCTACAACAGCATGATTTTTCCCCGCTTCATGGTTTAGCTATTAACTCAACCTCTCTAGAGCAACAACCTCTCAACAACAACATAATTTTGCTACTCCCAAAGGATGTTGCTTTGGAGAGATTGCACTTCACTTTGCTTGATCTCTGAAGTTGCTTTTGATGAATATCAGTAAATAGCATTTTGCTTATTTTGATACATCAGTACGCAATTATTAACAGCCCTCAATTTTTGTATCAATTATCTTATCCTGGATAAAATTTCATGTCACAAGGGTTTGTATTGATTCACTGTTCGTGGGAATTCTTATATTCCATTCAATTATGTGCACTTTTACTGGTATTTCATCAGCAAATCATTGGACCATGATAGCTAGCTGTATGCTGTTTTTTGCAGAATATGAATTAACCAAATCTCGACCAATTAAACTATCAGTCAGAAATACAAGGATTACGATTGGTTCAATATTTTCATCATCTTCCAAAGCAACCAATGAAATTGATCTATTAATAATAATAATTATGAGACTTTAATATTCAATAAGCAGATAAATGGAAAATAAAACAATGGATTGGTTGATGTTGACCCTGGTGATTGTAACAGTGCTCATGACTGCACATAAATGTAATATCAATGTGAACAAGATGTGTTTCAAAAACAAAATGCCCCCTCCGGATGCCCTTTAACTTGAAAAAGCACAAAATAAACAAAGGGCCATAATTCTGTCAAAAATGATCGATTCACAAAACCCGGAATATATGTGTGGGGGTTCTTGTTAAGAACAAGTCTGTGAAAGTTTCATCAAAATCCCATGATCCCTATCGATATGGGGGCATAAAACCACTGTTTGTTGTTTTTTGAACATATTATAGCCTATTATACACACAAAGAACTACTTTAGTTTGTCCATGGCATTTCGGAAAATACAGTACAACCTTTCAAGAGTGGCCCTCTTGAGTAACAACCTCCCTTCAGTAACATGCAGCATGATTTGTTCCCACTGCACAATTTAACTATTAATTTAACCTCTCTAAAGCAACAACCTCTCAACAACAACATAATTTTGCTGCTCCCACCAAAGGGTGTTGCTTCAAGAGAGGTTACATTGATCTACATAACTGACCTTTATAAGGAGATCATTAGGATATGTGAGCCATATTCAGGACGATCAAGGGCAAATGATCAAAGGCTCCTCTTTTTTACATTATTGTATCCCCTCCCTCTAGAGGATGTCTTAATTCACTTAAATGTCTTTGCAATACAGGTTTGTTTATTCATTTAGATTGACATTTTCTGTCTATTATTGTTCTGTTCATGAAAAAAATTGTGGAATAAAATTTAAATCATACTTTACATAAATGTGTTGTGTTCATTACCAAAATATCATTCTTCTTGTACGCAGGTGGGGGTAAAATAAGCATTGTAGCTAAGTAACAATCTTTTGAACATATTCAAGAATATGCAACAATAGTGTTTCATTGGCATATCTTGGCTCTGAAAGTGCTTTAAGCTTTAAAAAATTGCAAATGGTTCACAATAATTTTCGGAATAAATATTAAACAGCTGACAAAAGCTCCCTTAAACTTCCAATGACATAAACATTTTATCTACAAACACTAAGGAACCTTTACACTATTACATGATATTACACACAAAGAAATTGATTTTCCAAAATTCTTCAAAAGAAAATATCCTTATCATAAAATTCAACCTATTTTTGGTGACGCACTGTGAGTAAGACATTGAATCAAATTTTTCTTCAAAGAACTTCAATAATGTCCAAAAAATATCTTCACTTCTAACGTTACATGCTATATTCAGTTTAATTTATAACTTGCTCAAAATTTGACCAGGGATGCTATATTACATGTAATATAGCATCCTTGATTTGACATAGTACTAGTATATATAGCATCCCTGATTTGACATTACCAGTATATATAGAATCCTTGATTTGACATAGTACTAGTATATATAGCATCCTTGATTTGACATAGTACTTGTATATATAGCATCCCTGATTTGACATTACTAGTATATATAGCATCCCTGATTTGACATTACATGTAATATAGCATCCTTGATTTGATATAGTAATAGTATATATAGCATCCTTGATTTGACATTACCAGTATATATAGAATCCTTGATTTGATATAGTACTAGTATATATAGCATCCCTGATTTGACATTACATGTAATATAGCATCCTTGATTTGATATAGTACTAGTATATATAGCATCCTGATTTGACATTACTAGTATATATAGAATGCTTGATTTGACATAGTACTAGTATATAATTATAGCATCCCTGATTTGACATTACATGTAATATAGCATCCCTGATTCGACATTACATGTAATATAGCATCCTTGATTTGACATAGTATTAGTATATATAGCATCCCTGATTTGACATAGTACTAGTATATACAGCATCCTTGATTTGACATAGTACTAGTATATATAGCATCCCTGATTTGACATTACTAGTATACTGGAAAGCATATTGAGAGTACAAGTACAAGAACTAAGTTCCATTGTTTTGCTGTGTGTAAAGTATAAAGCCTGTTCATCACTGATGCAATATGCTCAATTTTTGTTGTTATTTCTGTTGCAAGAAGCGCTCGCATTTTATAGTATAATACAATGAAGCTTAAATCACTGACAGTTAAAATTATACAGTTGTTATAACACTTCATGCACAAAGAAAATATCAAACATAAAGAAGATTTTGTCAATCCATCCAGTGTTCATAGGACACTATCTTCTTTCATGTTCCTTTCAACGCCCTAAAACGTGTTTGTTATTTCATCAGAAACATCATGATACACTTTATATTCCACCTTTTAAAGAGCATCGTAAAATACAATCTTCACCTCCATTGTGAAGAGCCTGCACAATACATTTTGCTCAATACATATGGAACATTCATATGAAAGCTATAAACTTTAATAGTTATTCATAACTCACTTAGATGCATCAGCGAATACAAATGTGTATTTTTATCTGGATGATGCTAGACTAGTCTGAATAGATGCTTTAAGCAGAAAGCTATTTCAATACAAATTGGTCCATACGTACTTTATTGGCTTGGCTGATTTATTGCAAAATATAAGACAAACTGCATTCAATGGAGATATGAAGTATTGGCATTAAAATGAAATATTTAAAGATGCAGCCAGCACAATGATTATAAACATATTGATATAAACACAAGTTCTATATCGTGAATTTGATTTGAAAAAAATAAAACATCAAGTACTGGCAACGTCTTTGAAGTCATAAACTCTTAGATAAATTCCAGAAAACATGTGCTGGCGTATTCATATAACAAGTGCTTTACTTTGACCATTTTATTTACGATTGTCTATGATATAATCTCCAATGATCTACAAAGCTCTTATTACTTTTATTATAACCATAATTGTTTTATATGGGAGAAATTACTTTCAAACAAACAAGCATACAACATTCTTGTCTTTTTCATGAGAAGCCGAAACAGAATTTTATTTGGCTGCTGGGAGCATCGCCCGTAAATCACACACCGGGGAGGGGCAACCGCCCTATTAAACGCTATCTCACACTGACTGTCAGTTGTGCCCTTGATAGTTATAAGAGCATGCTTTTTCAAAGAATTATAAAAATATATCAAACTTATACAAGACAAAACAAGGATCGACAAACAGATATAAACACCAAATGATCGACATGTCGTAAACAAACGAAGCTTAATTTTATCCGACAGAATTGCTTTTTGAATATGATTTACACGTATTTAACGTTTATCAATACTTATTATGACCTCCCAGGAGCTTAAACGAAACACATAAAAGTATAAATTGATGGTTTCATATCTAGACGTATTGGCCTTTTAGAGAATGCAGCATTGCGATGCAACACATTGCCCGGGATAAAAACTGCACTTACACCATTGGTCATTCGGTGGCAATTCTAGCTTTGACAGCGAAGATGACACTAGGTGTATAGAACCAACCACCTTCCGTAAGTATTTATAATTTCATCAAATCTTGTTTGGCAGATGTCAACATGAAAAAAAGATTTCAGTTTCACATCAACAATGTACAATGTCGACATGCATTATTCCGTGCATCGTGCGTGACTTTGCTGATGTCATAAAAAGTTCCGCGCTACAAACAATTGTACGTCCTGTCATGCGTTCGTCGATTGAATGGTAATGCTAACGGACGGTTTGAACTGTGCAGATCTGCGTGTACTGAATCCTTAACAATGAAATATTTAAAGGGATAAAACTCAAAAATAGTTTAACTGAAAGTCATTGGAAATGAAAAGAGGAAAAAAAGTCATCATGTAAATAGTACGTGTGGTAATAAATATTCTGTTAAAATCATGATATTTCGGACGTTATGTACTGAGATTTACAACGATACTTCCGCTGCAGTTGTTATATACTAGTAATTAACACAGTATAATAATTATTCCTTTTGAAGGATTAGGTTGCAACTAGTTCTGGGTCCCATAACTAAATTGGTCTTTTTATTTCGTCTTGTTGACCATTTTAGTTATGGAATTGTCCTCTTACAAAGTCAACAGCTTAAGACGCTTGTTCATGCGTCTATTGAATCAGATCAATTTACATGCTTTCCGGAATGCTACGGACTTAATCCAAAGCATTTACGAGGAAAATTTTGAAATTATAGGTAGTATGAAACATCGGCAAAATGTTTGATAACTTTCGTCTGTTGAAGGTATATTTTTGGTCATATTGATAGATTATACTATATTTCATCGAACTGTACACAAGTTTTACGGAAATTTGTGCGTTAAATAGGAAAACGAACGCGACTCAGATTGAGTCGTTTACCTGTTAGCTTTTAAAGAACAAGTGGCTTTGACGATGAACTGCAGTGCAAACGTATCATCATCAAAGCCCCTTCGACTAGGTTGCAACTACATTTTTTTGTAATTGTATTACAGGAAGTTAATTTCAATACAAAAACTGACTATATCAAAGAACCTGTTCACTGAATATCTCCTATAACCAGACCCTGGGACAGGCCTCGTAGATCATTAATTGCAAACATAACACGATGCACACGTTGCATGAGGTCTAGTGAAGGCAATAAAGTTAGCCATCCGATTATTACGCTACAGTGAAACTACATAATAAACCAGAACACATTCGGACCAATCAATGTGTTTCGGATTAGAGAGTTCATCGGATAAGGGAGGTTTTAGATAATTCAGACACGACCGGTTTTCGTGTACGAAAGGTTTTCGTAAAATTGAGGATTTCATATAAGTGAGGTTTTCGTACAAGTGTGATTTTCGTAAAAGTAAGGGTTTGGGATACAGGGGTTTTAGTAAAAGTGATGTTTTTGTATATGAGTATACATAACACACAAAAACAGAGGATCACCTACTGTATTCGAATAATTTCTTTTAAAGGATTTCGGATCAGAGGGGTTTTAATTAAAAAGGCTCTACTGTATTTAAAACGCATTATCATACCGAGTGAAGATAACAAATAAGTCGGATGAAATGTGATCGATTGTCCCATGACATAGGACATATTCCATTGAAAATGGACCTGACTCGCATCATAACACAATGAAAATAATCCGCCAAGACTAATATTTCACATTAGTGGCGAATAGCCTGGCGCGCTCGATTGTAAACATAGCGAAAAATAAGCAATATTCATGTTTATTAATGATCTTAAAAGATGCAGTGTTCCATTGCTCTCGCGCTGCAAATATCTAATATTCATGATCATTAGCATTGTCTTGCTCCTAATCTCAAATCCTACAATATAATTATCACAATGCATTCATTATAGTAAAACGTTTATAAAAAGAATCATTTTTATAACATTATGATCAATGTTATGTTGTGCATCCCGCGTCATCTCTATAACAATGCTTATCATCGCAATATCGTATTTTTTAAATTTCTGTTTAAAGTGAGATACATCGGGGGCGAGCTAAATGCACTTTCTTCGTCCGAACCCTGTCTCATTGTGTAAGGTAACAGGCAAGATGACAATAGGTAACTAGTCTTTTATTACATGTTGGACACCATACTATCTGTAGGTAGCATACACACGTCTTGTTCACGAGTAGATTGTAATTTTAAAGGGCAAGGATTATGCAATTATGCAGCAGGCCTCGGGTGTTCAAAGTCGGACATTATTGCAAGAAGTGGACAGTCATACCATTTCTCCATTAGTTGCAGAAGCCAGCGAGTCACCAAAGAGCACAAGGTAGATAGGTAAGGCCTTTTTATAAATATTTTGTTTTTGAAAGCCTGTGGAAAGGTAAAAACAGGTGACACAGTGGACGTGCCGTTCTTTCGCTTAAAAAAGTATTTGCTCGCTGGGGAGATTTTAGTTGGTCTGGTAATTTGAAATATGTTTATGTCTTGTTTAGAGATCGATGCTAAAAGCCAAGTAGATCTATCATAAAATGTCAAACAGTCATCCCCACTATTGTCTTTTAAGTATAAGGTCTAACATAATCATGTTACTTCATTAGAGAAATATATTAATACAGATGTCAATATTTGCTCAGGGATTAAGGGGATCCCATTATTGACGGCATTACATTGTTTGCCATTTCCGAGTCATTAACTCTCCCTCCAAACAACAAACATTTTTCAAAGACTATTCATCCCGCCCACTTACCTCCGATAGGCTTATTGTACCTTTGTGGACCAATGAAATAAGCAGCCCCTCTACATTAATACCAATGAATTCTATACAAGACTACGAATGATTGCAACGTCGTAAAGACATGGGTATATTTGCGTATTTAGTCAGAGTCGGTGTTCTCATTCAAACCCGTCCGGTATAATCTATGACAGGCCATCTGGGAAAATATGTAATCTATTTTAGGGGGAGAATTATTCCTGCCGAGCACAATAACATGGTACATCTAGGCTTATTTTTTTACCCTTGGGTATGTCAGAAAGTTCAGAAGTTATTGTCCTTAACAATGGAACCGCAATGACATTTGATAATTATCCCGATATTAATAAGATTCATGATGAATGGCATTAGTTATACGATTCCAACAGTAGACTGAATATCTACGAGCTAACAGTCGGATAATTCAATATATAAATGTGATTGATATGGTACATTTTCGATGATATATATATACATAAGTAGTGCCGGTAGCATTTAGCTCTGCAAAAACTTAAAACCATAAATCTAACTAATCCTGGAAAGTTGGAAACATACGAATAATAATGTAAGAGTTACATGCTTCAAGGTAAGGCAATCAACTTTGTTCATTTAAGACCATGATTATTTTTGAATAATGGTGATTTTTTTAAATTATATTGTCACGTGATTCTTTTTCAATTATGTTGTCACGTGATTTTTTTCAATTATATTGTCACGTGATTCTTTTTCAATTATATTGTCACGTGATTTTTTTTTTCAATTATGTTGTCACGTGATTTTTTTTCTTCACTTTCTATTTCTTCTTTCCGTTCATGCGTGACAACCAGTTCCAAACGGAACAAGTGTTTTCACTTTTTATATACAGACGATAAATCTGTTTTACTTTTTTGTATTAATCTGTTGTTTTTTATTGATACATATTATTTATTTTGTTTCCACGATGCCCGGTAAGGATGAGGTTCGGTCCATTAATTCCCCACTGCAGCCATGCTACTGACCTTTTCATTGCGGTATCGTCCGGAAGAGAGACCGTGTTTTTTTTCCTCTATATTTTTATTTTATATAATTTTTATGTATAGAGCGTGCTAAATAAGAAAATAAACTAATCAAAGCATTGAAAGTACTCACGGAAACTGACCTGCATAGACTTGCACTGCAACTTAGAACAGGAACTATAGTTTATCAATCGCATGGCGGATGTAGAAAAACGCAGTACATTGTACTTTGGTCCGCATCCCAATTTACACATCTATATGGAATTATTAGTTTACCTGCACATTTTGATGAATCGTGTAATGGCTTAGTAATTACATATTATACAAATCAACATATTTTGTATGACGATGATTCTTTTCTCTAATGATTACCAGGATAATGACATATTTCCTGGGTTGGTCTTAAAAACACTTATTTTGTATAGTAGGCTATACGGCCCCGATCGGCACATAGTTAAAACAAAGTGACAATTTTGAGCTAGAATGATTCTGCGGTCGAGGGCATAGTCATAGTCATCTCACATAGTCGAAGTATTATGGTCATTATCCAAACTTTAGACTTATCAACATCCATTTTTGATTTGAATATGCTCTGACTCCGGTCGGTGCATAAGTAAAATATTAGTAAAGGAATAAGCTAGAATTAGTCAGCAAAAACTGCCAGTACTGTTGTCGATCTCATCCCCTGGAAGGTTAAGAAACTGATAAATGACATTCTTGAACTTTTATAAGCATAGTGACTAGGGTCGTTTACACAGCATCGCAATTTGCTGACAACTCATTAAAATTTGCTATTTTTGAGACACCCCTCAGAAACTGCACGTCATGAACACCATGTTAAAGGTTTCTTTGATGAAAGTGACATGATAACAATATGGCTTATCATCTCTAGTAAGAATATACTGTCTATAACGTATCGAATTTGTAAAGATCTTCTTTTGCACATTTGTGCAAAGTCAGCAAATTTATCAAATCAGCCTTCTGTTCGTGTAAAGAATGCCCGTCTCTCTGGGAAATATCTTTAAACGAATAATAATACTGCTTGTTTATCTGTGAAGATATATCTATCAAATTTGTATACATCATAGCTTATTTCTTATATTTTGCCAACTCCGAGCTTTATCAAGGAATCGAACATAGTGACACATCCAAAATCCTATTAGTCGCTACATCAGACAATCATTCAAATTCAATGAAATTGAATAGTTTACTGCGCTTTTGTGCGATTCAACATGTTATTTTCACTAATGGCAATATTTCTAAAACATCAGCAGCTTTTAGCGTTTCGTTGGATGATGTTCTAAGATTGTTTGACAATGCGATGGCAATTCTACAACCGATAAAAGACACCATAACGGAGATAGTACTAATTGAGTCTACAACATGCTGGAGTTAATTAACAGTATCTCGGAGTAATGTCTTTCCGTTTTTTTATCATTTAAACAAATGGCAATCTTTGTTACGTTTTATACAGTACAATAAGAAGAAAATGTGTGATTTCTAGTTCAGTGAAAATTTTATAAAGAAGTATCCAGGTCCTTATATTCAGCATGTTAGAAGTTTTCAAAAGATCTGTTTCAATTTTTTTTTCTATTTGTCCGTTAGTAATTACATTAGATTTGCCGAATCATTTACAGTAAAACCTGCCTTAAGCGACCACTCAAGGAGAACGGAAATATGGTCTCTGAATACAGGTGCTCTCTTAACTTAAAGTTAAATTAAGTTTTAAAAAACTCTCGAGAGGAATATAGAGCGGTCGCATTAGACAGGAGGTCACTTGTAAAAGGTGTACGGAATAACATTTTTACTGTATTTATGAGAAGAAAAGTAAATCTACAATAAACACCAATTTCGAAGTAGACAATAATGATCACCGCCTGATCTAACACCTATAGGAAGAGTGTACTGATATGTAATGGTATGTTATTTGTACGGGATGTGATTTGACCTTATACAATACATCAAAGAGAATCACCAACTAATGGTATACAAGGAAAGAATGATCTTTAAATGCATACATAAATGACGGCTTTCATTTGTTACCTGTAGTTATGTATCAATTTGGAAAAGTCGATAAATAGGAACAGTATCAAATCATAGCAGCACATCAAAACATTACAAAATTATGTAGTTTCCAAAATAAGGCAACGCATAACCACTACATAAATTTTCTACAGCAAAATAAAGCCACAATGCAAGCACACGAGGTATAAAGATCGCTCGTGCATCAAAATTACGAAATATATACAGTACAACCTCTGTAGAGCAACACCCTGTGGGAGCTGCAAATATTGGCCGTTGTTTAGAGGTTGTTGCTCTACAGAGGTTAATTTTATAGCAAATATCAACTTAGGTAAATTTTGAAGGTGTTGTTATAGAGAGGTTGTTGCTCTACAGAGGGCCGCTCTGGAGAGGTTGTTCTGTACTTAGAAAAAAAAAGTTTTGCGGCCCATCTTCCCTTTTTGGTCAAGTAACTAGAAAAAAAAATCCCGGCCTAAGCTATACAAGAACACGAAAGTATCAACGTTTGAACTGTTGCTAACGAAATTCACTAACACCGTCTAAATAAAACCAAAACACGGATGCCCACTAAAGGCCAACTGGATAGTAAGACCTTGACTTTTGAACTATTGAACTTAAGATCATTAGGGATCATCTACATGCGATAACCAACCTTCCAACCGAATCTGAGGACCTATTGTCAAATTGTTCTCTATTTATTTGTCGGACAGCTTTTCTGTGCTGAAGGTCACTGTGAACGTGACCTTGACATTTGACGTACTGACCTCAAAATCAAGTGAGGTCATTTACACGTTTGTATATTCACACTAGCTTCCTTTCAACCAAGTGTTATGGAGACCAAGCACGGTTTTCAGCTTGATGATAATGTAATAAGAGGAAAACGATGTACCCGATACGGGGCTCGAACCCGCGACCTCCTGCTTGCAAGTCAGATTCACTACCAAATGAGCTCATCGGGTTGGTGAATATCCGAACCAATTTATAAATACAAATACTATATGTATATACCATACTGCCACAATAATATAGGAACGTGATAAATCACATTCTAAAATAACGTAGAGTCAAAAGTCATCAGACTTTCTTTCAGTGCTGTTTCCTGTGTCGAGTTTTGAATAATAAAATGTAATTATTTCGGTCTGATTACGGTTTTGCTGCGAACATGAATAGTGTTAACTAAAGGATGTTGTGTGAAATTATCGTTTAGATACATGGACAATAGTGGTAATGTCGTGTTCATGGTAAAATTTCAGCACCAATGGCCAAACACAATACATAGTTCCCACAACTACAATATTTACCTCCTTTGTTTTGAATTGGCGGCCATCTTGAAAGTCAAATTTCTTATGTGTTTAATAGAAAAAAAACAAAAAAGTAGTTATTAAACGACTCAATTTAGAAAATATAACTTAATCATGTAGTGGAAAAAACCATTAGCATGTCAGGTTTAACAAAATGTAGTTGTCACATATGAATATTTATACAATTATACAAAATAAATTTAGACTGTTGACCGAAAGGATTATAAAATATCAAATCCGAGTCAATTGACCAAAAAACGTGAACACAAATTGCTCGGCATTAATAGACACGTCGTTGAGAAACGTTGTAAAGCCTATTGAAATGAAAATCACATCATAGCGTGTATTGTGTCTATAATTAGTTGCTGTTTCCAGTTAGAATCACCTCTTGCAAGCTTCGCCGACTCTCCAAATTAACGCTGAAGCCAAAAATGCACGCTCACGAACGGCAACATGTGAGACAGGACAAACATCCATATACAACAACTATCTCCTATGTAATTGGTATTGGAAACCCTTGTTAGGAGGAAGTAGTCAATTCTCGTAATACATAAAGCATTCGTGTGCTTTAGTTATAACTTTAACTAACTCGAATGAATGTTTCAAAGTCAGTCAACGGGTCTGCTTGTTATCTTGATTACAGATGAATTGATGTGTATCCTAAAATGGCATTGTACGAGATTTTTGAATTTCAAAACTAGAAATGTGTTCGGAGGACACGAATGTCCCTGTTGAGAGTTAAGTGAAAAGGGGGCCATAACTCCTGTGAAAATGTTTGGATTTTAACGGATATCGAACTTGACCTGTATTGTATTATTATACACCTTCATGTAAAATATGAAGGCGATCCATAAAATATTTCTTGAGTTATCGCTCGGAAACCAAAATCTGAATGGACGGACGAGGTAACGCTTTATGTTTAAAATTCCGCCATTTCGAATGGCAGGGGGCATAAAAATCGTGAACGCAGATTTATTATTTCTCTTATGCCGCATTTTATTGTTAAAAACAAGACTTTTGAAGGCTTCAGATTTAAAATGAATCACAGTGCTTGTCAAACATTTGATATGTCAAAACTTAAGTTTGAAACTAGATATTGTATGGTCGGATTGATCGAAAACAAATATCTTTTTTAAGCAACTTCGTTTTTTTCCTGGAGCATATTGGTTGTAAAGAAGTCATTTATGAGTACATTGACCAATAAGACATGCGAAAATGTTAACACGACTAATATTTTTCCAATGGTATTGCAGTTTCCAATTTCCTTGCAGTAATTACTACATCGGCCACCAATAATGTCAATATCTCATGTATGGTCTAATTTAAACGATTATCACGCGACAAGCTCATTGATTTGGGTTTCCATGACCAGCTTTGAGTACTGTATTATTATGCCATCGTCTATGGAAGTAATCAACATAGCAGAGTAATCGATGGTCTAGTGGTAATGCGCTGGACTACTAAACGAAAAGTCGTGGGTTTGATTCTCGGCTATGCCTTTCGAATTTCTCAGTGACGCTTTTTCGGTATCCCCATCCCAACTACCGAGCCAAATACTGTGTCTAGAATTTCACAGGAAAACGGGCGAGGCTGTATCGGTGCTTTACACAGGGAACGATAAAGAACAAGGTAGAACTATTCGAAAGGAGTAATGATAAAATGTCCAATTCTCTCGTATCTTATCTCTGCTCTCTCTCTCTCTCTCTCTCTCTCTCTCTCTAGGGCGGCTCTGAAAAGACCATGGATATCGAATGTGCCATTAAAACATATAGATATATAAATAAATCAATGCAGGTACTCATTGTGAACTTAATCAATATTAATAATTGATATACTTATATATGTAAAACTATGTATCAAAAGAAAACATTGTTCACACTTTTGGTCATCTGAGCTCGACAACTCGCCAAACTGTGCTGAATTTAGTTTACTATGAGTTCGGGTCCAGAATGTTCTAGCATGTAGTTGGTCTGGTCTGATTGGGGTCTAGCTTCGGACTGATTGATGTGCGAATGATAGTATGCCGTATACACAATGTGTATGTTGACTGTATAGATCCCATTAAAAGGTGTAAAGGAAAACAATATCAAGGCCGTTCAGAACTGGTGACTGCATACAATAAGAAAAAGCCATCTATTTGTTTGTTCGTTCGTTCGTTCGTTCGTTCGTTTGTTTGTTTGTTTTGTGTTTGTTTGACACCCCTTTTCAACAGTCAGAGTCATATGAGGCTGTCCGCCTCACCTAACTTTCGTTCCTGGAAAGAATCAGTACTAGACTCCCATCCTTTGTAAGCAACTGCCTACTTTCTCAAGTAAAGAGACATGGTCGGTAGCTAGACTCGAACCCACTCCCTTTCTTTCGATGAGAGGTTACAGCGATTTGAAGTCAGCGACTTTAACCACTCGATCACGGAGGCGGGTTCCATCTACTTTAAGACTCGTAACAGCAATATTTTTTTTATAAAACATGTACCGCTTTGAAATTTCATTTATATTGACAATTCAATTTACTGTTAACCAATATACATCCAATTCTATTAGACTAGTGATCAATTGTGTTACACTTGAAGAACAGATAAAATGTCAGACTCCAAGAAGGCCCTCGCACTTATTTTGTCCAACACTGATCACAAAACCGTCATCTGAACAAACAGACAAAAAGAATACACAGCACAATCTTTCCAGAGCGACCCTCTTTTGAGGAACAACATGATTTTTTCCCACTGCACGATTTCACTATTAATGTAACCTCTCTAGAGCAACAACCTTTGAACAACAACATAACTTTGCTTCTCCCAAAGGGTATTGCATTGAATGGGATGCACTATATATACTAGTCTGGTTCCCGGACGTGCTCTACAATTACGTCAGGCAAAGCTCAATAATGGCGGCCTTCAGTGGTAATGCACAGGCAACGGAATATTCTTAATTTGACTGACAATTTGTGATGTTTGCCTAATTTTAATTATTTATATACTAATATTGTAACAGCGTTGAGATATTTTAATGATCATTCTTATAAGACAAAGTAAGGCAAGACAGCTGCAAAGAAGATGTCATAAAACAGACCACTGATATAACAAAATACAGAAAATGTTAATTAAAACTGAACATACGTAGACTTGCACTGTAACATGGAACGGGAACCAGTTAACAATTTCATGACGGATGTAGAAAAACGTACTTTGGTAAGCATCAAAATTCATGCGCGCTGAGCGAGTGACGGTTATGAAAAGCAGAACTATCATTCAGTTTACAAAAAACATTACACTGAAATATGTACTATGTGGCTGCATAACAAATCCGAAACATTGCTTTGAAATTATATCTAATGGTAGCAAAATATTGGAAGCAAGTGCTGATCCAGACAGAAGACAAATACAGATAAAAGGGACATAGATAAACTGATTAAAGGGACTAGAAGGAACTGTCTGGATGAAGGCGATTTATCAGTTTCTGAACACATAAATCAATTGAAGACGCATCATGTCGTTCATTATACAACACCATACTCACAGACATATAAACAAAATTAATGCAGCGTCTAATTACTTGAATGACATCTAGAACCAAATTATCAGTCACTTTGCAAGGATATTAATGAATGTTATGTATTGATGTCGAGATTCACGTCGTGGAACTTTCACATTTATCTTCATTGTTTTGGTTTATTTCGCAGGTTTGCTCAGCTGTATCTTTTATAGATTATTTACATTAGAAATGTCAAATGTTTTCCTTGATAATTTCGCGCGTCATCGTAAGTACAAACAAGAAGTGTTTGTGAAACTAGGATGCCGCCTAAAGGCCAATTGGATAGTAAGACCTTGACCTTTGACCTACTGACCTCAAAATCAATAGAGGGTCATCTACATGTGATGACCAACCTTCCAACCAAATCTCAGGACCTTAGGCCAAATCGTTCTCTAGTTATTGGTCAGACAAGTTTTTAGCGCTGAAAGTCATTGCGGCTATGGCAGAAAAGAAAAGAAAAAAATACACAATCGATGACGTATGTTGCCAGAACCCCATCGTACCATACAAGACAAGCTAGTGAGATCAACACTTCAAACGAGTACAAAACTAATAAACATCAACAAAAATCCGGTAGAAAACATCAGACATAAAACAGATCAGTAATTATAAATTAACTTAATGGTATGTTCGCTCATGCGACAGCATTTCTTATCATAATTTACAAAAGAAGTTGACATATTTATATGCCATTACTTTTATCTCTAATACTTCAATGCACATTTAATGTGCTCAAGGGAACATAACATATGGTATCACTATTTAAATTGGCTCGTTTCTCAATGTGATGGATATTAAAATCCTGCAAAAGGATCAAGTATGAAATTCTCTAAATAACCAATACCTTATTGACATACAGAGAGATGTAATCGGAATTCCTCGGAGTTTTTCGAAGGAAAAGTACCTCGAACATAATAGGCAGGCCGCCATTTTGTTGTTGTTGTTATTGTTTATGGGTTCTTTTATATCATGGCTGACCCTGTGAATCCAATGATGGGAAACAACCTTTCACTGGGAACTTGTGGAGTGTATTATATAGTCAGTATTTTTCGTACATTAAAAAAATGTTCCTGAATCTCTTTACGGTCACAGTATACAATTATTTCATGGGCATTTGTGGAACAGTCAAAACTGTGGTCCCGAGGTGAAGGGCAACAGTTCAAAATGTCACCCCGACACCGAGGGCCACAGTTTGATTGTTCAACAAATGCCCATGAAATAACTGTTTTATTACCTAATGCATTATATAAATATGTTTATATTATTGCTTATTCCATTCTTCATCTGAAATATTTTGGAAACGATTTAGATTTGAAATTTTCTACGAAATCACCATATTGTCGTTTGTTAAATTAGAATCATATAAACGCTTGCAGAAATCAGAATCATATAAACGCTTGCATAGCCTGAAAGACACTGTCGTACTATAACCCCAACTACAATCGACAGGTTCCACCTTGACAGAATGTACTGATTGTTGCCGAACGTTCATTACATTCATGATCGGTCAACAGTTTGCAAATTACAAATCCTGGCAAATATCCAACTTTTTTGAAAAAACAGCAAAAAATAACGAACCTTATCTAGCAATTCGAAAAGCCATTCTATGGTTCAAAATTATCTTGAGGTCGTTCTTAATGATGATCTACTGTTTTCAATGATTTACACACGTGCTATAATTGTATGCAATGATCCATGATATATTTTAAACATGGCTTGATATAGTATCAATTCAGTTTATCAATATAGAATGTCATCAGAGAATAATTATCGATCATTATCATCGTGTCACAGAGTATGTACCCAACATGTGTGACTTATTCTCTGTCTTGTATGAATTCATTACAGAATAACCTAGATATCATTTTTTGTTTTACCTGGAACGGAACCCGTTTAAAACTAGAAGAGTGTCCGGAGGATACGAATGCACTCGCTGAGAGCTAAGTCAAAAAGGGGCCATAACTCAAGTGAAAATGTTTGGATTTTAATGGAAATCGAACTTGACCTGTATTTTATTATTATACACATTGATATTTCTTGAGTTATCACTCGGAAACCAAAGTTTAACGGACGGACGGAAGGACGGACGGACGGAAAGAGGTAACATTGTATGCCCTTCCTCCATTTCGAATGGTGGGGGCGTAATGCAACGTATGCTTTATAGGTTGGATGACCAGGAGATTAGCCTCGAAGCTAAAATCTTTGATTACCTTTTAACAATGTCCTTAAATCCTCAGACGTTGTAGTGATAGCTTCATAATTTTAAAACTACTGTTGATTTATATTTGATTAAAATTAAAATATTCAAGCATCATATATTGCCAGGGCAACAAATGATGTCCATTGAATCATATCTGTATATTTGTATACACGGACTATTCAAACGTTGAGCACGTGATCCGCTATAAAATATGAGTAGTAACGTTGGTTGCCAGTATGTCATATTAAAGGGGCATACCCTACAACTGACAAACATTCTGTGAAAGTGTAAAAATGTGCTAGATGTATATGTAAAACAATATATAATGGATACTTGCAGGAAGAACATGGGTCATAAAATGACTAGTTTAGGTACTAGCCGCAAAAAAACATAGCTATGAATAATAAATCACTTCCACCCAAAAATTTCCATGACTAAATGTATTTGTCACAAATACATATTTTTTATGATTTTATTTCTAATTGGATGAATTTTTGGCTGAAACTTTCTTCGTCGGCTTTTTTCTTTACAAGCTTCTTATTTGTCATCATTTTGCCTTAATTCTAAATGCACCAAGTTGTAGGGTATGCCCCTTTAAATTTATGTTTTGCTCCAAATCAAATTAGTGCAAACTCTGAGAGAGCTTCTTCATCCAGTGCGTTTTTTTTTACTTATAATTCATTAATAACGAGTCTTTCTTCGATGTTATCCATGAGGTTCTGTCATCTATCAAAGACCAGCGACACACAGCTCATAAAACAAGTCTTGGAATAGTACTTTACGGAAGATTAACCATACAATTATAATGTAATTTATGAATGAACGTATTTAATCATATCTGTATTGGGTCATAAATCGCAACATGATCAAAAAGTTCAAAGTAATTATATATTTCTGTCTAAGATGATTTTATCATTAACTACTAGAACCTAGATCGAAAAATCAGAAGAGAGTTCGAAACGATCAACTATGGCTGATACCCACTGACTACGGTTTTCCTGAATTTTTTGTCACAAAATGAAATGACACCACGTGGGCCACGTGACTAAAGTACAACACACTTAGTAGAACGACCACCTCCGTTTTAAAACCATGTCGTTACAATGACCACTTATGCCTAATATTTCCTCCTCATTCTAATTTATTGTCAAACTTGTGAACAAAGGCCACCTTTCAGAAATACAAAAGTTGGCCTTTATTGACAGGTGGTCTTTATTCGGGGGGTCTTTTTTATCTAAATGATCAATGACGATTATACCATATCAAGAGAATAATTATTATTGCTGTCTTGGTTGAAATTGTTGAAAACTGTTATAAGACCATCTTTGTACCTTCTTTTAATACCACATAGAATAAAACAAAGATATGTATAATTTAATAAAAAAAGTTATTTCAGTATGAGCAAAACTTTAGTTCCGTCGTGTAACTGGGGTACGTGGTAAGAAAAAGTTCATGTGATATTGTGTTCTTGAAAATGGTATAAGATAGTTATTAAATCATTTATAATCAAATCAGATATAGGCTAAAGAATTCATTATCACAGATTGTAGTTTCTATTTTCTATGATTTATTGAGTACAGAACTATTCAGAGATTGCATTAGAATATTTGAAACATACAATTGAGTACCATTCAATATGATATAATTGTATTTACGGATGACTTAACAATATATATTTCTTGAATGAATCTAATGATACGCGTATAGATTTTACAAGGCCATTCAATCAAAGAGTTAGGAACTTTCAGCACGGTCAGTGATTCAATTGGTGACTACTCCGTAACCTCTCGATCGAATTAATTTTACGGTACGTAATCTAGTTGCTTTTCATCTAGGTTCCCTGTATTTTGAATCTAAAATTATCTGACTTGATTTCTTGTGAAGAATTGATATGTAAGCTATATGCTATTGTACGAAGTGATAAGCGCTGAAATGAACGGAGTAACAGAAATAGAATAAGCCACAAATGATCATATACAATGTGATGATGTTGAAATTCCACGAAAGCAATACAGTGCAACCTCTCCCGAGTGACCCTCTCTTCCATAAAGCCCTCCTTCAACAACAGCGTGGGTTTTTCCCATTGCAACATTTAACAATCAATTTAACCTCTCTAGAGCAACAACCTCTCAACAACATAAATTTGCTACTCCCAAAGGGTGTTGCTTTGGGGAGGTTGCACTGTATACATGTATTTTGTTGTATATCAACTTGAAATAACTGAATATTTAGAAAGTGTCACTTTATTTGGCGAGCACTCAAATTGAACGCTGATAGGTTGTAAGCCAAACTGATAAGCACGGTAAATTTAATAACCCAAATATCTATGACTGAATCCATACTCTTAGAATAACCTCATAAATGGACACATGTCTAAATCTGAATTTGTCCAGATATAAAACCTATCATAATATGATACAGCATCTGTCCTACAGACATACAAACATAATTACGAGATCTGATTAGATCGCATGTCTCGATTAAGTAATGGTCTGATGAATTGTAAAGTAATTTGTGCTGATATATATTTACATATATTCATGTCAGCTGGGTATCTCAATACGTATCGCATTCTGTTAACTAATATTTGTCAATTTAGCCTTTTCTAGGACATGTCTTTCAGTTATCTAAAATGATTAGGATTTAGTTTGCCTTTCTAAAGAGGTTGTGTCGTCCACGAGACCAACTTAATATATGTGTATAAACAGTCAAACCTGTTAACAAAGGCCACCCTTGGGAAAGACATACTCTGGCCGTTAGTGACAGGTGACCTTTATTCGGGGGTCATTTTGTTCTAAATAACCAATGGCGGTTTTTAAAAGAATTACCTTCATTCACAAGGTGGTCTTTATTCGTAAGTGGCCAATCTATACATAGCGTGACGTCACTACGTTTGTCTAACCTATATACTTTGAACTGATTACTAGCCGTACTTGGATAATTATACATAAACGCTAAAATATATTTCCGCGGAAGGATTAAAAAATAATGAGGACGCAGTACATGTTCTTTGCTACTGGTGCGCAAAATTTACAGAAACTGAAACCGTAAATCTATAGCCCTTTTTAACCTATATATCGCAGGATAATGCCGCAAGATTTTTGAATGTCCGCTAAGCTCTGAACTTTCATCTTGAAAACCGTTATTCCAATTACCCATAATGCCCCAAGCGATAGAACACAAGTCAGTACGTACTGCTTAAAAGCGCTACCATAGGCTACACATTGGTAAGTGACCGCTACCACAGGTATGCCTGTAGATAAGAAAATGACTTCCGAAAATGACTACCAAGTTTGGTTTTTAAAACACGCTGCTTTTGAAAGGTTTGAATTGGTTTGACAGATCCAACTCAGATTCGGAATGTAGACTAGCATCGTGCTCTTACATTGAATGACTGTGAATCGATATTGCCATTAACGACTTCCAGTTTCATTTCAACCTAAGTACAAAATGTATAAACGGTTACCCGTAAAACGCTTCACACGAAACATCGACATGAAATATGAAAATTACTTATTTATTCTCGACAGGGTGGGTGTTTGTTTTACTTACAGCTAAATCAAGGAGGTTATGTGAACCTACCCTTTTAACATATTTTGATAATTTCTGTATACAATTTTCATTGATATGTCAACTGATCCCTTCAAATATTTGGCAAGACGTTAAGTTACCCTACATTCGTGAACACGTGATAACAAGAAGTGTTTGTGAAACACGGATGTCCCCTCGTGACCTTGACCTTTAACGTACTGACCTCAAAATCAATAGGGGTCATCTACATGCGATTATCAACCTCCAAACCAAATCTGAAGAGCTTAGTCCAAATGGTTCTCTAGTTATTGGTCGGACAAGGTTTAGTTACGGATGGACTGGCTGACCGACCGACATTTGCAAAGCAATATATTTCCCTTTTCATCGAAAGGGGGCATAATAATGATGCTTTATAAAGACAAGACAATTTATCATTTCTAAGCGCGTGTTCTCAAGCATTCAGAAATGCCAATCCGATTCCCATTCGCACAGACAATCTGCTGCAGTTCACACAATAATGTTTGTATTGCTTGCAGGAATTTGTCTATTAAAGTGATCTATTACTTTAATATATCATCAGCCGTTGGTTGAATTGGAAATAAGAGAAAATACAAAAGTATCCATCTTAAGAAATAATGGAGACTTGTTTGATCTTATTTTAAACTTATACTTAATCAAATAATCTCCAGGAAATGTTGTGCTAATATATTACTAAACTAAAGTAATAATAGATATCCCGGGAATGCTTCACGCTGTGTATTAAATCTTTCTACTCTTTCTACCACTGTTTCAAAAGGAATTATTTTATTTAAACAAACAAAATCCTCGGCTGACCACACAGGTAATGTTAGCGGTCAAAACTCTCTTTACCGTAGCGTAACGGTGAGAAATATGTCGCTTCCCTCATTTTAACCTGAAGCAACATTATTAGATTATCCATTGCATGAGCATAGATAATGATTGTTATTGGTACAATTACTAAATTGGTCTTTTTATTTCGTCTTGTTGACCATTTTAGTTATGAAAATGTCCTCTTTCTAAGTCAACAGCTTCAGACGCTTATTTATGCGTCTATTGAAGCAGATCATTTCACGTGGTTTCCAGAACGCTACGGACTTAATCCAAAGTATTACGAGGAAAATGCTGAAATTAAGGATATTCGATACCTTTCGCCTGTTGAAGGTATATTTTAGGTCATGTTGATAGATTTTAGTATTATTCATCGCAGTATACACATGTTCTATGGAAATTTGTACGTTTACTAAGAGAACGAACGCGACTCAGTTTGAATCGTTTGCCAGAACAAGTGGCTTTGACGTTGAATTGCAGGGTAAAGCATATATCATCGTCAAAGACCTTGGACTAAGGTTGAATGATCACCAAGTGACAAGTACTTGAACACCACAGATCAAACAACAAACTGCATTAAATGTAAACATAACACCTTTGTTAAGAGAGACTGGAAATTAAAAAAAACGGCACCAGCATAATCGAGCAAAGGAGGAAAGCTCTTGCTCAGCAAAACATAACATGATAGATCATTACCATACTGCTAGTATAGATAAAAACAACCCGCATATGACAGACGGTATTAACATGTATATGAACAATTGACTGCAACACACATTGACAATTGTATACTCAGGGACAAACGTTTTGTCCGGTCTCCAAAAAAATGCAATATCTGTCATGAATAAACAGTGTACCGTAGGCCACAGACACTTTTTTCAAAACGGCTTATTTTTTTTTTTATTGTTAGATATGATATAAGTTCATGTGTTGGTATTGACAAAAATATGATTACTTTGTTTTTTTAGAGCTCCTAACCCCACGTGTCTGTGCTATAGGCATTCTTGAGAGAAAGGCGATATAAAGTAACAAATCACAAAGATATAACTGGTTTTAAAATAATCGCGGAAAATCCAACTGGACAACGTAATGTACAATCAGGGGAAATGTTGGAAAATATATTATTATACCTCACGTGACTTATTTACTCTATAGTCTTATGTGACGTCAGAGGGTGACAATCCGTAATGTTACCCTCTGACATTACATTTCGGCCCGCTTGCCATAACGAAACTGCCCTCACGCGCTCACGCGATTTTACCGGGTGTCGAATTTTAATCCATCTCTGTCGTATCGAATACTAACGTTGTCTAGACACTTTAGGAACTTTAGTAGAATATACTTGTAGTTTGACATCCGGTTTTGCAGTAGACATTTTGACAGCAAAAGTTACTACGGTGTCAGAAAGAAGCTTCGTTTCAATTTCTATTATAGTTTCGTTATATTTGTTAACATGTTTGTTGAATTTGGTGATTTTCTTAATTGTTTTTTTTGTTCGGTATAATAAAATAAATATCACATCCCACATAGGGTGATAGAACGTAATGTTCACCCTTGACAAAGTAATGTCAACCTCGGCTAACGCCTCGGTCGACATTACTTGTCTCGGGTGAACATTACGTTCTATCACCCTATGTGGGATGTGATATTTATATAATGTAATATTATTTGTGCAGTTTCCCAATTTCTTACGTCTTTGTTTGGCTTAAGGAAGCAAAGTAAATAGGGTCACTTTTATTTCCCGATGTAAATTACGTAAGGGCAATAAATCCTACTTCACATGCGCATGCGTGTTTGGATACCACTAAAGGTAATGACAAATCGGTGTAAAACAACATGATAGCATCCAGCAGGACGGCTAATGTATGCCATTATTGTATAATCATTCATCCAGTGAAAAGTCACGTCAAGTGTCTATAATGTGCGGTATATTTATTCGTCATTATCCTTATCTGCAACGCATTTTGAAAAAGTCTAAAATGACATGACATTGTTATGCAATTATGGTCGTTGTCGTCTCACAGGAATTGTCTCTCGCAAGCTTCACTGACTCTTCTTACGATTGTTAGAAGCGATACTGAACCTTCATGCCTGGCAGCGTATGAGTCATGCTATTGAAAAACATATATCACGATAATGCACAATTTCTCAATGAAGCTTATATTAAAAGCCCTTGGTACGAGGGCAGCATATAATCCTCTAAATACACAATGCATCATTTGCATATGTAAAGGTTTATGCGCCATGAAAAGGCATTTTATCAGATTAGTGCCTTATTATCTGCTGAAATGTCAATACGTGTCCTTAATGTCTAGATGAGAATGTATCATTATTGAAATTCTGGCAATTTTTTCCAAGACTTAAATTGACCATGTTGGTTAGAGATTTGTCAGGAACCAGAAATAAATGGCAACTTGTCTGTTAGTACCCAGAATTCTTTATTATAAAGGTTTTGTTTATTATACTGTCACCCCTGTTGAACGGAACCGCCAAGTTGGCTTATGAGACACCTATCTTTTGTTCGCATCAATTCTCTTTTTGCCGAGAGCCTGGCTAAGATGGGGCTACGGAAACCACTATTTAACTGGCGGCTCACCAACCGATCGCATCAGTTTTTACCCAGTCTTCACTGGGGTTCGAACCTTCGATCTCCCGCTCCGAAGGCGGACACTTTAACCACTCGGCCACGGTCGCAGTTGTTACTCAAGAACTTCGTACTGTGTGTGGCACGGTGGGTGAAAGTTCACAATGCTATTGAAATTTTGGCAGCAGAATTCTTTTTCGAACAAAATTAATGTGAGAGAATTTAAAATGTATTATGAGTGGATACTGTTTCTATAATGTCGTCCTATATACACAGAACCGAATTTCTCAAAGATCACAATACATTTAAACGCTCTAGAAGAAAATGCTTCACGCGCTTTGTTAACTACTGGTTGGCATTTTAATATATTCAGTCCAACAGTGTCTCTGATAAGATGAACGTTCAGAGATTCAGTGTATAGTGTTATAGATTAAACAAAACGTTCTAGATCAGTGACTTCATTGATTTTGAATTGTTAGCTCACACATTGCATAACAGCTAACATCTGTTGGGAGGTAGCGCTCGACAAAGACAGACTGACTGGTATTATAGAACTATTTTGCTCCCTGCCATGTCCCCAATGTATTCGTATCACATGCATGAAATGTGTATTTTGCATCAAGTATTGTATCCAGTCATGCTAAAAAATAGATACATGACGGGAGAAAACGTGGCAGGACAAAAGTATGGTGTATAAGAATTAAGAAAAACGTTCATTTGATATGACAACGTGTGTCATATCGATTTAGTCACGTGACTCATAAGTGCCTGATTGCGCCGGTATAAATACATAAAATCAAGAAAGAATCACAATCATGCTACAAAATACCTACGTCTTATTTCCAATAAACCTAGGTCTAATTATAGATCAACATTAAATGATTACAAATCAATCAATTTACTGACAGTGATTTTATGGAGAAATTCAACAGGAAATGTTGTTGTTTTACATTTTCTTGAAGTGTCAAGCGGGGATGATGGGTGGTCGAATGGTAACGCGCTGACAATCAATCAATTTACTGACAGTGATTTTATGGAGAAATTCAACAGGAAATGTTGTTGTTTTACATTTTCTTGAAGTGTCAAGCGGGGATGATGGGTGGTCGAATGGTAACGCGCTGACAATCAATTTACTGACAGTGATTTTATGGAGAAATTCAACAGGAAATGTTGTTTTACATTTTCTTGAAGTGTCAAGCGGGGATGATGGGTAGTCGAATGGTAACGTGTTGGACGACTAATCGAAAGATCGTGGGTTCGATTCTAGGCTCCGCCTTTCGAATTTCTCAATGAGGCTTTTTCAGTGTTCTCATCTCATTTACCGAGCTAAGCACGGTGTCTAGAAAATCATAGGAAAGGGGGCGAGGCGTGTGTCGGCGATTTACATCGGGCACGATTAAGAACCAGGAAGAGGTACTAGTATTCGAAGAGAGTAGAAATATAAATGTTTGGTTCTCCTGTATCATATCTCCCCTCTCTCTGGGACAGCTCTGAAATTACCATAGCTGTCAAATTGGCCGTCAAACAACAGATAAATAAAAAAAATGCAAATGTCAGGGCTCTCCTTTGACTCTTGAAATGGCATTTTGACTCTTGAAATTTGAAAAAATATGGTTTTTGACTCTTGAGAATTGGAACCAAAGGGTCAAATTACTATAGTAGAAAATTATGTTGACTCTTTGAATTTCTATCAGCTAAGGGTCTTTTTGACCCTTAACTTTTAAAGTCTATGGAGCGCCCTGGATGTTCATTGTGAACTTAATAAATAATTGATTTACATATACATATATATTAAAACTCCGTATCAAAAAAGATAACGATATTAACAATGTCAAATATATGGAATGAGTTTACTACATGTAATACATTGCTTAACCAGCCGGAAGCCGAATTCGAACTACTTCCTAACAATGTTAATAATGTCAACATTTGAAAAACTGATCGATATCATTTACATATCTTGGCCAATATAACCAACCAGAAAAACAAACAAACCAAAAAGGTACTTTAATACAATATAAATATGGTTCATACTAAATAAGGCAATAGAACATCAAGTACATATGAAAAAATTCAGTTGACCCAATTACATCATGTTTCTTGGAATTTACAACAATATCACGTGGTGTAATGTATTCATAACATATATTTTCAATACTAATCATTGATGTTTTCCGCTGTATTCAGAGAGATATATGCATTCAATAAATGCTCTACAAATCTGATTCGACATGAACCCATCAAATAAATAAAATACTTTATTGAAATATGGTTAGATACATTAATATTTTTATCGTTTACAAATCCAATAAGACATCCTGGGCTTAAGAAATGGGAAATTAAAAACATACGTAGGTTTGTGAGACAAAAATCATGACAGATCATATTTTGTAACAGGACAAGTATATCACTGGTTTTTTTGGAACCTACACTATACGTAATGGTCCTATCAGTGTTTGGTGACAGTTCGCAACTAAATGCTTTGCGGCGTTGTATAGCTTGCAAAGCCATTTCGTGCTGATATCGCGTGAGTCATTGTTCGCGAGACTTAATCCACGTCTTGTTTATTCACGAGTGTAATTAAATGTGTATTCCATTTGCCTGTTAATTATTCTGTTGCTTCTGATACTAATTATATCTAAAGCGTAAGATTAAAGTTAATACCTTCGACTTCAAACTTGGAACTAAAGTATGACAATTGTTCTATGATTCAGCGTGTTATCCCTGAGAAATTTGAAACGCAAACCAAGAAGACGTAAGACATATATTGCTGTATTTTCATTTACTTTCGTTGGGCTCAATTTTCGTGGTTTTTACTACAACAGCTTTTTCGTGGGGATATAAATTCGTGGATTTTGATTTTTGAAAAGAAATACCTTATCTCTGCATTGAAATTCGTGGGGATTTGATTTCGTGGATGAGCTGACCCACGAAATCCACGAAATTAAATCCCCAACAAAAATTAATGATTCCACAGTAATAGATAAATACAGTGACCTTTAGTCCTATTTATTTAGTGTGGTAGCTAGTCATTAATCACGTCCTAAACATATTCACTTAGTAATACTGCAACTTGTTATGTTTCTTTTTTGTATTGACATTTCCCATTAAGAGTATAATACCTTTGACATCAGTGCCAAGATGTGGTAAATTGGCTTTGTCCAATATCAAAGCGGTGTATTAAGAATTTCATCATTGCCAAACTTGGATTACAAGCAATCACTTTTCTCTAGTATCAGACAGACGAGATTGCGAAACAAAAGTTGAAATGCGATTTCAAACACAATGCAACCTCTCTAAAGCAGCAGCCTTTTGGGGGAAGCGACATTATGTTGTTGTTGTTGTTGTTAAATAAGTTAAGTTAAAGTAATAGTTCAATCGTATAGTTGGGAAAAATCATGTTGTTGTTGAAGGGGGCCAATTGCTTAAGAGAGGGCCGCTCTGATGGTGATTTATCATTTGGAACTTGTAAACAAACTTTCCCTATTGCTGTTATTGCTTCAAAACTGGAAACAGTTTTCAAAGGTTGAAACTAAACCTACCTTGGGTCAGTTATACGTATTTCATTTATCGCTTCAGCTAAGAGCACGAGGATAGCACTGAGTCATGAGCAAATACTACTTTGGCAACATTTTATCCATGGTTGATAACCAGAAGTTTAGCACTATCAAACACCATTATCAATTAGGCCAATTATTTATTTCGTCGATATTACGATGTATTTTCTCTTTTCAAGATCGCTTAGGGGACCGTTCTCCTTGGCTAATCTTATGAGACTAATTCGGCGTGTATGATATCCCAATATGATTGATATTTAGATAATAAGCCTGGATAACTCTAAAAGCCACCGTATAAATGCCACGGTGGAGAATAATAATCGCTATCACTTTATTAGAATGTTTACTTTTTACATATTGTTTTAGATAAAATCTATCGTTTTCAATTAATTGTCAATTAATTAGTTTAGTCCTTAATGAGAGTGTTTTAGGTTATGGTATGTTTTCGGATACCGTACTAAGAATATATTTCGATATTGTATACAAGGACGATTCAAGAAACCGCAAGTAGATAACACTGCATCGAAAAAAGCCAGAGGCAGTACTTAATATCTTAATATTGAACTATAAGCTTGGTTGGTTGGTGGTTGGTTGAAAAGCTACCCATATACATGGATATAAAACATGGTTACAAAATACAAAAATTACACACATGAGATAAGGTCCATGACATGTACATTAAAACTCAGGATGACACAAAAAAGAGACAAACTCTTATTTCCATTGTGATCCTCTGTGTTGATAACAACAATCGTGTTAAATCGTGCAGTGGGAAAAATCATGTTGTTGAAGGGAGGTTGTTGCTCAAGAGAGGGTCGCTATGGACAGGTTGTACTGAATTTTCAACATCAACACTAGTTGCCTCGTGAACAACACAATCCTGCACCACCCAGTACCAAAAATACACATAAGCAACAAAAACAACAAAACCATTATAATTTCGTGGTAAAAACATCGTAAAGTCACGTTGCTAATATCAACATGGAATTTAATTTCAATTTAAATTCCATGTTTATTCCACCTTCGAAATAATTTTTAAAAAGACAACAAAAGCATTGTTCTCATTACAGAGGGTGTAAATCAAGTTCCATAAGTTTTTTTATGCTACTGTAGTAAAATTTCCCTAGTCAGAACTAATGTCTGTGAAGTTTATATAAATAATAGATTCAAGCAAAGTGCGCGGACGATTCCCTTTTAGCTATAAGTCAGTTAGCATCCGTAATTACAAATCAAGGTTTTAACAGACGTGCAGCAGTGTCGCGCCAGACAACAGAGAAGACATTAAACTATTTTCTACTAATGATACTGCTCTTTAATGGAATTCTAGCATTTTCGTTCTAATTAATAATTTATGAGTTTTCTAATACTGGCGTTGTGTGTTTTAAAATGTTATACTTCTATCAATGCAATATCCTTTAACACTAAAAGCCCCATTAGCTTTTTGCTATAAGAAATATATGCAAAAAGCAAACAATTGCTGATATTATCCCAAGATAAATATTACCGACGAAACAAGCCTTTTTCTTCGAAAAACACTCATTTCGCTGTGAATTTTGCTTTTGTATAGAACGCGTGACGTCACTTCATGCCGTGTGCATAATATGACTGCGGAAAACGCAGCTGTTCTATAAATAATGATATTGAAAAAAATACGATAGTGGTTTTGGTAACATTTTTTCTTGCTATAAAGAATGCACGGGAGGAAAACGCACCGGATTCTGTTATAGAACAAAGAGAAACTATTACGACCGATAAATGCATATTATTATGGGACTTTAACGTTCAAAATAAGTATTTTTATGACAAAAGAATTACCATATCGTCCTCACTAGCTTATATGGAACGCCATAGCCAGCCATTGGCAAGTCAACCTGATATGCGTTAACAAAAAAAACAGCTATGGCGTTCCATAAACTTAGAACACATTCCACGGTGTGCGATTAGATACCCTAAATCGATTCAAATCTCGTAGTAAGACCTGTGTTTATTATTCTGTTGTTGTGTTCTCAAATTGTTACATAATGCATTATTTGTGGAACTCACATTTTCTCTTTCTATTATCATACGAAATACCAGTTTGTTAATGTATTACTGTGATTGGTAAATGCGCACCATTGTAATATATGCAGATTGTTTTTGCTTAGATAAGTTTTACAAAACACAGCTTTGCTTTGTCAGATTATATTCAAGTGTCAGATTTGCTGAAATGAAATAAAAATTAATATTCTATCACCATTATTCATTTGTGCAGTTGTATCACATCGAACTGAAAACAACAAATTATAAATGCATTAATTTTGAATACAAAATTGCGGTTTTACAACCAGCATTCTAAAACAGACAATTGATACATGGATAATACGCGCCAAATCGTCTCCTCATTTATAGTGTCGCCATTTGCTATTTGAAATTTAGTGACACTTTAATAGTTCCCTCGTGCACGGTACAGTGATAAATTAACAAACTATTGTAGACTATACTTCATTTTGTCAGAAAACCTGATGCATTGCGTTTTTTTATTTTACTTCAATGACTATAAAACACAACGGCTTAAACATATCATAAAAATGTACATACACCAAAACGTATTTTAGTTATTAAACAAAATCTATCGATACGAGGAACATAAAACTCGACCTATTTATTTAAACACGCAAGTCGTACAGGATGATAAGTTTATTAATAAGATATCAAATATGAAAGGGTTGTCAGCGAAAAAGACAGTATTTAAGATTATTACAATACAGGCCTGATATTTTATACGTTGCAGAATTAAGAGCAATGCTTGGAAATTTATTCATCGAACAGGCAAAGTGCATGTCTCTGTTAAAAGATTTCGATTACGATACATATATGTATAATAACCGTCGCATTTATCTCGTAATGCATATATAAGTAGTGTTCTTTGACGCACCGGAGCCGTGCTTCGTCGTAAAATATTCATTTCTGAGCAACAGATTACTAAAATTGGCATTTTGGTACAAACTAAAGGATAATTACGTAAGGTATACTTAATGTTTAAACCTACACTTGTATTTGCTATGAACGTTTATAGCAGTCTATTTACCGGTTCACTTTATTTAGTCTAGTTTTCGTTTCAGCAGGTGGTCGCCTAACAATTAGAGTGCGCTATCAACCATTTTAATGTTTTGGAGAAAATCGACGTCAAACATTTGAATTTGAAGACCAGATCGAGCATGCATATGCACATATTAACGCCGTTTTTTTTCGACGATATTTTAGTTATGTACGGCGGCCGGCTCACCTTACCATGTGTTCCGGTCGGTGGTCTAACCAGTATTGACTAACCTTCCACAGGTGTCTAAGACAACTTCTTCATTTGTTAAGAAATATCGACTAATGTTCATAGAAGAGTATCACCTTCTGTGACTGGTATCGCCGGGGCACTAACCATTGGACCACGACCGCGGCAAATAAATCTGTGGAATGCAACAATTTCACGTATCATCTAATATATCAAGCTAAAATGTGATGCAACAAATAGTTTTATACAGCGCTAATTGTATTTTTCGAAACGAATTGATAGCTGTCAATAAGAAACAATTGTATCAGATGTCCAATGAATTTTGCAAACGGTTTTGATGTACTGGCCTTTAAGCTCACCTGAGCACAAAGCTTTTGTGATCGGTCTTTGTCCGTCGTCGTGAATCGTCAACGTGTGCCTTGTGGACACGACAGAGGACACATTTTTAGTTAGATTTTCACAAAATTGGGTCAGAATGTTTGTATTGATAAGATTTCGAAGTTCGAACATGTTTTAAATGGATCTTCACCAAACCTTGTCAGATTTTTTGTTTTAATGATATCTCGGACTAGTAAGAAATTGGATCATCTGGAGTCAAAAATAAGGTCACCAGGTCAAATCACAGGAAACACGGTAAAGGCAACCTTTTTATCAAGTCTTGTTGAAAGTTGCTCAGAATGTCTGTCTTGACGATTTCTAGGTTAGTGTTAAGATCTCCTATACAAACATTGGTATGAAAGAAGTTGCAATGATATGGAAGAAGTCACAGTCTTTACTAAGGCGAACGAGTAGTTAAAGGACAATCATGGACCTCTTGTTAATCGACAGAAGTATGACGTCATGTAATTCTGCAAACATGCTTCCACTCAACCAATTGCATGAACCACGGCTTCATGCACGTGAAATACAACATCAATATACCGTAAATAATTAACAATGAACAAGAAGTGTTTCTGAAACACAGATGGCCCCTAAAGGTCACCTTGACCTTTGACCAATTGAACTCAAAATCAATAGGGGTCATCTACATACGATGACCAACCTAATCTGAGGACATAGCTTCTCATCATTCTCTACTTATTTTTTTGGACAAGGTTTTTATGTTGATGGTCACTGTGATTGTGACCTTGACCTTTGATATTCTGTCCTCAAAATCAACAGGGGTCATCTACATGTGATTACCAACCTCCCAACCTGAGGAGTTTAGGCAAAACTGTTCTCTAGTTATTAGTCGGACAAGGTTTGGGGCATTATAATAAGAAAATGGCAGATATTTCTTAAAATGGATCTTGTTTTCTGAAACAGTATTGAGAGAAAAAATTGTTACATTCATGTTTACTTGACGATAAATTTGGTCGTTGGTGAAAATCTTATCTATTTTTTCTTTCTTAACACCTTTACATAAAAATAAAACATAATGTCGTCGCTAATTTATAGGAAAGGACGAGCAATCACAAAGGCGACTTTTTCTAACCAGCATATTGTAACAAAGTATACGCAAGTATAATGTTGCATAAATTCGTCTTTATCATCAAAGTTAGCCGCGGCCGTGGTCAGTGACTAGGGTTCGACGCCCGGTCCCGGTATGCCATACCGTTCTAGTAGAAACATTTGACAACAATGTCGATTTTCCTTCACATTTGGAGAGGTAATCGTTTCCTTGTGGAAAGTTAAGTTGGTCCTGGTAAGAATTTGACCAAGGAAACATTGTTAGGTGAATCGGCCGTCTATATAACTGAAAAATTATTGAAACCCCAAATAAAAAAGTTAGTATCAAGTTACCGCTGAATATTACTATCGAGTGTAAAAAAATAACAGCCATATTACACCATAACGTTCCAACAATGCATGTGTTAAACCTTATGATATTGCCCAGCCTGCATGAGCGCGCATGCCTCACCTGATCGGCTTTGCGATATCATCCGACTAATTATGTTCTTTATTCTTTCTTTCAGTTGCGGATGAAAGGCACAGCATGCGTGATTTACGTCCATACAGTATTGGCAAATGCTCTGTTTCAGCATATACGATAATGCAGTGCTTTACTATTCGTTCATAGATATTGGAATAACTTTTAAAGGCAAATATAACAGACTGGTTAGCGATCGTATTTGACGTAATCAGGGGAACTTAATTGATATAAGTCCATGGATTGTATCATTCAATCACTGTATTTGATCTATCCGATTCGGAAATTGAAAATAGATACGAGATTTTTTTAAAGTTACACTTATCAAATACTAGTATAGAAAATGCCATCTATTTTCCAGCATATTGCATTAGGAACAGGTGATTAAAATAATATAATTTTGTATAAACATAAGATTATAGAATTATCAAGTGTTAAGCTTTGACATTTTAATAGCAAGAAATATGCTCTGGTTGGCTTTGTTTAATATACTAGTAAAATGACAGATTTAATCAAAATGGACGAGTATACGGAGACAGAAAATGATAAAGGTCTGCCTTCGTTGGTTGAAACCTTGGTTGATGGTTCAACTGTAGCAGCAACGATCGCCGAACCGGAAGAATTTGTTGAAGATTTCTGTGGACAAAAACGTCGACTGAGGCGAAACCCGAAGCTAAGACATAAGCTACTTTGCAGACAAAAGGCTGCTAACTGCATGAAGCGTTTCTGTGTATATATGCTATCCTACGTTGGACTTACATGTACTGTGGTTGCATATTCAATACTTGGTGGAGTAGTGTTTTTAGAGCTTGAGAAAACTAATGAACACGAAGTTCACAATATGGCCAAACAATCAGTCACTAATATTTCGACTATAATAGACACCGAAAGAGACGAAGCCATTCAAATGGAAGTCGAGACATTCACTTATGACGAAATTCAAAGATTGGAAATTGAAATATACGAAAAATTGGATTATCTGCGAATGAATGAAAGTAACCGTCAGAGAGGATTAGTAAGTTTAAAGAATTTCATTCGAGAACAGCTGAGAAAAACACGTAATTCGTATAAAACTCAAAAGAATGGAACCCGAGATAGGTACAGAACTTCAAAAAACACAACCAAATTAATTCAGGATTTTCAGTTACAAACGTATAATTTAGTTAATAAAGATGGGTGGTCTGGCGATTACGATGGATCAACAGATAAATGGACCTTTGCCGGAAGTCTTCTGTATTCAGTAACCGTGATTACGACTATCGGTAAGTGTACTCACCTGCTACTTCCGGTCATTTGTTAAAAGTTAAACTTATGTTATTTCTATTCGCACATTCAGCATCTATTAAGCGTCAACCTCATTGGCAAAACCTAGCCATCTATTCATTCTAAAACATGCAAACTCTATTCTGGCGGGCGGGCAGCGTCCACAACGGTGGCCGCTCTCTAATTCAAACAGTTTTAGTCGGATCCTCACCAAACGTGGAGGAAATGTTTATGGCCATGAGATCTCAGTCACATTTGATATACAGCACAATCGGCCAAGGCACTTCTGAGTTATGCCCCTTGACGCTTTGAAAAATGAATTTTGACGGGCGTATTTTGTGACCTGGCTCTCTTGTTCCAATTGTTGATAAGAAAAATGTTGTTGTTTTTTCGGCTGTCTGAGCTCAAATACAAGGCGCCCTCAGACGCTTAACTAAATATTAAAACAGAAGGGCGTAATAGCCAAAAAATACAACTTAGGCGGGCCATCCCTAAAAATGTTGACTTTCGGTTGTACGACCAAAACATTCCACAGCGATATTTTTAACATTATAATTATACATGTACTCGAATGAAAAAAAAATGTTTTATCACCATGGCAAAATTGTATTTTTGGGGGTCGAAGATGTTTGAATAAGTCGGGTGGCAAACCAACACGTTTTGGGAGATGATCCATCCTTCTTTTATCTTTTTAACGGCTTTACTATAACCTGGCATGTACTCCCAGTCTCCCACAGAGTATCATTAAAATCAAATAAGGGTTATTGGTGGGCGAGTTGTATTACGCTGGACTACTAAACGAAAGGTCGTGGGTTCGATTTTTGGCTCCGCCTGACGAATTTCTCAGGGATGCAGGATAACGTGCGAGGCGTGTATCAGTACTTTACAAAGAACCAGGAAAAACTATTAGTAAGGGTATGGTTATAAGTGCCCGGTTCTTCAGTATATCGCCCCACTCTCTGAAATAACCATAGCGGCTGAATCCTAAACTATTATCAATCTATTGTTATTATACTTTATTGGATTTAAAACATAGAATTACAACTTAAATGTCAAACAGATCAGGTGTGACACACAATTATCAAAGCAACGACAGCGTGTCTTTGATCGCACTTTAATCCTGCCTGACGATGTCGCGAATTCATAAATACGCGAATAAAGAAACCAGCTGCTTTTTAACAAAAAACGCGAAATTTTGACCTCGCGAAATAAAGGCGTTCTACAGTATGTTACTAGTAATTAGCTTGCTTATTTGGATTCTATATCAACTTTTCTGCATCGAGTCTTAGCCACAATACATAAAATAAAACACGACTAAAGCTTATTGCAGACCCGAAATATTAGTTCAGTACAAAAAGTCGTTTACTATATCCTATACATTGATGTGGAGAATAATTTAATAGGGGAAAATAACATCATTAAAATATACGTATTTGTAATATATATATCCGTTTACACTTTAACAATTATGTTCTTGCTCATGTGAAAAATTTCCCCGTTAGTCCCCTTGAAGATTCAGCTGAAATTTGGTTTTTGTAAGATCCACATTATAATTTGAATTAGCCGTTTCTGGAAATGATCACCATTGGCAAAAAAGCCTGAAATCGGTGAATATCGTGTTATTTCAATATTTACGAACAGCTGACAGGATCTCTCGTCCCAGAATTGGTACAACTCTAACATAAAGAATAAAGTTCCATCTCAGTTATAAATCTATATTCAGCGAATTAAAACATAAATAATACATTTTGCAATCTAGTCCCTCGGGGTTGGCTCAGAAAATGTTCCTGGCTTTTGAAATGGGCAGTGAAAGGAAATCAAAATCTTTGCAACTTCGCATTTAGTATTGTTATAATGTTTCCAGTATATTAGAAATTATTTTGGGAGTCACATCAATCTGTGAAATATGTCTACAGGATATTTCGCCAAGAACTGTTTCTGACAGGATAATTTATCATACTGGTGTTTCTCGTAAATTAATTAGCTGTCATTGAGGAAATCTAAAATCTGCACATTTGTTTTCTATATAAAAAAAATATCGTCGCCTGAAACAATTTGGAAGATTTAGTGATTTTTACTGGATTCTTCTAAAAGGGAGCTATCTCCTCGTGCCATTGTTTTTGGCATTGGAGCCCACGTTAAAAGGTTTTTAAATCCCATTTTGGCTTTGAATGTTTGGCATTTTTCTCAAAATGGAGTTAGCTCATTATTATTCTCAGGTGACGATATCTAAACATTGAGTGAGTTTCAAATTTATGAAAAGCATTTTAGCTCGTCTCTTTTCAAAAACTTGAATGAAGATCATTACTCAGAAACTATAAGAGGTAGCACATAAAACGGCTTGGGTGGATAGATCTCACTGAGGCAGTTAACAGACGAGCATTGGCATGGCTCGCGTCGCTCTTGTCTCAAGTAGTGAATCTTGCCTGAAGATGATTAGTTTTTGAGTTATTAAATCTATCAGTGATTATTTTCGGGGCTATGTTTAGGATCCCTATATTGGCACTGTTTCTAAGAAACACATAAAAGACGATGATTGGATTAGATTCTCATCTTGTCAAACACTTGGAGTTACGCATGTTTGTCAATTAAGTCGTCATTATAAACTAGTATATCGAGGGTTCAGCGCAACACTGTCGTAACTTGTTCTTATTCCAGTATGAGTTACGACACTGTTGCGTTGAACCCTCGATATATACTATATAATATTAACTCCTTGTAATGATCGAAAATGTATATTATGTGACGCTCTAGAGGCTGAATTTCATTTTTTTATTAGAATGCCCTATTTATACTGAAATTAGAAAGATACATATTTTGAAATATTTTTGGTATTTGACATTTTATATTATTGAAGAATGATAATATTAACATACATGTAATTAAGAAATTCACACTCCCTATATAATTTATATTATGTATATATGCAAGCACGTCGTTATGACACTTACAACATTGTACACTTGCGAGATTACGCGTTACACTTAATTTGTGATGCACTTTAATATTATGGGTCGAACGAAACTAATACAAAATTATGTTTCACGGATAAAGGGCAGTGTGAATGAGAGCACCGAAGCGGAAGACTGACAAATTAGTAAACCCACAGGACAAGGTCAAAGGTAGACACTACACAAGCCTACACTACTATTAACAATTCGTACATTATGTGACCATAATACGAGGAGGAAAATAATGTACCCGAAGCGGGGCTCGAACCCGCGACCTCCTGCTTGCATGTCAAATGCTCTACCAACTGAGTTAATCGGGCTATTAATATTACAGCTTATTTATTTATACAAATATTTATACACCATACTGCTATTTGCGTACTCGATCTTTTTTACATTAATCCATTTTTAAACCCAAATACATTTCACCCCAGCCTCTTCCCTCGTGTTACTTGGAACTTTTATTTATGTTTAATTTTACTTTCTTGTTAAATTGTCTGTTGATCCTTTGCTGTCTGAGTAAAACAATTAGACAAACTCAATGGACACACGATATTTTACAAGATTTTGTGTTAGTTTAAATTACGTATGAAGTTTGCCAGGAGATTTTTAGAATTTAAGGTAGTATGCGACCTCCCTCAAAAATTGAATTTTCTCCAATTGTTCTGAAATTTTGCACAATGATAGTATAGCATGTTCTTCGATTTTTGTTCGTTTTATTTTTTCTGCTTTCCGACCTGCTTTCTAGCAACGCCACGTGCAATGTTAGAGGTGTAAAATCGACGTTTTACATGCAAAATTGGTTCAAACACACCGCTATTGTAATTTCAGATACACCAACTTCAAGCTCTCTTTCTGCGGAATAAGCATATATAAGTTTTAATAGGGTTTTACCGTCATTGTTTTCCTAGCGGAACGTTAAGCACTAAAAATACCTCCGTTTTTTTTCACCCGTAATTTTGACCCCCAACTATATTTCAGTGTGTTTTTTTTTGGTAAACGGAAGTAGGATCAATCAACTAATGAATCACATGTTGTTTTTGTGGAGATGTTAACAAGCAATTATAAAATGCAAAAATAATATTTTCACAAATTTGCAATATAGTAAAGTTCGGACATTATTAATAACGTTGTTGAAATTGTTACGTCACGCTAATTGTAGGCTGACGTTATTACAAATAAGTTGACGTAGCATGACGTAACAATTTCAACAACGTTATTCATGATGTCCGAACTTTACTATATTGCAAGGCAGTTTTCTTAAGCAAGGCACTTAAGTTTCTGACGCATACCATACGGTGTATGAATCGCTCATATTCTTCTTACCCAAACTTACTTATCGCTTTATCATAAAGGACCTATCATTTAGCTTTTTTGTGTCTTTAAACAGCTTTTAATGCATGTACTCGTATGTACGTATTTTCATAGACAGACGTTACGAGTAACACGATTTAATTCGTTGTTAATATACTAGTATAGATTTATAACACTGAGCACCTTAAAATTCGTAATGTGATTGAAAAAAACTTTAAATAAGCTTAAAACTTTCGGTTTCATCCACTCGCCGTGTACTGTAATATTTGATTAAAAATAAAGTTGATTATATTGTATAAAATAGTTATATATAATAAACATGTAGTTGCCGAATAAATATGTTTATTAAACTAAAATATGCAGTTTCGGATATAGTCCACTTCAAATAAAACCCGCACTTTCAAAGGTTGGCTATATAAACATATTTGACTGAACTTTTATTGTTCAGTGTTTGATCTCCCATTCATCACTAATTGGTTTAAGATACAGAGCAACTTGTCCAAAGCAACATCCTTTGGGAACTAAGGGATTCGGCACATAAATTTTGACCAAAAATAACCTTATATATTGTATTAAGATGATTGTTTTGGTCAAAATTTATGTGCCGAATCCCTTTGTTTGGGAGTAGCAAAATTATGTTGTTTTTTAACGGTTGTTGCTCTAGAAAGGTAAAATTAATAGTTAAATCGTGCAGTGGGAAAAATCATGCCGTTGCTGACGGGAGGTTGTTACTCAAGAGATGGCCGCTCTGGAGAGGTTGTACTGTATATGAATCTATTTATTCTGATCCGATCATTTATTTGAACGCTTCATCTAATCAACTTATCAAATTCACAAAGGGAGAGATTAAGTAAAATATATGATGCGGCTAAACGCAAAAAAAATAATCCCCAAATACGATGCTGCTGCTGATAAAAGTGCATCATATGATCGATGATCTGCACACATGCTTCATCTTCCAAGCAAATAATTTCCAATATCATGTTATACCCTCTGGATCTGTGGTGAAACTTTTTCTTCAGCAGACTGGTCTTTTCTGGCCTTCTGTTTTCGCTGTTTAATAACCGTAGGGAATTCTGAATTGGTAAAAAATTATATTTTATTGGCGTTTTGAAGAAATTGTCATATTTCTATAGTTTTATTAATCAGGCAAATATTGTGGGAAATGTTGCAACTTTCAATGCATTTGGCATTGAGGCAAATAAAAATGTGAGAGAGATATTTGATACACATGTAGAGATTGTTATTGCTACGCCTGGAATGAAAACAGTATCGAATTATTTATTTTCATCTGGTTTAGTTTGACGGATGTCACATAATACAACCAAGTGTGTCAAACATATCTACTACTTAAGTTAGATTGATATATTAAATGATTGCAACTTAATCGCTAGTAAAATTTCTTTCCAAGTCTGCCATCAAAGATTTGAGTTCACCCAATAAATCAATACATGCTTATTTGAAGTCTCCATCAGCAGTTGTACTAGGAACACTATATCCATCATTTCGTTCAGAAATAATAATCAACATTGATATCTGTCATCTGTAGTTTAGCTGCTATATAAAAATTGAATAGAGTTCAAAGAACTTGAATGCCTGTCCGTTGATTTATCTGTCAGCACACTATCAGTTTCTTCGGTACTGCTTGATCCCGTTCAATTCGTTCAATACTGTCAGTTCGTTCTGAGTTGACTGTACCCTCTGTGATGTCAGCTTGCTTTGCCCTACCAGATCGATCTGAGTTCGATGTTAACCATTACAATGCTTGAACCGAAACTGCAAACCTTTCCATCGGGACAGAGTCGGGTCAGACTGCACACCCATACAGTCAGACTAGCTCTTCATCATTGAGCTGACTAGCTCTTTACTTTTGAGAGACACATTTCAAATCTTTTGATTGAAAACGGACAGTTTCAAACTGGAAGTTGGACAAAACATTCAGGAAATTCTGCACGTTAAGGGTTAAAGTCCCATTAGCATTTTGTTATAAAAATATACGCAAAAAATAAACAACTGCTAATATTTTCCTAAAATAATTATTACCGACGAAACAAGCCCTTTTTCTTCTAAAAACACTCATTTCGCTGTGAATTTTGCTATATAAAGCGCGTGACGTCACTTCATGACGTGGGCATAATATGACTTCGGGAAAACACAGCTGTTCTATAAATAGTTTTTTTTTTCAATGATATTGAAAAAAATACGATAGTGGTTTTGGATACATTTTTTTCGTGCTATAAAGTACGCACGGAAGGGAAACACATCGGATTCCTCTGTTATAGAACAAACGGAAACTATTACGACCGATAAATGTATATGATTATGGGACTTTAATGAGTTAATGTTATATTTGACAACATTTTTCTAACCTGTAGTAAAATGGAACACATGAGCGATTTTTTTGAGTTCACAAATATCTTGCGATATTGACTACAGAAAAAAGTATCAAACACATTAGGTAGATTTCATATTCATGGGCCCGTTTTGCTGTCATTGCACTTTTTTAGTAATTTGCAGCCGCCAAATTTAATTCGTTGGTCTTGAGTCCTTTCTCAAATTTATTACATTGCGATGTCAAAATATCGTTTTTATGCAATATGCATATTATAGTCAAGTTGATCTTTTAGTTATCCTTGCTGAGGTTATACAAATATAGTTTTGTCTTCTTATCTCTGTTTATACCTTTTCCATGTTCTCTTCTGTGTCGACTCGAGGTTCTGGAGTATTTAAATAGAACGTACATCATGACATGACTTGTGTTATTCTTTACTGAACAATTCCATTTTTTAATTTGTAAATATTCAAGACAATCACATTCATTTTGTTGTCTTATCGTTTTAGGATATGGAACTATTACTCCGAAGACAGACGCTGGTAGGGTTGTAACTATCTTATATGCTCTTATCGGCATTCCTCTTACAGTCCTGTGTATCACAAACATCGGCAGGGCAATGGCTTCTTTGTTCAGAGCAATATATGGCGGCACATTCTGTGTAGAATGTAGACAACAGTTCTTCCAAACAATGAAGAATCGTAGAACAGATAGCATTTCTATGGATGATCTTGAACTTGACAAAGTCGAATTCGACGTTGAGCTAGAGGAGAAGATAGAGCACAATCATAACAACGCTGAAGTACCAATTGTTGTATGTCTGATACTTGTGCTGTGGTACATCGTATTTGGCGCCACAATGTTCAAACTTTGGGAGGACACTTGGAGCATCTTTGATGGCGCTTACTTCTGCTTCATTACGTTAAGTACTATCGGCTTTGGTGATATAGTGCCTGGCTTTTCACACAAGGACTGGGACAATCAGGCCAAGCAAGTAGGTTGCTCGTTGTATCTGCTAATTGGACTTGCTACGCTTGCGATGTGTTTTGATCTTATACAGCAACGTGGTACCGCTATTGCTAATAATTTCGGCAGATTCATTGGACTAGTGAAAGACGAAGATGACTAGGAGAGTTTAAGGTTGTGGAATTATTAAAATATTCAAATACTATGTATTTCATTACTCGTGCTGTTTAAGATATGTTGCGGAACTACAGACTGTCTCAGTCAGCTTTTTTGTACCCTATTGTAATTATTTTTGTGATTTTTCAGTACAATCAATTTACGTTAATTGTCCATTATGGCTATAAGTCAGTGTAATGATAAAGCGATCTTTAACACATTTACAATGTACGATGTAGTGGCTAATAATAATAATCACTGTTTATATGTTCTACATTTATGTGATTTCTAATATCTTAAAGTTTACAAATTTATTTTACCTCGAATTAAATAAATCATTAAAATGTGACATACTTTGTAATGTGTTTCTGTGAAAGTTATTTTGTACACAATCAACATATTCCTTCTGTGAAATGCTACAAATCAATACAACATATAGGACAATACAAATCAAAGTACTGATAGTATCCATGGAAACTTAACTTAATAATATATATACTAACACTGCAACATGAAACGGGAACTAGTTTAACGATTGCATAGCGGATGTAGAAAAACGTAGAACTTTGGTCCGCATCAAAATGTATGCACTGAGCGAGCGTTCTATACATAGCGTGACGTCACTACGTTTGTCTAACCTCTATACATAAAACTGATTACTATCCACATTTAGATAGTTATACATACGCTAAAAGTATAGTTACGCGGAAGGATTTTAAATGTCAAAACAACCAGATTGATTGTATATTATTAACAAAATATATTTATTTGTGTAAAATAAGTACATTATACCATTTCTATTCTTGTGCTTTCGTCAACAACACTAATTATTCAATGAAACGCAATGTTGAATTACGCTTGGCTCCAATGTGTACCATACGGTGACGTCACGCTATGTTATTGTTTATAACTTCCATTTTGTAAGTAGTTCCTGCAAATACCCATAATGCCCCGAGAAGAATAACACAGGTCAGTGCATAGCGCTACCGTAGTGTACACATTGCTGAGCGAGTGACAGCTATGGAAAATTTCCAAAAGTACCGCCTTGGAACGGTCTGACGCGAAGGTACAAAGGGGAAAATTACGTTGTAATTTAGCAGGTTTGACCTAACACTTACTCCCCGGGATACAATTACTAAATTACCAGGACTTTTCACAAAACTTGATAAGGGGGGGGGGGGGAGAGACACAGTAAACCCCCGGAAAACCGGTCTCCTTGAAAACCGGAATTCACCGAAAATCGGACAATGTTCCAAGTCCCATTTTTCGGATTTTTTATCAAAAGCTCTGTGAAAACCGGGGTTTTACTGTATATATTTGCAGATAAAAAGGAAAACAGACGCTCTCTTTTTAGAGATAATCAATTATTCCACTCGCCCGCTAGACAAGTTAAACATTATTGGACTTAATGTATGATGTGTAAAAATATTTAGCTTATCAAGTTCAGCGATTATCCGCAATGGAGTCCATTACATCGTATGCTTCATTTTTTTTTTCTGCAGTTTTCTCATTAGCTCGGTTTGAATAATGACAATTTTGTTTTTGTTACTGTACAATCTCTCCAGAGGGACCCTCTCTTAAGCAACATTATCCCTTCAACAACAGCATGATTTTTCTGCAATTAATCCAACCTCTCTAGAGAAACAACCTCTCAACAACAACATAGTTTACTTCTCCAAAAGGGTGTTGCTTTTGGAGAGGTTGCTCAAAATAATGGGTAGCGGATCTAAGCTGAACAGATACTCTATCATTCCAAGCTAATGAGCGTAAAATGCCATGAGCGAATACAATGATACTTTAAGTATTTGATCAACAAACTAAATATATTTACGCGGATTTACTAGTAGCTTTCATTCTGTTCATGTCAAATTGATTTCTCGAATCCAATTACATAAACTTTTAATTCGTTCATCGATCACTACTCGGGAGCTATTTAAGATTTATTTATCTATTGAATGATTGAAATGGAAATCTGTTCTAATGTGGTGCCCCAGGGACTGAGTGTAGGTTTTCAGTATTTTAGTAATATGCTTTATCGTGTTCTCTAGAGGGGGCGTATTCGTTGTTGTTGTTGTTGTTGTTTTTGTGGATATGATAGCCTGCAAGTTATGGCTTTTTTGTTATATATTTGTATTGGCCACATATTTCACTGGTATGTGTGGTGTTTGGTATGAGCATAGGTCACTGGTATGTGTGGTGTTTGGTACGGGCATAGTTCACTGGTATGTGAGGTGTTTGGTATGAGCATAGTTCACTGGTATGTGTGGTGTTTGGTATGAGCATAGTTCACTGGTATGTGTGGTGTTTGGTATGAGCATAGTTCACTGGTATGTGTGGTGTTTGGTACGGGCATAGTTCACTAGTATGTGAGGTGTTTGGTATGAGCATAGTTCACTGGTATGTGTGGTGTTTGGTATGAGCATAGTTCACTGGTATGTGAGGTGTTTGGTACGGGCATAGTTCACTGGTATGTGAGGTGTTTGGTATGAGCATAGTTCACTGGTATGTGTGGTGTTTGGTATAAGCATAGTTCACTGGTATGTGTGGTGTTTGGTATGAGCATAGTTCACTGGTATGTGAGGTGTTTGGTATGAGCATAGTTCACTGGTATGTGTGGTGTTTGGTATGAACATATTTCACATGATTGTGTGGTGTTTGGTATGAGCAGAGTTCACTGGTATGTGAGGTGATTGGTATGAGCATAGTTCACTGGTATGTGAGGTGTTTGGTATGAGCAAGTTCACATGTTTGTGAGGTGTTTGGTATGAACATATTCCACATGATTGTGTGGTGTTTGGTATGAGCATAGTTCACTGGTTTGTGTGGTGATTGGTATATGCATAGTTCACTGGTATGTGAGGTGTTTGTTATGAGCATAGTTCACATGTTTGTGAGGTGTTTGGTATGAACATATTCCACATGATTGTGTGGTGTTTGGTATGAACATATTCCACATGATTGTGTGGTGTTTGGTATGAGCATAGTTCACTGGTTTGTGTGGTGTTTGGTATAAGCATAGTTCACTGGTATGTGAGGTGTTTGGTATAAGCATAGTTCACTGGTATGTGAGGTGTTTGGTATGAGCATAGTAGACATGTTTGTGAGGTGTTTGGTATGAGCATAGTTCACATGTTTGTGTGGTGTTTGGTATGAGCATAGTTCACATGTTTGTGAGGTGTTTGGTATGAGCATAGTTCACTGGTATGTGAGGTGTTTAGTATAAGCATAGTTCACATGTTTGTGTGGTGTTTGGTATGAGCATAGTTCACATGTTTGTGAGGTGTTTGGTATGAGCATAGTTCACATGTTTGTGTGGTGTTAGGTATGAGCATAGTTCACATGTTTGTGTGGTGTTTGGTATGAGCATAGTTCACATGTTTGTGAGGTGTTTGGTATGAGCATAGTTCACATGTTTGTGTGGTGTTTGGTATGAGCATAGTTCACATTTTGTGTGGTGTTTGGTATGAGCATAGTTCACATGTTTGTGTGGTGTTTGGTATGAGCATAGTTCACATGTTTGTGTGGTGTTTGGAATGAGCATAGTTCACTGGTATGTGAGGTGTTTGGTATGAGCATAGTTCACATGTATTCGTGGTGTTTGGTATGAGCATAGTTCACTGGTATGTGAGGTGTTTGGTATGAGCATAGTTCACTGGTATGTGAGGTGTTTGGTATGAACATAGTTCACTGGTATGTGAGGTGTTTGGTATAAGCATAGTTCACTGGTATGTGTGGTGTTTGGTATGAGCATAGTTCACATGTTTGTGAGGTGTTTGGTATGAGCATAGTTCACTGGTATGTGTGGTGTTTGGTATGAGCATAGTTCACTGGTATGTGAGGTGTTTGGTATGAGCATAGTTCACATGTTTGTGAGGTGTTTGGTATGAGCATAGTTCACTGGTTTGTGTGGTGTTTGATATGAGCATAGTTGACTGGTATGTGTGGTGTTTGGTATGAGCATAGTTCACATGTTTGTGTGGTGTTTGATATGAGCATAGTTGACTGGTATGTGTGGTGTTTGGTATGAGCATAGTTCACATGTTTGTGTGGTGTTTGGTATAAGCATGGTTCACATGTTTGTGTGGTGTTTGGTATGAGCATAGTTCACATGTTTGTGTGGTGTTTGGTATGAGCATGGTTCACATGTTTGTGAGGTGTTTGGTATGAGCATAGTTCACATGTTTTTGAGGTGTTTGGTATGAGCATAGTTCACATGTTTGTGTGGTGTTTGGTATGATCATGGTTCACATGTTTGTGTGGTGTTTGGTATGAGCATAGTTCACATGTTTGTGAGGTGTTTGGTATGAGCATAGTTCACATGTTTGTGAGGTGTTTGGTATAAGCATTGTTCACATGTTTGTGTGGTATTTGGTATGAGCATAGTTCACATGTTTGTGTGGTGTTTGGTATGAGGATGGTTCACATGTTTGCGTGGTGTTTGGTATAAGCATGGTTCACATGTTTGTGAGGTGTTTGGTATGAGCATAGTTCACATGTTTGTGTGGTGTTTGGTATGAGCATAGTTCACATGTGTGTGAGGTGTTTGGTATAAGCATAGTTCACATGTTTGCGTGGTGTTTGGTATAAGCATGGTTCACATGTTTGTGAGGTGTTTGGTATTAGCATAGTTCACATGTTTGTGTGGTGTTTGGTATAAGCATAGTTCACTGGTATGTGTGGTGTTTGGTATGAGCATAGTTCACATGTTTGTGTGGTGTTTGGTATAAGCATGGTTTACATGTTTGTGAGGTGTTTGGTATGAGCATGGTTCACATGTTTGTGAGGTGTTTGGTATGAGCATGGTTCACATGTTTGTGAGGTGTTTGGTATGAGCATAGTTCACATGTTTGTGTGGTGTTTGATATAAGCATAGTTCACATGTTTGTGTGGTGTTTGGTATAAGCATAGTTCACATGTTTGTGTGGTGTTTGGTATAAGCATGGTTCACATGTTTGTGTGGTGTTTGGTATGAGCATGGTTCACATGTTTGTGTGGTGTTTGATATAAGCATAGTTCACATGTTTGTGTGGTGTTTGGTATAAGCATGGTTCACATGTTTGTGTGGTGTTTGATATAAGCATGGTTCACATGTTTGTGAGATGTTTGGTATAAACATAGTTCACATGTTTGTGTGGTGTTTGGTATAAGCATAGTTCACATGTTTGTGTGGTGTTTGGTATAAGCATGGTCCACATGTTTGTGTGGTGTTTGGTATAAGCATAGTTCACATGTTTGTGTGGTGTTTGGTATAAGCATGGTTCACATGTTTGTGTGGTGTTTGGTATGAGCATGGTTCACATGTTTGTGTGGTGTTTGGTATAAGCATGGTTCACGTGTTTGTGTGGTGTTTGGTATAAGCATGGTTCACATGTTTGTGAGATGTTTGGTATGAGCATGGTTCACATGTTTGTGTGGTGTTTGGTATAAGCATGGTTCACATGTTTGTGTGGTGTTTGGTATAAGCATGGTTCACATGTTTGTGAGGTGTTTGGTATAAGCATAGTTCACATGTTTGTGTGGTGTTTGGTATAAGCATGGTTCACATGTTTGTGTGGTGTTTGGTATAAGCATGGTTCACATGTTTGTGTGGTGTTTGGTATAAGCATGGTTCACATGTTTGTGTGGTGTTTGGTATAAGCATAGTTCACATGTTTGTGTGGTGTTTGGTATAAGCATGGTTCACATGTTTGTGTGGTGTTTGGTATGAGCATGGTTCACATGTTTGTGTGGTGTTTGGTATAAGCATGGTTCACGTGTTTGTGTGGTGTTTGGTATAAGCATGGTTCACATGTTTGTGAGATGTTTGGTATGAGCATGGTTCACATGTTTGTGTGGTGTTTGGTATAAGCATGGTTCACATGTTTGTGTGGTGTTTGGTATAAGCATGGTTCACATGTTTGTGAGGTGTTTGGTATAAGCATAGTTCACATGTTTGTGTGGTGTTTGGTATAAGCATGGTTCACATGTTTGTGTGGTGTTTGGTATTAGCATAGTTCACATGTTTGTGTGGTGTTTGGTATAAGCATAGTTCACTGGTATGTGTGGTGTTTGGTATGAGCATAGTTCACATGTTTGTGTGGTGTTTGGTATAAGCATGGTTTACATGTTTGTGAGGTGTTTGGTATGAGCATGGTTCACATGTTTGTGAGGTGTTTGGTATGAGCATGGTTCACATGTTTGTGAGGTGTTTGGTATGAGCATAGTTCACATGTTTGTGTGGTGTTTGATATAAGCATAGTTCACATGTTTGTGTGGTGTTTGGTATAAGCATAGTTCACATGTTTGTGTGGTGTTTGGTATAAGCATGGTTCACATGTTTGTGTGGTGTTTGGTATGAGCATGGTTCACATGTTTGTGTGGTGTTTGATATAAGCATAGTTCACATGTTTGTGTGGTGTTTGGTATAAGCATGGTTCACATGTTTGTGTGGTGTTTGATATAAGCATGGTTCACATGTTTGTGAGATGTTTGGTATAAGCATAGTTCACATGTTTGTGTGGTGTTTGGTATAAGCATAGTTCACATGTTTGTGTGGTGTTTGGTATAAGCATGGTCCACATGTTTGTGTGGTGTTTGGTATAAGCATAGTTCACATGTTTGTGTGGTGTTTGGTATAAGCATGGTTCACATGTTTGTGTGGTGTTTGGTATGAGCATGGTTCACATGTTTGTGTGGTGTTTGGTATAAGCATGGTTCACGTGTTTGTGTGGTGTTTGGTATAAGCATGGTTCACATGTTTGTGAGATGTTTGGTATGAGCATGGTTCACATGTTTGTGTGGTGTTTGGTATAAGCATGGTTCACATGTTTGTGTGGTGTTTGGTATAAGCATGGTTCACATGTTTGTGAGGTGTTTGGTATAAGCATAGTTCACATGTTTGTGTGGTGTTTGGTATAAGCATGGTTCACATGTTTGTGTGGTGTTTGGTATAAGCATGGTTCACATGTTTGTGTGGTGTTTGGTATAAGCATGGTTCACATGTTTGTGTGGTGTTTGGTATAAGTATAGTTCACATGTTTGTGTGGTGTTTGGTATAAGCATGGTTCACATGTTTGTGTGGTGTTTGGTATGAGCATGGTTCACATGTTTGTGTGGTGTTTGGTATAAGCATGGTTCACGTGTTTGTGTGGTGTTTGGTATAAGCATGGTTCACATGTTTGTGAGATGTTTGGTATGAGCATGGTTCACATGTTTGTGTGGTGTTTGGTATAAGCATGGTTCACATGTTTGTGTGGTGTTTGGTATAAGCATGGTTCACATGTTTGTGAGGTGTTTGGTATGAGCATGGTTCACATGTTTGTGTGGTGTTTGGTATAAGCATGGTTCACATGTTTGTGTGGTGTTTGGTATAAGCATGGTTCACATGTTTGTGTGGTGTTTGGTATAAGCATGGTTCACATGTTTGTGTGGTGTTTGGTATAAGCATAGTTCACATGTTTGTGTGGTGTTTGGTATGAGCATGGTTCACATGTTTGTGAGGTGTTTGGTATGAGCATGGTTCACATGTTTGTGTGGTGTTTGGTATAAGCATGGTTCACATGTTTGTGAGGTGTTTGGTATGAGCATGGTTCACATGTTTGTGTGGTGTTTGGTATAAGCATGGTTCACATGTTTGTGAGGTGTTTGGTATAAGCATGGTTCACGTGTTTGTGTGGTGTTTGGTATAAGCATGGTTCACATGTTTGTGAGGTGTTTGGTATAAGCATGGTTCACGTGTTTGTGTGGTGTTTGGTATAAGCATGGTTCACATGTTTGTGTGGTGTTTGGTATGAGCATAGTTCACATGTTTGTGTGGTGTTTGGTATAAGCATGGTTCACGTGTTTGTGTGGTGTTTGGTATAAGCATGGTTCACATGTTTGTGAAGTGTTTGGTATAAGCATGGTTCACGTGTTTGTGTGGGGTTTGGCATAAGCATGGTTCACATGTTTGTGAGGTGTTTGGTATGAGCATAGTTCACATGATTGTGAGGTGTTTGGTATAAGCATAGTTCACATGTTTGTGTGGTGTTTGTGGTATGTGTGGTATGTGTGGTATGTGTGGTGTTTGGTATTAACATAGCTCATAGGTTTGTGTTTTTTACTATTTCTTACGTTCTGTATAAATCGAGGAGTTTCTTTCTATTCCTTTTCAACAACCAATCTATTAAGTTCATACTTCAATATCCATTCCTGCCAATGATATATAAGACACGGTAGTAGTGAAGTCAACACACTAGAGACTGCGTCTTGTACGGTGAATTTTAACGTTAACCTGTTACAATGAACCTTGTTGAATTCAGCAGGGTCTTGCACAAAACTCATCCGGTGTATTTATAAACTTCATGGAACGCACAACACATGAAAAAACCAACTCGACCACGAAAAAGAACAACAAAATAAAAAATGTTATAGAACATGACCAGAGGCCTGAACTCTATAATTATTCAACATCACAGTTTCGATCTGATAGGCATTTTGGCATTGATAAATTTAAGGCAAACGCACAATTCAAAGTACTGAAAGTACTCATAAATACTGAACTAACATAAACTTGCACTGCAGCATGGAACGGGAACTATTTTAACAATTGCACGGCGGATGTAGAAAATCGTAGTACTTTGGTCAGGATAAAAATTCATGCGCGCCGAGCGAGTGAAGGCTATGGAAATCTAAACTATCGTTCAGTTTCCAAAAAGAAAACAATTTCGATATTTTAACTTTTGCCAGATACACCTTTTCTGTTTCAGCCTTCAACAAAATTGTAATTTTTGTTGGTTCATGGTTTCACATGAAAATCCAACCACTTAACTCAAAATATACTCCCAAAGCTACAAGTAGACCATACAGACCTAAACCAACATAGACCTACCCACCCACAAAAAAACAATACAGAACATTTTTTTTTTTTTTTAAAAAACACTCAAAACCGGAACCAATTAACACATCAACATGGCTCAATACAGACAATGGTTAATAGCAATACACAACGAACCATAGGGGAGAGCACGTTGAAAGGATGGTGTATAACGGTTAGTTAGACATAAAATTACCACACGGACCAAAAGCACATGTATAATTATGTATGTTAAATGTGTTTTGGGCCGTATTTCCATTTTAGACCTAAATATTAAATAACCATTACACACCATCCCTTCCACGTGTTAGTCCCTTATGCACCAAACCGTATAGAAAAAACACCATAAAATAAACAATAAAGGTATCAAACAATCATCAAAAGAAAACTCTATCATTGAATCTGCATCAATATAATAGTTCTAGACAAGAATGTCTGGCAGGGTGCATGGGCAATGCCATGATTGATCTCCTATCAATTAATGATAATTTTGATGTGGCAGTCCAATTAGATACCCTCAAATTCACGGTGAAAACAAACAGTGCTTACATTGATTTCCACGGTGTCTCGTTCACTGTCGATATATAGTTTTATAATTTTAGCTTTAATTGCGATAGTATTTATTTAAACTAAATATACGAAACGAAGGCTAAATATTTGTCCCGAGCCGGAATTATACGAAATTATATAATCAATCACGAAAACAGAAGATCAGATTAGCACTTAATACTTCTTTAATGACATTGTACGCATTGGACTTTGATTAAGGCGGAGTGGAATTGAAAGATAGATAAATAATTTTAGATAGATATATTTTGAGAAATAAGACATTATGCCTATCATACCACATTAATATATGCAGTGTAGACATATATCAATACAATACATTAACATATACATGTACATGTCTATATAACAATATAATGTCCATGATCAATGGTGACATGATTAGACAAAGAGAGAAGGTTCTAGTTTACATGGAAAATATCATCTCCTTTCTAATACAAATGTACTATATAAACAAATATGGATATTTTTTTAATCATGTTTATATCAAAATTCATCTATTATTATAGTTCAATAAACTTAACCGTAAATATTTCAAAATACGCATTTTCCTAATTTAAGTACTAGTATACAGAGAGATTTTTTTAAATGAAATTCATCCTCTAGAGTGTCACGTGATATACATTTTAGATAATTATATTAAGGAGTTGTTACAACGTATAGATACATTGTACGAAATTTCTATATTCTCTCTTTTTAAAGCATCCCTCGCGAGATTGTCATCTACAAAGTAAATAGATACGAATTTTATAATGCTATATTGTCTGGCCATAAGTGATGCATATAACATGATATTATGCGTGAGCTTTTAAGAAGTAGTTCGACTCACAAATTCTATTGCGCGTTTGGCGACGTAAAGTTTCAACAACTTTACCCATAAAGTTTCGTGATATTTGTTAAAATACCACTTATTAATGGCTGATTTAAACAGAACGTCGTTTGCGCAAGGGCACGTCACAATGTTTTATTGTCTTCGAAGAGAAAAGCATGCATATATTAATATTAATATCTAGAAATGGTGATATTCAAACAAAAAAATTCCAAAATCAGATTCAAAATTATTCGTTAACAGCACATTACTGGCGTCTGGATGGGTATAAACTTGAAATGATCGCCTGTGGAAATACATGATGAAGTTAAAAAGCGTAAGAACACTAGTCCAATGTTAAAGATTATGAAAGTACGCACGTTCAGTGAATTAATTACACATTGCACATTAAATCACCAAGACTAGATATGCACGAATTAAGATTTTTTATTTATGCGACTTAAATTAAAAATCAAAGTACTGAAAGTATCAATGGAAGTTGAACTTATATAGACCTGCACTGGAACATGTAACGGGGACCAGATTAACATTTGCAAGGCGGGTGTAGAAAAACAAATTTCGTTGAAAATGGCGTTAATTCTACTGAAACAAACAAAGAGGCAGTCGCATATCATTACTGTCGACTTTGGTAGTGGGCAATAACTCGGCTCCTCGCAGAAATAATCAAACCAAATCTTCAAATTTGTATGCACAACGGCGACAATAGAATTCGTAGGATGACATAATCCTTCGGTCGTTATCTTGTACTTGACATAATACCTCTAGAATTTATGTGATAGGCATCCGATAGTTTCCTGATCACTGATGAAATAATGGGCGAATAAAACCATAATGGTACTTCATGTCAACATTACTCGAGTGTTTAAACCCTCAGTCATCCAACAAATTAGTGTAAAATTAGCACACAAAGATATTTACTCGAGTCTGGTAGTTATGTTCCCTTACAGACGCTCCATATGATGATATAAACAAAACTGTTCGATAGATTTAGTCTAAAAGTTTCGTACGTATGTGTAATAAAAGGACGAAAGAAGAAGGCAGTAGATGCAAAGGACATTTTGCACTTTTTAATGAGAATATGCGCATGTCTCATTTGTTAGCTTCGCATTTATTATAAAGAGAATATATCTATGATAACTATATGAGACTCGTTATCCGATTCCACCCACCAGACATTTTCTGATTCATTCAGAATCAAAGTACTGAAAGCACTCATGGAAACTAAAGTTTCCATAGCCTTGCACTGCAGCATGGAACGGGAACCAGTTTAATAATTGCGTGGCGGATGTAGAAAAACGTAGTACTTTGGTCCGCATCAAAATTCATGCGCGCCTATGAAAAGCTGAACTATTATTCAGTTATGAAGAATCTGATAAGATAATAAAATACGATATAGACAGACGCACTCGGAAGATAATCAGATATCTTGACCCAGATATATACATCAGCGTGGTTTTTTTTTCGTCAAAATTTTCCGTTTGAAATATACAGTATGTAGTATTATTCCTAAATTAGGTCTAAATGTTCTTGAAAACCTTGTCCTTATTTAAGAACAGGAATAACTTCATTTCCTCACAAATTATTCTACCATACCGCACAAATTGTGTAACCACTAATGAACCGTCTCGTATATGACTGCAAAGAAACCCACAGCTATACATAATATAACGATTTGCCAATTTGCCAGCATAGCTTAGGCATCCTTGTATTCTACCAGTAATTTACCGCTTCGAAAGGAATTAATAAAATCATCAATATTCTTGAACTTTTCTTGCACACTTCTTGAATCGTTCATGAAGTAAGAATAATTATTTGGCAGGGAAACAAATAGCACAATAAAAAATCACGATACTGCCAACATGACTCCTCCCCCTTTCAGACCACAAACAGCACATTGAACAAACTAACGAGCATTCTACCCGTATTTCAATCAAATTATATTATTTGCCATTTCAGTAACATATTTAGCAGAGTCCACTAAAACAAACATTTATATATTCAGACAAACATTCGATTTAGACAGACATACTATTTATATCAAATACACCCCTGATCAAAAGACAAACAAGCGCGCCGCGCGCAGTGTCAACACTAGTCTGTCTACCCCTTTGCTGAGACATATCCACCTATGAAGTTTCATGTTGCTACCTCTTATAGTTACGACGACACAGCTACACAGAAGACGCAGTGATCTTCAAAACAGACGAGCAAAAAATGATGTAATTATTCAATATGTACAACATATTAAATACCTCATGTTTAAAGGTCAACGTAGAAATTCTATAGATATAGATTTGAAATGCATTTCCGAGAACACAATCTAAAAGTCCATTTTTCCAAAAAAAATACGACATTCTCCAATACGCATCAGCTTAAATAAACCACCCAACACATAAAGACATTCATAAAATGGAGGAAGAAATGCAGCCTCTCTGTGGACACTGTTTGAGAACTGTATGTAACAAAGATACAGGATATTTAACTGAATTCCATCGTTAACCGCATTGACCATCGAGAACAAATTCGTCAGTAACATTAAGGTTAATGTGGGATACTGTCTCATTTCAGTATATTGGCCCTATTAGAAAATCACGTAATGGTGAGGTATATATACAGTACAACCTCACAGAGCGGCCCTCTCTTGAGCAACAATCTCGCTTCAACAACAGCATGATGTTTTCCCACTGCACGATTCAACAATTAATTCAACCTCTCCAGAGAAACAACATGGTTTTGCTGTTCCCAAAGGGTGTTGCTTTGGAGAGGTGGCACTCTACATGTAATTTATTATAGAAGAAAAGTTACAGCTTCCATTGTTGTCTCTTTCAAGCTGAAGCTTTTTACAACGGACACATATAATGTGCAGTTAAACTCCTCAAACAGGACCTCTTCCGGACTAGGCCAAAAGTACGGTTTCTGAGAATTCCGGTTTTCACAGAGATTTTGCTAAAAAATTCCAAAAAAATGGGACATGGTACATTTTACTGTAACGTATCGACCAAAAATAGTATCAGAGCAGGACAAGATCTATATTGTATTTCAAAATCAGTGTAAAAGTTATAAATATTACGATAAAGCAGAAGCAATAGGGAATGCAGCGTTTCATAACAAAAACCAATCCGTCACATGGGAAGCACATTGCGTTGATAGACGTTCACCATTCGTATCCGTATCATCTGATTATGTAAATGGTCATATTTTGTCATGCAAATTAAATTGGAACATTCTTATAGGAAAGATGTCGCTTCTATCCCAGGCTTTATTGGACCTTTCATAAAGTCATTTATATGGAAATGTGTAAATTGCAGATAATCTGATATAATCAGAGAAGACATACTGTGTTTCGACAATGGTGGATTTCGAAAGCTTCATTTAACAAAAACAATGTTGCCTATAATAAAAAAGAAAGTCAATCACCACAAAAATATGGTAGTCAATGGTGATTGTATATATATATAATTTGTTTGATTTTTACGCGGACAGTTCACCTAAATATCGCTCTTGTGAAGAACCGTTACTAGGCTCCCATCCTCCGTAAGCAACTGCCTTCTTTCTCACATAAAGAGACATGGTCGATAGCGGGGCTCATATTTTTTCGGAATTTATCAAAACTTCTCTAAAAAACTGTAATTGTCAGAAAACTAGACCTTTGGCTCAGTCCGGAAGGGGTTCGGTTTTTAGGGGCTTTACTGTACATGGTTATGGATACTGTTTTGTTAGGAGGATTTCTGCGCATGCGTGTAGGAATCCATTTTCAACATTTGGTTGTTTGCTCCCCGTTAAGTAAACATTTCGGCATAGCTGGAACAATGTCAATGCTGGAAGGTCTAACTTTAAGTCATGCTTTATTTATCTGTAACTCTCTAATAGACGGTTTGTCCGTACTATGAAATACATTTTGTTTATCAAATCAATAGGAAAATGATAAATACTCATGTAACTAAGCGTGAGATTTCAATCGCAAACAAGAGTGACGCAAGCGTTGCCAACGCTCGTCTGTACACCGCCACGGTAAGATCTATCCAGTATCCACCAATGCAGTTTCATTTAACTACCTCTAATATAGTGTTTCTGAATTATGAGCTACATTAAGTTTTTGCAAGGATGCAGACGCAGGCATAGACGACGCAGATGCCACAGTGATCCATTAGCTTGACTTTTTCTTCGAAAACAGCCGAGCTAAGGAATGGATAAACTGAAACAATTACCAGTCGATCGTTATAATACCATCCTGTCGATATTGGTTCGTTTGAAAGAAGATAACGACTCCAGTATGAGTAACCTCAAAGCAATATTAACAACAATTAAATACATTAAAATCATTTGTAATGACGAAATGTGGTGTAAATATGATTAATGAGCGTCCTACGGTGACAATGATGGATGTCGATACGCTTAGACCACGAACACGACAGGACAATGCTATCTCTGCTTAGACTAATGATGATATTAAATGGTCCATAGTTTACAATATTTGAGTAGACAATAAACGGGGTTATCATATGAAATGTGTGACACATGTACATTGTTTACAGGATATGAACATGGTTTATAATTAAATCTGTTTTGATGCTTGGGTTGTTATACTAAAGCCTGAACAAGTGTTTTGGGTCGTGACGAAATTATTCAGAATAATTCACTTAGTCAAATAGGGGATATAGATATTCGGAAGAAATCTGGAATTCAACCTGTTGCTTCATGAGATTACGTTCTACCCACTGCACCAGCGACTCTTACAAATACCGTTGTGCTATATCTATTATCCGAAAATGCCTTTTATTCAATAACATAATTATGTTCCAACTGTCAACACCCCCCCCCCCCCCAGTTGATTTAGTTTATTCTTCCGTCACGGCTCAAGCATATGGTCGAGTTATAGCATACGGAGTTAGCTTAACTGGTTGTTATGCTTGTATTACGGATCTCAGCTTCTTGGGTTCGAGCCTTGGCTCAGCACATCGCGTGTGTGAAATTAATATAATCACGAATGGGTCTTAAATTTACAGCTGTGAGAGGCAAGTGATCACAAGTCAGTGGCTATAAACGCTCGACCACAGAGGTCCACCTCTTGCTAGATAACAAATGAATAATATTTTCCATTGCAGATGCATTTACGTTCTTAATGATATGTCAAGTTCTTAATGGTATGTCATTAAGTACTACTTATATACCGTTATATGAGACATATTCCTGATTCAATCAAATGATACGATAAATAATGTAATGCATCTTTTTTTATCTTTTTTATTCTTTGAGCATTGTCCGCAACTAAATGACGAAAGAAAAACATGTCGAGTCGGCAATGAAATGAAATGATTGAATATAATTTCATGAACAACTTATAATGGGAAGTCTGCTTGGTGTATTATAAATCTCAAAGTATATGATGGCTGAAAGATAATACGATTATATTCCCGTGAAATTGCTCGGATATATGATTTAAAATTTTCTCTATCTCTGCAGTGCCATACCAACAGGGTTTCATATTGTTACCTTTGGGAACTTAAATCCAAATGTGGCTTTGTTAATCAATAAGGAAAAGCGGATTTTAGGGCTATGTCAATCAATAAAGAAAAGCGGATTTTTAGGGCTATGTCAATCAAGAAAGAAAAGCGGATTTTTTAGGGCTATGTTAATCAATAAGGAAAAGCGGATTTTTAGGGCTATGTCAATCAATAAAGAAAAGCGGATTTTTAGGACTATGTCAATCAATAAAGAAAAGCGGATTTTTAGGGCTATGTCAATCAATAAAGAAAAGCGGATTTTTAGGGCTATGTTAATCAATAAGGAAAAGCGGATTTTTAGGGCTATGTCAATCAATAAAGAAAAGCGGATTTTTAGGACTATGTCAATCAATAAAGAAAAGCGGATTTTTAGGGCTATGTCAATCAATAAAGAAAAGCGGATTTTTAGGGCTATGTCAATCAATAAAGAAAAGCGGATTTTTTTTAGGGCTGTGTCAATCAATAAAGAAAAGCGGATTTTTAGGGCTATGTCAATCAATAAAGAAAAGCGGATTTTTTGGGCTATGTCAATCAATAAAGAAAAGCGGGGTTTTTTGGGCTATGTCAATCAATAAAGAAAAGCGGATTTTAGGGCTATGTCAATCAATAAAGAAAAGCGGATTTTTTTGGGGGGGGCTATGTCAATCAATAAAGAAAAGCGGATTTTTAGGGCTATGTCAATCAATAAAGAAAAGCGGATTTTTAGGGCTATGTCAATCAATAAAGAAAAGTGGATTTTTAGGGCTATGTCAATCAATAAAGAAAAGCGGATTTTTTTTTGGGCTATGTCAATCAATAAAGAAAAGCGGATTTTTAGGGCTATGTCAATCAATAAAGAAAAGCGGATTTTTAGGGCTATGTCAATCAATAAAGAAAAGCCGATTTTTGAGGGCTATGTTAATCAATAAAGAAAAGCGGATTTTTTAGGGCTATGCTAATCGATAAAGAAAAGCGGATTTTTTAGGGGTTTTGTTTAGGGTTTAAAACACGCTGTTATATTAATGTTTATCGCTGTTAGAAGTATAATGTGTTGGGAAATCACTGCGATAGTACTTTATTTATGAAATATCAAAGATTTATGAATGTTTGATGGGAATAAACATCAAAGTTTTGTTTTAAGCAATCGAATTTTTTTATGAATTTAGACACACATTGATGCATGGTCGTGATCATGCTGAACTAATTACTCAAGGGACATTGGCAACATGATGTGTCAATTACTAGTAATGGTTTTAATGTTTTATTCTATACATTTACCATTAGTTAAATAGTTTCAGAACCACCACTGTCGATGTAATAACTCTCCATTCTATGTTATCATTTTAAATGATAAGAGTTGCCCGGGTACTTAGTCTCCTAATTCATCAGTTTTTGTCTGGTCCACATTTGGTTCGAAAATAAATTTGTTGATATCATAATTGTCAGCATATCATGTTAAATGTAAATACAAATTACTGTGCTATCATCTAATTTAAATTTAAGTATGAAATTTCGCACGGTCTTTACTGAAAGCCTTAAATATCACAGTTCACAAAATGTAAGTACATGCAGTAGCCAAAAGCGCATAGTTCTCAGCGCAAAATTCGCGAGAACTGTCCTGTGCGAACAATTATGATACCACAGTATTAAAGTCCCATTAGCTTTTTGCTATAAAAATATATGCAAAAAACAAACAATTGCTGATATTATCCCAAGATAATTATTACCGACGAAATAAGCCCTTTTTCTTCTAAAAACACTCATTTCGCTGTGAATTTTACTTTCGTAAACTTGAAATATATAGAGCGCGTGACGTCACTTCATGCCGTGTGCATAATATGACTGCTGGAAAACACAGGTGTTCTATAAATAGTTTTTTTTCAATGATATTGAAAAAAATACGATAGTGGTTTTGGAAATATTTTTTCTTGCTATAAAGTATGCACGGGAGGAAAACACACCAGATTCCTCTGTTATAGAACAAACAGAAACTAATACGACCGATAAATTTATATGATTATGGGACTTTAATCATAGTTGTGAACCTACGAACTCAATATAATCATTGTAGCATTGTAACCCTATCAAAATCTCGTCTGAACAAATGCTTAAAAAATTCCCAGTTTCGTGGCTAAACAACAGATAAGCATCTCGAACTAGAAATGTGTCTTGAGGACACGAGTGCCCCTCCCCCTCCCCCCTGAGAGCTAAGTCAAAAAGGGGCAATAACTCCTGTAAAAATGTTTGGATTTTAACGGAAATCGATTTTGGCCAGTATTTTATTTTTGTACACCTTCATGAAGAATATGAAACCAATCCATGAAATATATCTTGAGTTATCGTCCGGAAACTAAAATTTGAACAGACGGACGGACAGGAGTAACACGTCATACCCTTCCGCAATATAGAAATATTAGAAATATCAGGAACTACGATGGAATCATTAATTTTCGTTGGGGATTAATTTCGTGGATTTCGTGAGTAGGTTCATCCACGAAATCAATTCCACACGAATTTAAATGCAGAGGTTAGGCTTTTTTTCAAAAAACAAAATCCACGAATTTATGTCCCCACGAAATAGCCGTTTCAGTTCAACCACGAAAATTTAGCCCAACAACAATAAATGAAAATACAGTATGTTCGTTTCATGATTCGTGCAGATAAATAATTCTCGTGAGTAAAAATGAGAACTACTTTTAAAGTCCCATTAGCTTTTTGTTATAAAAAATATATGCAAAAAACCAAACATTTGCTGATATTATCCCATGATAATTATTACCGACGAAACAAGCCCTTTTTCTTCTAAAAACACTCATTTCGCTGTGAATTTTGCTTTTGTAAACTTGAAATATATAGAGCGCGTGACGTCACTTCATGCCGTGAGCATGGGAAAACATAGTTGTTCTATAAATAGTATATATTTCAATGATATTGAAAAAATACGATAGTGGTTTTGGAAACATTTTTTCTTGCTATAAAGTACGCACGGGAGGAAAACACACTGGATTCCTCAGTTATAGAACAAACAGAAACTATTACGACGGATAAATTTATATGATTGTGGCACTTTAATTCAGCTTTTTTGTCAGTCTTGTAATGGTTTCGCAATGTGAAATGAAGAACACTTTTGATACAAAGATCTGGTAGACATAATAGTGGGGATCAAGATGCAAGACTTCTAGACGCTTGTTCTCATTTCAATATACATTTGAGATCGCCGATTTTAATTTCACCATTGGAATCAAAAGCCATCAGGATTTAATTGGATTTTATTGCTTTTCTACAGCATTTCATAATCGTACTTCGGTTACTTAATTTCCTTTCCGCTCAAATTAATCGCCATTATGCCGCTAAGTACAAAGAAGATTGTACATAGGAAAGGTTATATTTGGTTTGTGTCGACCATAAACGAGAATTTGAAGAGAATATTGAAATGTTAGTGGATATTACAGAGCGTGTTTTCTTACAAATTCAATTTCATTACTTCGATAGAAACGCACCCTTAACCATAACTCTATCACAGTGAAAATTAAATTCCATAGTGAATAATGAGTTCAACTATTGTATTTCATTTTAACTGCTAGTTACTAAATCTATCATCAGACCCGATAGGCCAGAATTATACTAAATACACTAAATACAACAACAGTAGCCTGGTTGTTAAGACGTCCGCCTTCGTAGCGAGAGAGGCTCATCTCAGCCAGGCGCCCGACAAAAAGAACACCGAACGTTCCGAAATTTAGGACCAACCTGGATTTCAGCTTTTCCTATCAGTAAAACTAAAAAGAAACACAGAAACGATTTCTGAATAAATAATTAGCTATTGGCTTCATCAGCTCGTTTTACACGATTTTAAGACTAACGTGGATCAAATCCTGTTTATAAATTATTCGTGAAATACAGATTCATCATCAACAACAACAGCATATCAACAACAAAACAACAACACCAGCAACAACAGCAGCAACAACAACAGAAGCTGCAAAAACAACAGAAACAACAACAACAGCAAGAAAACCTGCAAAAACAACAGAAGCAACAACAACCTGCAAAAACAACAGAAGCAACAACAACCTGCAAAAACAACAGAAGCAACAACAACCTGCAAAAACAACAGAAGCAACAACAACAGCAACAACAACAGCAACAACAACCTGCAAAAACAACAGAAGCAACAACAACAGCAGCAGCATCAACAACAACTTTTATTGACACTCAATTACGTTACAACATACAGAAAGAGGATTTGAAAAAAAAGAACATGCACACAATATAATTCGGTGATTGGAACGGGGAATGACAATATGCCATGATAAATGTAATATATCATCACTTCATCAAATATACGAACATATTGCCCGTTTTCACACGTTATTGATTGCATTGTAAGATGAGTTTATGCTAAACAAATATTTAATCATTCGTATCCAAACACACTATATAATGTATAGTGACATTAAACATACATGTAGAAAAATGTGTGCAGACCGTTAAATAGGCACATAGGAAATCATTAAATGTTCTGTTTGTTTTCTCATGAAATTAAATAATCAACAGATATGATAATTATATCAACAGTATCATTAATTGATGATGTTTGATCAGCGTTACCCATCACTCATACTTTATGCCATTAATATTGTTATAAATTTGTTTGTTTGAGTTTTACGCCCCTTTTCAACAGTCAGAGTCATGTGAGACAGACAGTTCACCTTAACATCGTTCCTGGGAAGAACCAGTACTAGACTCCGTCCCTTCCTCTGTAAGCATTTGCCTACTTTCTCACATAAACAGACATGGTCGGTAGCTGGGCTCAAACCCACTGCTTTCTTTCAGTGAGAGGTTACATCGATTTGAAGTCAGCTACCTTCATTTTTGGCCTCTGCTTCGTGCTAAGTTATTTATTTCAACACCGTCTACCTTTTAGTCGGTTAGAGTTATACGTGATTCTTATGACCATTGCTGGTGTGAAAAGGTATGACCATTTGTAGCTACTATAATAATTTGGTCTGCTATATAGAGTATTGTTAGGTCTCCGAGTGCGAGTGCTTATGGTCACTGATAAGCCCAAGCACCTCACCACAGTGAGTTCGATTTCTAACCGGGACCAGAAATAAATCTCATGTGAGAGCTTACCGAATGTCGGTAGTTCTAACCCGGTGTACACATAGGATTGTCCTCCATAGTTAAGGCAGGTAAAAGTCGCTAAATTGATTGTTGATGTTCACGCAAACGTTAATCTCCACAGAAAGAAAAGAGGAACATGTGTTTTTATACATACGCCGAATTGACGTCACTACCTCACGCACTTAATGTCAACAATGGACAACTTTGCCGTTACTAATAATTCATCTACAAATACAACAAACGAAGGTATTCATTAAAACAATCGGTAATAGCAAGAACAAATGTACATTTTATATATACTGTTAGAAGGTGCTCAGGCATAAAATTTAAAAAACACAACTGCTCAGTAAACAAACCAGAAAAGCATACAAGTTGCAAAGGTAATCGGAAACGTTAATTATAAATACAATCGGTACAAAGGTCCTGAAGCATATTTAATTGACACATCTAATCTAAGTTATCAATTTCTAAAAAAATGTTATTAATGGTATATATTTCGGATGGTATAGATTTCGGACGTATACCTTCAACCTTTTTAATCACGTACAAGGAGTAGCAAGGAGTTTCATGTCAGAAAACTACTACCTTACCAACACATGCCTATGAAACGGGCTCATGTATTAGAAATGTTGTGTTGAGGTAATGGTCTAATAAGCATTTAAACAAATCGTCGCATGAGAATAACAATGAGCTAACTCTATTCTACCAGTTTATGAAAAAAGCCAACAAACATTCAAAATCAATTGAAAAACATATGGCGCAAAATGGGATTGAACATTTTTTTAACGGGGGTTCCAATTGCTAAAACAGGGGCACGAGAAGATAGCTGTCTGTGAGACGAATCCAACGATGTAAAAATCTCAAAATCTTCAAAATGGTGGATAGCTCACTATAAGACGCAGGCGACGAAATGTTTACATTATTGAATATCCAATAATTAGAAATCCCCCACTCCGTCAATTTTCCTAATATACCTTAATATTCTAGACCCTTAAAGGATGGTACATATTGGTCAATTATTCTGCAAACATGCTCTGTCACGCACGATAAACAGATAATTTGAATCGTTTATTTGTTATAACACACATAATTCATGAAATTTAATTGGAAATTAGATCATGAATGATAGCTTTGTGAAACATTTGTCTTCCTCGTTCTATCTGATACTGGCTCGTCAGACATCCAGCAGATATGCGTGATGTCGTACAAAAAATGTATTTACATAATTTCTTAATTTACACAGATTATCTCAAATAATATCTTAGTTACCACAAATTCTCTCAAATAGTTGTCAATATTCCATAATATCATATGTTACATAGATTCTCTCAAATAGTTGCTAATATACCACAACATCATAGTTTACATAGATTCTCTCAAATAGTTGCCAATATACCACAACATCATAGTTTACATAGATTCTCTCAAATAGTTGCCAATATACCATAACATCATAGTTTACATAGATACTATCAAATAGTTGCCAATATACCACAACATCATAGTTTACATAGATTCTCTCAAATAGTTGCCAATATACCACAACATCATAGTTTACATAGATTCTCTCAAATAGTTGCCAATATACCACAACATCATAGTTTACATAGATACTATCAAATAGTTGCCAATATACCATGATATCATAGTTTACATAGATTCTCTCAAATAGTTGCCAATATACCACAACATCATAGTTTACATAGATTCTCTCAAATAGTTGCCAATATACCACAGCATCATAGTTTACATAGATTCTCTCAAATAGTTGTCAATATACCATAACATCATAGTTTACATAGATTCTCTCAATTAGTTGCCAATATACCACAGCATCATAGTTTACATAGATTCTCTCAAATAGTTGCCAATATACCATAACATCATAGTTTACATAGATTCTCTCAAATAGTTGCCAATATACCATAACATCATAGTTTACATAGAATCTCTCAAATAGTTGTTAATATACCATAACATCATAGTTTACATAGATTCTCTCAAATAGCTGCCAATATACCACACTATCATAGTTTACACAGATTCGCTCAAATAGTTGCCAATATACCACAACATCATAGTTTACATAGATTCTCTCAAATAGTTGCCAATATACCACAACATCATAGTTTACATAGATTCTCTCAAATAGTTGTCAATATACCATAACATCATAGTTTACATAGATTCTCTCAAATAGTTGCCAATATACCATAACATCATAGTTTACATAGATTCTCTCAAATAGTTGTCAATATACCATAACATCATAGTTTACATAGATTCTCTCAAATAGTTGTCAATATACCATAACATCATAGTTTACATAGATTCTCTCAAATAGTTGCCAATATACCATAACATCATAGTTTACATAGATTCTCTCAAATAGTTGCCAATATACCATAACATCATAGTTTACATAGATTCTCTCAAATAGTTGTCAATATATCATAACATCATAGTTTACATAGATTCTCTCAAATAGTTGCCAATATACCATAACATCATAGTTTACATAGATTCTCTCAAATAGTTGCCAATATACCATAACATCATAGTTTACATAGATTCTCTCAAATAGTTGTCAATATACCATAACATCATAGTTTACATAGATTCTCTCAAATAGCTGCCAATATACCACACTATCATAGTTTACACAGATTCTCTCAAATAGCTGCCAATATACCACAACATCATAGTTTACATAGATTCTCTCAATTAGTTGCCAATATACCACAGCATCATAGTTTACATAGATTCTCTCAAATAGTTGCCAATATACCATAACATCATAGTTTACATAGATTCTCTCAAATAGTTGCCAATATACCATAACATCATAGTTTACATAGAATCTCTCAAATAGTTGTTAATATACCATAACATCATAGTTTACATAGATTCTCTCAAATAGCTGCCAATATACCATAACATCATAGTTTACATAGATACTATCAAATAGTTGCCAATATACCATAACATCATAGTTTACATAGATACTATCAAATAGTTGCCAAATACCATAACATCATAGTTTACATAGATTCTCTCAAATAGTTGTCAATATACCATAACATCATAGTTTACATAGATTCTCTCAAATAGTTGCCAATATACCATAACATCATAGTTTACATAGATTCTCTCAAATAGTTGTCAATATACCATAACATCATAGTTTACATAGATTCTCTCAAATAGTTGTCAATATACCATAACATCATAGTTTACATAGATTCTCTCAAATAGTTGCCAATATACCATAACATCATAGTTTACATAGATTCTCTCAAATAGTTGCCAATATACCATAACATCATAGTTTACATAGATTCTCTCAAATAGTTGTCAATATATCATAACATCATAGTTTACATAGATTCTCTCAAATAGTTGCCAATATACCATAACATCATAGTTTACATAGATTCTCTCAAATAGTTGCCAATATACCATAACATCATAGTTTACATAGATTCTCTCAAATAGTTGTCAATATACCATAACATCATAGTTTACATAGATTCTCTCAAATAGCTGCCAATATACCACACTATCATAGTTTACACAGATTCTCTCAAATAGCTGCCAATATACCACAACATCATAGTTTACACAGATTCTCTCAAATAGCTGCCAATATACCACAACATCATAGTTTACACAGATTATGTCAAATAGCTGCCAATATACCACAACATCATAGTTTACATAGATACTATCAAATAGTTGCCAATATACCATAACATCATAGTTTACATAGATTCTCTCAAATAGTTGCCAATATACCATAACATCATAGTTTACATAGATTCTCTCAAATAGTTGCCAATATACCATAACATCATAGTTTACATAGATTCTCTCAAATAGTTGTCAATATACCATAACATCATAGTTTACATAGATTCTCTCAAATAGTTGCCAATATACCATAACATCATAGTTTACATAGATACTATCAAATAGTTGCCAATATACCATAACATCATAGTTTACATAGATACTATCAAATAGTTGCCAATATACCATAACATCATAGTTTACATAGATTCTCTCAAATAGTTGCCAATATACCATAATATCATAGTTTACATAGATTCTCTCAAATAGTTGCCAATATACCATAACATCATAGTTTACATAGATTCTCTCAAATAGTTGCCAATATACCATAACATCATAGTTTACATAGATTCTCTCAAATAGTTGTCAATATACCATAACATCATAGTTTACATAGAATCTCTCAAATAGTTGCCAATATACCATAACATCATAGTTTACATAGATTCTCTCAAATAGTTGCCAATATACCATAACATCATAGTTTACATAGATACTATCAAATAGTTGCCAATATACCATAACATCATAGTTTACATAGATACTATCAAATAGTTGCCAAATACCATAACATCATAGTTTACATAGATTCTCTCAAATAGTTGTCAATATACCATAACATCATAGTTTACATAGATTCTCTCAAATAGTTGCCAATATACCATAATATCATAGTTTACATAGATTCTCTCAAATAGTTGCCAATATACCATAACATCATAGTTTACATAGATTCGCTCAAATAGTTGCCAATATACCATAACATCATAGTTTACACAGATTCTCTCAAACAGTTGCCAATATACCATAACATCATAGTTTACATAGATACTATCAAATAGTTGTCAGTATACCAAAATGTAACAGTCTCAAATAGTTGCCAATATACCAAAAACACCAAAATGAACAAATACACCCTTATTTACATATCCATTAAACCAATCAATTACGCCAATAATGCTTTTATGGTGATATCTATCGATATATATTTAACGTTGTTTTTATCGTATAAAGTCCATTCTACAGAACTACAGAAACACAAGCTAAAATATTGGAGACAAAGGGCTTGAAATGTTTAACAGAGCTTATCAAAATCTCTCTGATTGAGAAAGTAGTTATCAATTTTAATTTATAAATTTGTAATATATCCGTATAGCACATGACTGTTGACAATCTATGAGGTGCCAATAAAAAATGTCTATCTGACAGCATACATAGTAATAAAAACTATGTATGATGTACAGAAAAGTATTTGTATATTTTTTATTACTACATTGTCTTAAATAGGGGTGGTATTGCCAGTAAAAATGATACTTGATATATTGCGATATCATTTACGATATCACAATATGTTGTAAAAGTTCAAATCTAAGCTACAAGCCCAAGTTACACATGTACATGTACCAGAAAAAAACAGGTGATGGACAAATTGTACAATGTGCCTGGGGAAAAATATAGAAAACGTCTTATTTACTGACATTTTAAAATCATTGTTAACGATTTCGTCGAACGATACGTTTTCCAAATACAGGTATTTGAAAATCGTATCGTCATATCATAACGTCTTTGACAGACTCTGCGATAATCGATAATTCTGATATATTACACACCCCTAGTGTTGAAGAGAAAATAAATGTATATTGCATTAGTTCTATTTTATCTTCAACCATATTAAAAACATGTACAAATTTTAATTAAAATTCATATTTTGATTATAATTTGTACATGATATAAAATTAGTCATGCAGATGTGGATTTGATATCAAGGTTATTACATTGTCTTGTAGAACACGAGTAATTTTGATTAATAACATGATACAGTACGTATAACAACATACAAAGTGAATTTCTCTCTCATTCTGACAATCACACCAACTAATGTTAAGAACAATATACATAACTTATAAATAGCACAAACTGCAGTTAGTTACTTTCTCAGATGACATTTTTGCCTCCATGGTTTGTAACTGCAATTTATGGTTATTTATGAAAGTTTTTTGTACTCACAAATCTGTTAGGTGACTTTCTCCATGAATTTTACAGAATAGTTCCGTTCAAAGATAGTTAATTAATCCAGTGACATCACAGTTTAATCCTTGGTCACTAAACACTGAATAACACTAAAAACGTAATTGCCTATTTAAAGATTGTATAACCTTTAATTGTCCTAATCTTCAGATTTCAAATATTCTTGGTCTCCAATGAATGATGTCTTCAAATACGTGCTCCCCTGTCCTTATAATTCAAGCAAAACGGACACCCCCAAAACAGAAGTAAGGCGCATATCGAATTTAAAAAGGGTCACATTTAAACATCAAATTTTGCTAGCAAAACTGCATACTTTTAAGACTAAACATACTTTTAAAAAAACCTGATAAATTTCGAATGTTCAAAATGCATTACCAAATATTATTAAATAATCTAATTTCATGAAATACGAGGGGCATTTGGCAACTTTTCCAACAAGACCCTAAACAGACATAAACCTGGGTAGAAACACCAACCTTTACTCTTGTAGCTGGATAGCTTCTTTACATGAGGAATTTATCTATGTCAGGGTGGTGTTCGATCTCACAGCGCTAAGGGTCAAGTGTTTTACAAGTCAATGACATATTATTACACTGACAATTACTAAGAAACTTGATGTACATGTATTATAGGCGTGGTAGCGTACGTATCACGACCTTGGTGACACCTTTTGACGTACAGGAAAAGCTAACCACCAGCAGGCAAGAAAGTACTAATTTAAACTGAACTAGATAAGACATGGAACGGGAACTAGTTTAACAATTGCAAAGCGGACGTAGACAAGGGCACAGACGCTTGTTTATAAAAAAATTACCCCACCCACCACGTTCGCTCTTATGACCACCAATATACATACAACTACTAGTACTGTAGTAGTTGTATGTATATTAGTAGTCATAAGAGCGAACGTGGTGGGTGGGGTATTTTTTTCTAAACAAGCGTCTGTGGACAAGGGTAGTGCATCGGTTCGCATCAGTGAGTGACGGCCATGGAAAGCTAATCTATCGCGCCAATCAAGAGTCGTAAACATAACGTTTAAGTTAGCAACAATAACATATGTAAGACTTAGCAGTTTAAAGTTCTAGAAAATGAAAGCTAGCTTGTTAAAACGGTTAATTATAAGTTATTAACTATGAGTTCATATAGTACGGTTTGGATAGAAGCGCCTTACTAATGATTTCAGATGTAAAAGCAACTTAATAAATCAGCATTATTAATATGAGCCAAAGCATGAGATTATCAGCCTATAGAAAAAACGATGACATTGCAATTTTTTAACAATAACTGTTAGATAGATTTCTTTCAAAGCCAAAAAGTTTATTTTTACCATGGTTTCAAGTCATTTAAGTTCAAAGATATACGTATACCCTTTCTGGTTATTAATGCATGTTTGAGAACACCATAACAACATTAAAATACCCTCAACAACATGTATAATCAATCACTTATTGTATATGATTTTGAAGGCATCGTTCATCTGTCCCTTTAAGAAAGGGGGGGGGGACTAGACTCCAGATTTAAAATACGAGTTCCTTGGTCCTGGATTATGAACCATGGTTGATTTATAGCCCATGAGCTTTTTGAATTTAGTAATACATAACAATAAATAAAATGATAGTAAAATATAAGAAATAATTATAACTTATTTGCCTTTAAACAATATTTAAATAATGCCTTTCATTAACCATTAATCTCGTAAAAATTTTGGTAGATGCTGATTCTTACTTTTTGCAATATCATAGAAAAAAATACATGTACTGTGCTTCATTCTATTTCGTTAATAAAAAAGAAAATTTCGGATTTTTTATTGCAAGTAAATAACAGTTTCACTGATAAGACATATTTCTATGTAAAATAAGACCTATATTAATTTTAACATCCAAAAAGCTAATGGGGCTTTAACGTAAAATCACTTTGTGGAGATTATTGAAAACTAAAATGATTGATTTTTTTGTTGTTGTTGATTTCTCGCATTAAGGCTCAGTATCACATTACATAACTCATATTATAATGTAAGGTCACATGAAATCTTTCATTCTAGCACCATTCACACCATTAAATAATGAATAAGATACGATACAATAAAACTCCTGAAAGCTGGATCCTTTTCGGACTGGGCTAAAAGTCTAGTTTTACTGAAAATTCCGGATTTCAAAGATTTTTTATAAATTCGGAAAAAAATGGGACTTGAAAATTTGACCGATTTTCAGTGAAGTCTTGATTTCAGAGAGTCCGGTTTTCAGAGTCCGGTTTTCAGAGTCCGGATTTCAAAGAGTCCGGTTTTCAGAGAGTCAAGATTTCAGAGAGTCCGGTTTTCAGAGTCCGGATTTCAGAGAGTCCGGATTTCAGAGAGTCCGGTTTTCAGAGAGTCCGGATTTCAGAGAGTCCGGTTTTCAGAGTGTCCGGATTTCAGAGAGTCCGGATTTCAGAGAGTCTGGTTTTCAGAATCCGGATTTCAGAGAGTCCGGATTTCAGGGGTTTTACTGTATTTATCAATGTCTTTGTACTCACTTATGTACGGCATAAAAAACAGAGAACATGTCTAGTATGGTCGAGGTCTGATTGGGGTCAAATTTAGTTGTATTCTTATAGTTTCAGTTCACAAATGAATTAGTTGGTATCATTTTAAATTTACACTGCCTACAGACGGAGAAAAGTATTGGATGTCACAAATATCACCATGAAAAAAATCACTGTACATAAAATGTCCTAATCTTCTTTCACGTCTGGTTCCTCGCCTCCTTCAGACTGAAGTTTCTCGACATTTAGTATTCTTGACAAGTCCATGTACGCGTGACCAGTTTAACACTGGATGGCACTGGATGACACTCTCTAATTCAGTCCTATTTACATTGTTATATCTTCCCCCGACAACTTGTCATGCAATGCCATTTCATGTCGCAGAAATTGCTGCGTGTCAGTTCTGATAACATCAAAACTTCAACCTGGTCAAAATATAAATTACAAATGTAGGTACCATACAAAGTGCTGTTACATAAGCAGGGAAACAGTGTTATACTTCATAGTAATATTCTAAATATTAATCTCAAATGGATAAGTCAAGTTTCCTAAGGGCGAGTGTATGTTTTTTACGCCTCCTAGAGTGAAGAGTTGGTTGCATCACGTGTGGTGCTGACTTCAAAATATTTGTATTGAAACATTTATGAATTCGCGAGGTATTCGATTCGCGAATATTAGCGAAAATAAAACTAACGCGAATAAAACCAGTTCTACAGTAATTAATTTGTTCAGCCTTAACTGCGGATGAAGATCACAGACATACACCTAGGTAGAATCATAGGGGGCTATAAGCACGTTGAAGGAATGGTGTATAATGGTCAATTAGTCCTGAAATGTTCAATTGAGGGCTGCTGGAGAGGTTGTAATGGACAGACAGATCTAAGATCGCAATAGCTCATGCAGTGGTGTATAAAAGTATGATATTATTTGCAAATACGATAGATAAACATTTGAGACCCCCTAGCAAATACGGCAAAACAATACATTTTCTATATACATGTAGTACTTAGTAACGAGTTGAGCAACATACGTTTATCTATCTATCTGTTGTTTAACGGCCTAGTCATTTCAGAGCCGCACCAAAGGGCGGGGAGATAAAACCCAGGAGAATCAGGCATTTTCAGATCCCTACTGTTTTCGAATACTTCTCCCTGGTTCTTTATTATCGTGCCCGGTGTATGGCACCGATACACGCCTAGCCCTTTTACCTGTGATTTTCTAGACACAGTACTTGGCTTAGTAGTTGGGATGTGGACACTAAAAAGGCGTCCCTGAGAAGTTCGAAAGGCAGAGCCGAGAATCGGACCCACGACCTTTCGTTTAGTAGTCCAGCATGTTACCACTTGACCACCGACCACCCCTAACAAACAGATGTTGAATCAAGATGACTGGAATTAGACCCTAGACTTAATGTAGCCATCGATGATTCAGTCATCCGTGCACATCATGATACAAACCAGCTATTTTGAAACAGCGATTGAGTGGAATGCTAGAAGTAAAGAATACATACCTTGTTAACTCTTTCAACTATGGCACAACTATAGGAATCGTCTGACTCACGAGGCAATGATGCTGTACAACTTTAATTAGTTCCCAATTAATTATCACCATGTGTGCCATGTAAAATAACTTCTTTCAGCCTTCTAAATGGCAAAGTCTGTGTATTCGCTGATAAAATCATCCGTGCATAACTAATCCTAGGCCATCTTTAACACAAAACAGAATTAACCTTTAAAACGCACGGTAAAGTTTTAGTATGCCGCTATCAAAACATGGACGAATCTGTGTTTTATTTTATTTAATACACTCTCGATGAATTTGTTTTTATGTCCCGGGTCATATTGTTTTTGGCCTGGATGTTTGTCTGTCTGTTTGTTTGAAACAAACCTTAACCTTGCCTATAAAATCAAAATGCTCCCGCCTACAGTCATCAAACTTCATATGTTCTCATGACAACCTCTACAGGGCCAATATCATCCGGAGGGGGCATTGTGTTTCAAAAACACACCTTGTTTATATTATTTTATTGGATTCAACGCCGTTTTTTTTTTCAACAATTTTTTAGTTATATACGGCGGCCGACTCGCCTAACAAATTATCCTGGACTGTATTCTAACCAGTACTAACTTACCCTTCCACATGGAACCAGCAATCTCTCAACATGTGGAGGAAGGTCGACATAAAGTGTTGTCAAATTCATGGAATTGTATGACCTGCCGCAACCGGGGATCAAGTCCGGATCGCCGGGTTGCAAGTCCAACACACCACTGGACCATAGCCGCAGTTGAAGAATTTATTATAGATTTCTATATTCAATCACTTTTTAAAGATGGTTAATTGATAAATGCTAAAAGTTAGCTTACAGTGCTAATTATTATCCTATTCATCTATATTTAGTATCAATGGAATCAAAGTCACTGTAAATCAACGTTGATAATCTCTAAATGATACATTTGGTGGATAATTTTAATCAAGTTGTTATTTGCTTTGTGACTGAATGGAACATTTAATCATCGTTGACTGTTTAGTTAACCAGAATAACTTCGTAGTCTTTGAAAAGATTCAAATCTCTATTCATGGGAAATAATTTCGAGCGTTTTTTTTTCAAGTGTATTTTCTAGTTCAGAGGTATAGCTCAGCCAAAATGAATATACAGTGCAACCTCTCCAGAGCGGCCCTTTTCTTGAGCAACAACCTCCCTTCATCAACATCATGATGTTTTCCCATCGCATTTTAATTTAACTATTAACTCAACCTCTCTAGAGCAACAACCTCTCAAGAACAGCATAAGTTTGCTCCTCCCAAAGGGTGTTGCTTTGGAGAGGTTGTACTGTATTATCAAGAAAAAAATCAAAGAACTGAACGTACTCATGGAAACCGAACTTACATAGACTTGCACTGCAACATGAAACGGGAACTTGTTTAATGATCGCGGATGTATAAAAAAGTAGTACATTGTTCCGCAATCAAAATTCCTGCGCGCCGAGCGAGTGACGGCTATGGAATTTCAGTTTCCAAAAATAATCGAATAGAAAAATGTTGGGTCGGCAGACACAAATAGCGGATGCCAAACTTTCTTTAGCGCCTGATGCGATAATCTAATTTTCATTAATTAAAGACATAATGACGATTCCGAAGAGCGCAATGAAATGAAGCATTCATTCCCCGGGTTCAACAAACAGAATTTCAAAAACACAATCTTGAATCTTTAATTATTCTTTTTAATTTAAAAGCAAACTATATTATAAAAAGTCGACGGTTAAATTCTTTATTAGATCATTATTGTTAGAATAAGCATCCGTCGGCATTCTAATTAGACTTAATCAATCAACACAATGCATGAACACAAACAGTGAAAAAAGCCAGAGTAATGTCGCTGATTATTTTTATCGATTTTAACTAAATAGAATGGAATTACGACATCAAGGCAACATAATGTGGTATCCGATTTCATTTCGCTAGCATGCATTTTCGTGTAACCACTAACGTTAAAGACTTTATTTTACGCGGCCGTCTTAAATTCGAGTTACATGTATTTCCATTATTTTTTAACCTCACAAAGAGAATTCTGTGTCGCAGAGAGAAGCCGGAAAAAACACCACCGAGAAAAATAACTTTTTCAACCCAAAATAGACCTACCTACCCAGAATAAATACTGATTTATAATATCCACTAGTACCTTGGGCGGACAAGCTTACTGACTCCTATGTTTGTAATATATTGTAGGACAAAGTGTCTCCTACTAAATAAATATATAGCTATTGTTTAATGGAGGTTTTATAAGCAATTCTATGACAACAAAGCCGTGCATGTACGGAATGAAACCGTTTCATGTTCATTGCCATCTATCAATGGTTTTCTACGATTTTTTTTCATTTTTAATGTGTGTGACTTGGAATACATGGAGTGTGAGTGTGATCTAGTGCTTCATTGCATGTGGCACACGCTCAATGCGCTTGTCTTGACAGGTATAATTTTATATCAACTATCTATGTTAATATCAACAACAGACACCTGACATTAAAAGCATCTAACGTTTGTAATTTACATGTTTATCTAATCAAGATCACATTACCAAGCTCCAGTAATGACACGATCATTATATAACGGGATGAAAGCTGTTCAACAATAAAGATATACTGAATGAACTATTAAAATATTAATTGACACTTTGTTTAATGCTATCCCTAAAGTAATTACTTAAAATCTCATAGGGTACTAAATCATAACGGTGTGTGCATCAAAATTACGCTAAAACACATTTCATCAATAAACCAAACGTTTTAATGCGCGTTAAAATTGCATGCAATATCATATTGAAACAACTTTACAAATGATATTACTTTGTATTGTCATATGAATGCATATCGTCTAAACCTCAGGTATATACCATAAATAACAGTTGTAGTCACGTTTCCATCTATTCGTGTTGGTTGGAGAGCTACCAATTAAGGTGGAACCAAACGATTGAAATAACGTCGTTTTCGACGTCAAAATGGTCATTTTTGCGGTATTTATAGTGCTTCTCTGAATAGGATAGAAAGTAGATGAAAATTCCATTGCCATTCATGCGACGTAAAAAACGAATATTGACGGCTAAATTGTAGTAGATTGTATTTACCAAGGACCTATACACTAAAATATCAATATTCAAATTCCGACTGAAAATATACGATGCATTTTTCAATAAATGTGAGATATAACGCAATCTTGCTTAGAAGACAATTTGCAGGAAGGGTAAAAATGTATTGAATTTCCTTAAGTTAAATGGCCTAAAGACATCTATCGGATATTGGTATTGTCGGAATTACGCATTTTAACTATTCACACATTGGAATTTGCAAAATGTAATTTCCTATTCATAGTGAACCGCATGTCACATAACGCACAATAATGCGATAATTAGAAAACTGCTTTAATTCGCAGGCTACCAGACACAATTTATCTTAAAACAGGCTTTTGGAATGATCAAGGACTTATATACATGAATGTATATAAGTCCTTGGAATGATCCCCTAGCACTTATATACATACATGTATGTATATAAGTCCTTGGCACTTGCGGTGAACAATGTAATATTACTTTCAAACCCAACAGACTCCTACATGGATTACCAGATAATAAAAAAGACAATGCAATACACAAACTGCCTGAAGTAAACATTAATGAACCATAAATTAGATAACTGAGACCATCTATCAGTTTGTCTCTAACAACAATGTGTATTTATTTGGGATTATACGCCAATTTTCAACAGTTTTTTTTTTCAGTTCTATACGGCAGCCGATTCGCCTAACAAGTTTTCCCGGACTGTATTTTAACCAGCATTACCTTTCCACAAGCAACATCTTCACAAGTGGATGAAATTCGATGTTTTTGACAAATTTTCATGGAAGGGTATGACCTGCCGCAACCGGGAATCTAATCCGAAACGCCGGGTGATAAATCCAGCACATTAACCACTGAACCACGGTCGCGGCCCCTCTTACAACAATAGCAGATCGAGGGTTCAACGCAACAGTGTCGTAACTCATATTGAAATAAGAACAAGTTACGACTGTGTTGCGCTGAGCCCTCGAGATGTATGTGTATCTGCACTGTCGACATCACAAGTAAATATAATTAGTATTGAAAGATAAATACTATTCAAAGAAATGCTGCATTTTTTGGTAATTATAATTAGTTATAATGCCTCTGAAAATGATTTTTAAAAGTTGACCAAAAAAAACAATTTTTTCAGTCAACCATAGACTTTTTCAGATGCAGTCAATTTTTTATTACCAAAATCTTCAAAGAAACTGCAAAACTGCAAACTACATTTTGCATTTGAAAGTAGTTTGGTTCCCTGTCCAATATTGCTTCGATTATTACGTCACAAAGTGTCAGGGGCAGGTAATCCAGACTAATTTGAAAGAAGCAACGTCTGGTGACCTACTGACTCAATATTGTTTACGAAAAACCAAGTATATATGTTTTTGGCCCACTTTATTAAAATGTACCATTTCTAGTGTGATAACATACAATGTCCACATTTCCATATAAACGACTTCATAAAAGACCCAATAAAGAATGTGCTATTACTGCCATATCAATTTAGCGTGTATCAATTCAATAAACAGCACAAAATATGATTATTTGCATAATTGTACTGTGTACAGCGTCGCAATCAATCGTTTTATATTATCGTAACAATGGGGTATAAAAATATGCTGTTGTGGCCTGTTTAAAGTACCGGGTAGATAGAAAAGCATGAAAATGTGAAGTGGTTCCTGGTTTAACACAAAGGGGTTTGTCCCGAAAAAAAAAATCAAATATATATAATAATAAATAAAAATAAAAAATAAAAAAATTATATGGGTTACATGGAAAAAAATGTTTTGATTTTTTTTTTCGTGACAAACCCCTTTGGTTCCCACATCTACAATATTTCCTCCCTAATGGCGGCCATCTTGCCAGGCAAATTTCTTATGTGCTTTAATAGAAAAAATCTGAAAATAGGTTATTAAACCACTAATTTTATTAAAGTTAACTTAATCATGAAGTTGTTAATGCCATAATCACATCAGGTTTAAGAAAATGGAGTTGTCACTTATGAAAATCCTATATTTAGAATTATTAAAACAAAAGTATATAAATATCTTCTATCATTATGCCTGTTGAATTTGCCAAGCAAGATGGCCGTCAAGGGAGGTAAATATTGTAGATGTGGGAACTATGTATTAAAGATTTTAGTCATAATTGCTTGAATAATCAACGTTAGGTAACAAAAACATAACAAAAACCTATTTGGTTCCATTACAATCATTTTATATAGTCATTTAGTCATCCGTATAATACCATTAGGCAATTTCCTGGTAGCGAAGATACCTTAAATCACCAATGGCGTAGCTTTTTAGGGGTACCTGGGGCCTTTTTGGTGTGTAGGTAGCGTTACCGCAAACAAAAATGTTTTTAAGGATGGTCTGATTGGATATATTGTTTTATGAATGAGGCTCACACAAAGCACATCATGTTTCACTAAATAGATTCCGTCTGATGCTGTTCATAATAACTTAGACAGTATTATTATGTAAATGGTATGACATCATCATCATTTTGGGTGTAAATAACTGCATGACAGTGTGCTGAAGCCTAATGGCTTGATGACGCATTCATAAAATAATTAATACAGTCAAACCTGTGTTAGCGGTCACCTCCAAATTAAGGTCATCCTGTGATTACAGGCCATTCTTTTGAAAATTGTCATTGATTATTTAGAACAAAATGACCTCCAAACAAAGGTCACCTGTCAAGTAAGGCCACATCATATATTTTCCCAGGGTGGCCTTTGTTCACAGATTTCACTGTATGTGCATAATTGTAATTATTATGTGTGTATGTCTATTGCAGTTATTTGTTGAAAATCTTATTTTGAATGTATTAATAATTTGTAGATGTTATTTTGTCATTTTGGGTTTCAATGTTGTTTGAGTCATTTGTTGACTCTTACAGCAGAATGAAAATAAATAAAGGCCATTTGTTTAAAAACTGTCATTGATTTTTAAGAACAAAGTGACCTTCAGATAAATACCACCTGTCAATAAAGGCCACAATTTGTCTTTTCAGAGGGTGGTCTTTATTCAGAGGGTGGTCTTAATTCAGGGGGTGGCCTTTATTCAGAGGGTGGCCTTAATTCAGAGCATGGCCTTTATTCAGAGGGTGGTCCTAATTCAGAGGGTGGCCTTTATTCCGAGGTGGCCACTAAGACAGGGTTGACTACACTTATATCTTAATCCTTGATAATTAAGTTATTCACTGAAAACTGATTTTCTATTTTCAGTATAGTGACCTTGACCCAACTGACCCCAAATACAAATCCAAGCAAAGCTTTCATGCAAGATTTCTAAATACCCAGTTTAGTCAACATTGGTCATTCCAAACTTAAGTTATTGACCGGACACTGATTTTCTATTTTTAATAACAGTGACCTTGACCCCACAGACCCCAAATACAATCCCAATCAAGGATGCTAAATACTAAGTTTAGTCAACATTGGTCATTCCAAACTTAAGTTATTGACAGGACACTGGTTTTCTATTTTTAGTAACAGTGACCTTGACCCCTCAGACCCCAAATACAATCCCAATCAAGGATGCTAAATACTAAGTTTAGTCAACATTGGTCATTCCAAACTTAAGTTATTGACCGGACACTGATTTTCTATTTTTAATAACAGTGACCTTGACCCCACAGACCCCAAATACAATCCCAATCAAGGATGCTAAATACTAAGTTTAGTCAACATTGGTCATTCCAAACTTAAGTTATTGACAGGACACTGGTTTTCTATTTTTAGTAACAGTGACCTTGACCCCACAGACCCCAAATACAATCCCAATCAAGGATGCTAAATACTAAGTTTAGTCAACATTGGTCATTCCAAACTTAAGTTATTGACAGGACACTGGTTTTCTATTTTTAGTAACAGTGACCTTGACCCCACAGACCCCAAATACAATCCCAGGCTAGGTTTTCACTCAAGGATGCTAAATACCATGTTCAGTCAACATTGGTCATTCCAAACTTAAGTTATTGACTGGACACTGATTTTCTAGTTTTAGTAACAGTGACCTTGACCCCACAGACCCCAAATACCCAGGCTAGGTTTTCATTCAAGGATCCTACATACCAAGTTTGGTCAAGATTGGTCAATCAGAACTTCAGTTATTGACCGGACACTGCCTGTTTGACGCCCGCCCACCCGCCATTTTCGGCATTCCAATAACCAGATTTCACTTTGTGAAAACCTGGTTAACACTAGAAGCCCAAGGGCAACATGTCGAGCCCCTGTTTAGCCAGCTTGTGATCTTGACCTTTGAACTACAAGTATGGGTGATATTCATGACACATCATTTCATTGAAGTAAACTTTTATACCAATTTATTTAAAAATCCTTGAATGCAAACAGAAGTTACAGCCCAGACAAGGAAAATATATTTGACCGAATGTGTAATCTTGACCTTTGACCTATAAAAATCTGGGTGTTGCCCAAGACACATGGTCGCATTGTATTATGGCAAGTCATTTTTAAATAATTCAATGCATAAGGGAGACACAGCCCTGACAAGGTGTATAATGATTATTTTTTATGTTTGACCTCTAAGTGTGACCTTGACCTTTGAGCTAGAGACCTTGATCTTATGCACTGCACACCGCCTCATGGTGTTTTACAATTATGCCAAGTTATCTTAAAAAGTTTCAATGCATAAGGGAGATACAGCCCGGACAAGGTGTATAATGCTCATTTTTGATGTTTGACCTCTAAGTGTGACCTTGACCTTTGAGCTAGAGACCTGGATCTTGCGCACTGCACACCGCCCCATGGTGTTTAACAATTATGCCAAGTTATCTTAAAAAGTTTCAATGCATAAGGGAGATACAGCCCGGACAAGGTCTATAATGCTCATTTTTGATGTTTGACCTCTAAGTGTGACCTTGACCTTTGAGCTAGAGACCTGGATCTTGCGCACTGCACACCGCCCCATGGTGTTTAACAATTATGCCAAGTTATCTTAAAAAGTTTCTATGCATAAGGGAGATACAGCCCGGACAAGGTCTATAATGCTCATTTTTGATGTTTGACCTCTAAGTGTGACCTTGACCTTTGAGCTAGAGATCTGGATTTTGCGCACTGCACACCGTCTCATGGTGTTTAACAATAATGCCAAGTTATCTTAAAACGTTTCTATGAGTAAGGGAGATACAGCCCGGACAAGGTCTATAATGCTCATTTTTGACGTTTGACCTCTATGTGTGACCTTGACCTTTGAGCTAGAGACCTGGATTTTGCGCACTGCACACCGTCTCATGGTGTTTAACAATTATGCCAAGTTATTTTAAAAAGTGCATAAGGGAAATACAGCCCGGACAAGGATCCGGACGGACACACTAACTAACTAACTCACACTCACTCACTCACTCACTCACTCACTAACTAACTAACTAACTAACTAACTAACGTACAGACACGCAACCGCCATTGTGGCGACTAAGTCGAGCTCACCGCAGGCGGGCTCGACAAAAACCACAGGTAACTGTATCATAAATAGATTTTTTTTCATATTTTTATAATCTATTCATGATACAGTTACCTGTGAACAAAACATGAATGTGTTTAAATTACTCAATTGCTTTCGTATTTGAACTTTGAACTCGTATCATAAAATATCTTATCAGCATGTTTTGTATTGATACATATTGTAACCTATGATTATCATATCGTCTCGTCCCTTGCTCTTAAAACACTCACAAAGAAAATAAGTATTTTAGTAAAGTCTTCTTTTTTATTTATCACACTACCATACATTATCAACGATAATAAAAATTTCAAAACTTATATAAAAATATAAAAGATGACAAGCTTACTAAATGTACAGAGATGTGTCCACGAGGGACACAAAAGAAGCACACATTTCTTTTCCTCAGTTATGATTTCAAAATCACATAAAATATTCCTAGACTTGGACCTTCTGACTGCCAATATGTGTTACCTGAGGATTGTAGAATTGGCTGAATACACAACCAAATAAACACAACAGGCTTTTCAGACCTTAAAACTAACATACCGAGACTCAAGTTGCAATTCAAATAAATAGCGAAATAATCTGAAAATGTTTCGCCACCCCTAAAAGAAATTTCTGCCCAATTTAGTTGAGGCATGGGCTTTTATTTGACCCTTAAAATGGCATTTTGACTCTTAAAATTAGCAAACTCCAGCTTCTGACTCTTCAGAATTTGTACCAAAGGGTCAAATTTACGGTAACATTAGTAGGAAATTTTGTTCGCTCTTCAAATTATTGTCAGTTAAAGAGTCACGTTTGATCCGCAACTTTTGATGCTTAGTAAGAATCCTGGAAGCGTAACAATATCTTAGTCTTAAAAGTCGTCATACATCCCGTTAAAGGCAGTCTTCATGCGGTCCCGTCTGAAAAATTATCTCGTCAATATCACAATACACATTGAATGTCTGATCTATTCTATCAGTGCATATCTGTGATAGACAAATTCATCTACATGTAACGGATCAGCGGCACAATACTACAGGTAACTATGAACGATATTACTTTTAAATCAGTATTTTGAGCATGCATTCAAATCAAGTCAAATCATGATTGTCAACACAAGTGCAAGTTCATTTAGAGTGACCTTCAGTTACCAGTAATTAAAACATGAAAACTTTTTACCTGCAATCATTTGAAAAAAGAAATTGTGGTTTTTAGCGCTTTAACATATTAGTATAATTAAGGATAACAGATCCTAATGCTGAACAAGAATTAGAGGTAACTAGCTGATTCATATAAATTGTGACATTCAAATATTATTGAATAAATTTTTACTTATAGCCATACAACATTTTGAAGTATTGGAGCCCGGTCAGTAATTGACTATATCACATGGGGAGGTAATTCACTGACTAGTACTCTCCTTTTTCTATACAGTAAAACCTGTCCTTCTGACCACCGTTTACAAGCGACCTCCTGTCTTGTGCGACCGCTCTCAATTCCTCCCGAGAGTTTTTAAACGTTAATTTAACTTAGTTATGCGACCACTTGTCTAACGCAGTAAAAGACCCATACTTTCTGTCTATATCGTAGTTGTTAAGCGACCGCTGTGTTGTGTTTTGTCCTAAATGTGTGATTGTTTGTATCACCAAAACAAAAAGATTGTCGGCAAACTGGAAAATTTTATGTTTAGAGCAATGGATAGGTGTGATAAATAGATCTTTAATTCAGGAGCAAGCTCAGAAATTTGCCATCCGTTCTTCTAAACTTTTATCTGAACTGTATGTTAACACTTCAAACACACGTTTTTATTTTTTATAAAATAATCATTTTCAAATCAATAATGTTTAATATTTTCTTAAGATTTTATGTACAAAGTACTGTTTTTAAAATGCGAAGCCACAGTTACATTTCGAGGGTTCAGCGCAACAGTATGGTAACTCACATTGAAATAAGAACAAGTTACGACAGTGTTGCGCTGAGCCCTCAATTTGTCTCTGTATAAAATGTATAACTGCCTAATTAAATGTACATGGTTTCGTACTATTTACTATTTTACTAGTATATAACTCCAATCCTTAGTTAAGAGACCACCAGTCCTGTCTTCAGAGACCATAGTTTCGTTTTCCCTTGAGTGGTCGTTTAAGACAGGGTTTACTGTATAGCATTTTTAATTTCATGTTTACAAGTTCCATGAAAATAAACAAGAGTTAAATGGTTAGAAATGAAAACTTGTATTAGGGTGTATAGTCCTTAAACTATTAACCTACATTTGTAAAAATAAATTATTCTTTTTAAGGCCATAAATACCATATTTGGGAAAATATTATAATTAATAAGACATATTCTATTTCGAGGGTTCAACGCAACAGTGTCGTAACTCATATGGAAATAAGAACAAGTTATGACAGTGTTGCGCTGAGCCCTCGATTTGTGTAATATTTCATTCACTTGCTTGGAGAAATGATTTGACTTCCACAGAAATAAACCGTAATTCCCCATAGTTTCTCATAAACCATTTGACTAAATTATTTTAATTTTTTAAAGCTTTTTAATTGACTAATCTTCACCAGATTAGAATAAATTAAAACTAAAAATGTCTCTATTCTTTCCTTAGTAACATATAACATTATGTCTTAAATTCATTTTTTTACTTCATTTTTTTCAGTTGCCTTCCCATTATTCATTATGGTAGAAGTAAATGACATTAATGAATTTCTGTTGATCTCCGTACCGCGACATCTATCTCACAAACGTAGAAATCTCATTGTAGTTAAAAGATGCGTTGTTCCGTAGGTTACACTTAAGCACATACATACACCTTGAGTTATAAGATGGTGGCTGATTGTCTGTCCTATGTGTGTCCAGGTACCTGTATTTGTAACCATCATAAACACAATCTGCAATGTAAGGAAGAATAAATAATTACTTGTATAGTTACAGTCAAACTTGTGTTAGCAGCCACCTCTAAATAAAGGCCACCCTGTGAACAAAGTCCATTCTTTAACTAGAGTTGTCGCAGAGGTTACTAATACCCCCAGCGCCGCTTTGACACTAATAATGCAATAGTACACTATATGGCTCTGTTCAAGGGGACATAACTCTGCAATGAGTGAATAGTTGGGCCTTGCACATCTACACTTAATGGTGATAACATACTTCAAGTTTCATTGCAATTGCTTAAAAGATGTGGAAGTAGTTTGCTCCACAAACTTTTATGCGGACGGTCGGACGACCGGACCAACGACCGATTGACCGACAGAGTGACTCAAATATACCCCCTCTCAAACTTCGTTTGCCGGGGTATAAAAACTGTCATTGATTATTTGGGACAAAATGATCTCTGAATGAAGGTCACCTGTCAATAAAGACCACATTATGTCATTCCTAAGGGTGACCTTTCTTCACAGGTCAGATTGTAGTTTAATTCATTTACATCATATGCATATAAAATGTTTGCATTTACCATGCATGCAGCGTTTCTTACAGAACATTTACAAACCATCATGTATATTGAATATTGATGCATATTATATTGTGTATATCAAATACCAGTTTTCAAGTCGAGAACTAAATATGCGACACATTGAAAATTTTGTTAAGTATACCGGTAGTTACAATATCTTATGACTATGCATATGCATTGCAGTTATCAACAAGACACAGAAAAAACTATTTCTATTCATACATGTAAAGTTTTCCATATAATTATACAATACACACAATAATTTCACAAACAAAAATTAGATTTTCAGATATGTCCCATGTATGTTACATGTACATAAGATTTTGCAACATTTTGTGGCAGTTGGCCCTTTTGTACTTATGGGTATGTCTTGCATACATCTGCAGGGCTTTTTTTCCTTCTATAGCAGGGGCCGTTCATAGGCGTCTTCCCCACAGGAAAATTCTTTAAAATCATGCAGTTTTCCCCTAAAATTCAATTTACATCAAGTTTTTTCTTCCCCTTTTGAAAAATTATGCGTTATTTTCCCCAAATTTAAGGAAAAGGCCCCGTCCCCTACCTTTGAAAAAAAGCCGTGATCTGAACAATGAAATAAATTAAAATTGTACACTTTTCATTTATTTATTTCATCGGGTTTAACACCATATTCAACATTATTTCAGTCATGTCGTGGCGGGTAGTTATCCTAACCAGCTTCCCTGGACATCACTTTGGCCTGAAACAGTACTTACCACAATCTATCTGCAAGCAACTGCCAAGCTGTCCTATTTAATTCAGCGGTGGTGGACTATTTAACGTAGGACATTTTATCTTCAGTCAAATTTGTCACAGACAGTGTGAGTCTCGTCAGGGAGTTCAAACTCACATCCTTTTGATTAGTAGACTAATGCTATAACCACTGAGCTAACTGGGCAGGCTACATTTTTCATTACATCTTTGTGTAGAAATGGAGAAATACGGTTGAACTTACCATACTTGCAAAATTGGCCAACATATAAGCTATGAGATAATGATTCCTCAGTGAAGTATAGGTAGCCATGTTTACAGCTCGTATAAAACACGCAACTATCAATATTGGCATTATGATCTGAAATAGACGGTACATGGTTAATTAGTTCACAATCATATGAGAGTTATTCGTTACATTCCTTCAACAATAAGTTGGCTATTGAAAATGAACAAATAACAATACGCCCAAATGTACAATTTGAGAAAATTCACTAGCCCTAAAAGAGAGTTACTTAAGCCCTGGGCTTTGGACTAGCATGGAGGCTGTCATATATAAAACAAGGGTCACCACAGGAGAGATTGTTACTTAAGACAAAGAAATGTCATCTAAGTTTATGATGCATTTATTACACAAAGAAATGTCATCTAAGTTTATGATGCATTTATTACACAAAGAAATGTCATCTAAGTTTATGATGCATTTATTACACAAAGAAATGTCATCTAAGTTTATGATGCATTTATTACACAAAGAAATGTCATCTAAGTTTATGATGCATTTATTACATGCACTTCTAAATATAATGCGTTAGAAAAAAAATCTGGCAGTGATACTAAAACATTTACTAATAGGGTCCTGGAATAGGGGTGGCGAATACGACTTTGTTGTTAGCATTTGAGTTTTCAGTTTTATTGCAGCGGGTAGTATTTTCCTAATTAGCCTTAAGGCTTTAACAAGTACTATCCACATTCTGGTCACAAGCTATTGCCAAGCAACCCCATATAATTCAGAGATGGGGACAATTAAACTATAGGACGTAATATGTCCAGTCAAAATTTTCAGACAAAGTGAGCCTCGCCCAGAACTCACAACCTCTTGATCAATAGATCAATGCTCTAACCACTGAGCTAAACGAGCGGGCTGACTTCTTAACAACCAATATGCTTCAGGAAAAACGAAGTTGTTTGAAAAATATCTGTTTTCGATCATTCCGCCTATATCAGCAGATCAATGTTCTAACCACAGAGGTTAGCAGGCGGGTACGGATTAAAAAGCAATTCAATATCATTATAAGTGATTATATTACCTTAAAAATCATCAATACGCCCATAACTGGAGGATTATGTGTCGTGAAAAAACAAAACACATCTTGGACGTCAAAACTAAAATTAGAAAAAAACACAAACATTAATTCTGGGCAGTAAGATTAACATGCACGCTTATATCATATGAATCTTATACTTCAGTATTATTTAACTTCGCTCGCATGACTTTTCCCGCAAATTCTAAATGAGACATTTCATGCAGTCTTTTTTCACAATATCCATTTTTTTTCAAGGTTGGAAGTCAGTTCTAAGTATTGATCTTCACACACAAATTCATAATGTAAGCTGGCGAATAAAGTTGGAACTATTTTCAGTCATTATTTGATCGCGGAATACTTCTGCCCTGTCTTGTTAACCGCTGTAGTAAGCGATTTTGAATTAAAGATTTTGGTAATAATCTCAAATGACCTTTTCACACAGTAATAAGTATGATGGCCACAAAGCCTAAAAAAAAAAAATATGCATAATATTAAATAACATGAATAATGATACCACATTGTTGACAAATAAGAATTACATCTGAATCTTTTGAAATTATAAAATAAGTTGGAACAAATCATTTGACATAAAGATGACTGGCATAATATTAGAAATAAAGCGTAAATCTGTGATAAATGACAAATATTGTGTACCTGTTAACACTAACTATATGACCAGCTCCATATAAGCCGACTAATGACATAAGTATCATAAATAAAGTACGTCTTAAATCTCCAGTAGTCACCTCTCTTTTACATTGCTGTTCTTGCTCAATACCCTTCATATAATCCAAACTTCGCCACTGAAATATTTAGAAAAATTTCAGATAAAAAAACAAGATGTGCTTTTAAAACTCAATACATAGTTCCCACATCTACAATAATTACCTCCCTTGGCAGCCATCTTGCTTGGCAAATTCAACAAGCATTTATAGAAGATATTTATATTTTTGTTTTGATAATTCTAAATATAGGATATTTATATGTGACAACTACATTTTCTTAAACCTGATGTGATTGTGGCTTTACCAACTTCATGATTAAGTTATCTTTTATGAATTAAGTTGTTTAATAACCAATTTTCTGATTTTTTCTACTAAGCGCATAAGAAATTTGCCAAGCAAGATGGCCGCCAAGGGAGGTAAATATTGTAGATGTGGGAACTATGTATACCCGCACAGGGTGACCAAACAAACAGACAGACAAATAGAAAAACAGACAGGCCAAAATAATAAGCCCCCAATCTATTGATACGTTATGCTTTCAATCTTGCACAAATATAGACTTAGTACAATACCCAGACTTAATATAGGACTACCAGGTATCAAATATTGGACGGCTGTTGGGTATTAAACCTGCACTGCAGTGATCACAACAGACGAAGCTAAAAATCGCATCCCCGAACTTACCTCGGATATCGTGGACTGAAACATAACAATATCATTAGATCGTGTATGTTTATGCTGTTTGATGACGGGGTGACCGTTCGCCGCACTTTTACTGTTATCGTTTCTGTCACGGCTCGAAGTTCTTGGGAGGAATATTGGTTGTGATTCCGTCAAATGACTCTCAACCTCGACGAACAAACTCATGGTTAACACAAGGAATATATACGACAGTGGCTCCTGTCTGGTAAAAGGTCAAGGTCATAAACGAATTATACATGTTTAAAGTGTTTATTGCGCGATTTCATTTACCTGTCAACGCTAAATAATTTCACAGTCAATGCATGAATCTATTTTTAGCTTCGATGTGACTCGATAACTTTTGTAAGTTATACGATAATCTTCGTTAAATCGGTTGCTTAACATAGTATGATTATTATAACTTGTAAATATAACGGCCGGTACATTTCCTTGCCATAAAATTAACAGAAACAATCCACTGTAGTACGAAGCTAATAATAAACACATTCAGTGACCGTGTAATATTACCATTAGACCAGTCTTCTTTATAATTATCTGACTAAACTTTATCTGGTATTGTGTGCGAATACCAACCCGAAAGTTGCTGCAGAATTTAAAGTACAATAATATCTGGGGATATATTATAACTCAATTCTCACTAAAGATGTTCAGATATTATTTTTTGTCCCACCTTTGATCAAACAGACCTTGTTTGTTTTTTTGTTTAGGTTTTCAACAATCAGAGTCAATACATGAGGGAGACAGTTCACCTAAACATCGTTCCTGAGAAGAACCAGTACTAGACTCCCATCCTCTGTAAGCAACTGCCTACTTTCTCATAAAAAGAGACATGTTCGGTAGCTTGGCTAGTACCAACGACCCTCTATCAGTGAGAGGTTACAGTGATTTGAAGACAGCGTCCTTAACCACTTGACCACAGAGAGGCGGGTCCAAACAGCCCTTAACAAAGGTACATTTTCTTGCCTAATAAAGTGTTATTCAAGTCCTCCGATTTCACTGTATTTGTGTTCTACTGTCATTTGCTATAAAAGGATACCCAATACTCAGTAAAATATATGGTGCGGCATAACCCAAGGAAGTAGCTATCAGTCGACTCTGTACGTCAGTGCTCACAAACATAGGCTCTATCACAGAAATAACTGAAATGAACATAGAATTTTTCATTAGCTTTTATAGGCAATAAAACCATCACAGCATTATACACTTTTGTGATAAGGTATTTATCAGTCTACAAAATAAAATTACAGCTACATCTGAATTTAGTTTAATGCTCATTTCGTAATACCATTATCACAGAATATTTCGTAATTTAATCATTTATATTGATATTTTAACTCAAATAGAGGCAGTAATTGCTTAATGATATAAAACACAACCAATAAAATGATTATCACATTTTTTACCAGTCCTCTTTTAATGATTTTAAGCCATAAAATAATAGACAATTACAGATTGCACACTAGGTCAATATATCTGTTTATGTCTATTAGAAATTCAAATATTTGATTGGAAATATATTGTTCATTAAAATTCAAAAAATTTCACTCCAATCAAATACGACGAAGCCTCAGCCGTAGGCCAGTGCGCTGGAATTGTAACCTGGCAATCCAGGTTTAATTCCCAGTCACTGCAGGTTATTCCCTTCCATGCAAATTTGACAATGTGGTGGAAAATTGGCACAGTCGTCTATTTTTCATGGAAGGGTATGACCTGTCGTGACCAGGAATCAAACCCAGATCGCCGAGTTACAAATTCATCACACTAACCAAGGTACCACGACTTATCTTGGTAGATCTCTATACAAGTAGTCTTTCGCTTAGATTTGACTGTACATTCTTTTAAAAAGAATATGTCTGCTTACAACTAGGGCTGAGTACCGGTTCACGTATCGTATCGAATACCGGTATATAGGGTTCGTTGATATATCGTATCGAACAAATATCGATCAAAACAAAAAAGGATTTTAAAAACATGTTTTGAACCGTATTTTGTGAATTTTTGTCAAATAAAAAGTTGTGACACATATATAAAACCTACCTGCTGTCAACCACAAGAAGAAAATAGTTTTGATTGCAGTTCAGCATGAGTGTTTGGTGTGTCTGTTGAATTAACATTAGGTACCTTCCATTATTGTTAGGTATATAAGTAGCCTATGCAGCCAAAATTTGAGTTTGTGTCAAGTATCTGTGCCAGTACAGTCAATGTTTCTCAGTACTTCTGATTTTATTTCAATATAGAACATCAAATGATATATCGGATATCGATCATTCTGTATCGATACAAATATCGTATCGATAATTTTATCGATACTCACGACAGCCCTACTTACAACACAGATACTTACTTAGTATAATCCAACATGGTAGCTGTACATGCAGGGGTGTTCTAATATCGTGTAATGTCTGATATGATGAATAGATGAGAATCACAGTAGATAAACCAATCTTGCTGATCTGTAATATTAATATGATACAGTGGTTTTTTTTTCTCCTTCAGGGGAATGGTGGCACAGCCCTTCGAAAGGGGAAAATAGGGTCTTGATGGGAAAAAGGGACAATAACATGACATTATACTCCCTATGTTTTAATACCGATAGATTATAGCCTTGATGGTGCTACAAAGAGTTATCTTACAAGTTTATCTAGGTCTAATGATCTTTTTTACCAAAAATTTTTAAAGAAAAATAAAATTCTACTGAAGGGAAATTTTTAAAGAATTTTTTACCTGATATATTCCGAAACGATGCCCAAAATGGCGGACTAATTTTCCTTTCACAGCTGACCAGCCTAGTTGCCTGTACAAAGTAAATAATATTTCATTTACCGGTAGGTACAGTAGTATAAAATACAAACTATAGTTCAATTCCCTATTTCAACACTTTAATTTTCTACTTTAATCATTATACAGAACAACCTCTGCAAAGCAAAGTTGTTGAGAGGTTGTTGCTCTAAAGAGGTTAAATTGATAGTTCAATTGCGGAGTGGGAAAAAAATTATGCTGTTGTTAAAGGGAGGTTGTTGCTCAAGAGAGGGCTGCTCTGGAGAGGTTGTACTGTACAGCCTTTTTTGTTTTATTTTCTATTCTGCAAACCAACAGCCTGTAACGGTTATTTGGCAAGGTTTCAAGCTTAAATGGTGGGGGGAAACCCCAAGCCTACAACTGGGTGGAAACATTGACCTTAATTATAGGGTGTGATTTAAACTTGTGTGATATAGGCTAGAGATTACAAGTCAGAAACTATATCTATTCTAATAGATGTAAGGTGGGGCGAGGGATGGTTCCCCGACCCTTTCCCACCAATGACAGGGAAATTAATAAATGGGCTACATCTACATGACAAAGCCCCAAAAAAAAAAAAAAAAACCCTATTTTTTTGCTCTAAGATGCAAGTAGCAAACACCAACATATTTTTATGTTATCCAATAAAATTGAGCAAATCAGAAGTTCAATATGTCTCACTGTAGACAAAGGACACTTTAATATGACAATTTACACTGCTATAATATTATGTAAATGTTGTCTGGAGACATTCTTACAGCGATAAAGTTGAATCAATAGTGCTTATGTGCGATATGAATGTAAAAAGTAACATGCAAGGAGCCTCTATCGGCTGGAGATCTATTGTTGGCTATACAAAGAAGTACAGTGAAACCTGTTAATTATTACCACTACCTTAATACCATGACGATCTCATTAGTTTGTTTTTGTCTATTTGAGTTTTACGTCCCTTTTCAACAGTCAGAGTCATATGAGCAGTCTATGAATTAATTTTTTGTGACAGGTTGCCAGATAATAATATACTTTATATGAAGGAAACTCTCTAAAACTAGGTTGATCCCTAAAAGATTTAAAGAAGGAAAAAATCCTTTTTGGACAGGGGGCAACCCACTATTTCGAATACTGTATGTGGCAAACATTTTACCTTATCATCGTTCCTGGGAAGAACCAGTACTGGACTCCCATCCTCCGTAAGCAACAGCCTACTTTCTCACATAAAGACACATGGTTGGTAGCAGGGCTCGAACCCACAACCCTCCATCAGTGAGAGGTTGCAAAGATCAAATAACCACTTATTTTCAGACTGGTTTTTTAATATTAATTCCTCTCTATATATAAACCTGGGCTGGTATTCAATAAACATCTTAAGTAATTTTTTAACTAAAGTTATATTTTTCCTTAAATTCGACTTTTTCCTTAACTCTTTTGTACTAATATAAAGGAGGAAATCACAATAATATGATTTTATCTTTGTTCTAAAGATGCCAATTATGAAAATGATAATTCATTTTCACACTTTTGATGACTGGTTTACAAACTTTTACCATGAAAAAAAAATTACACTTAAGTAAATATTTCGACTTAAGTTAAAAAAAATCTTAATATGCATATTGAATACGGGCCCTGACCTTGAGACCGTCTCAACATTAAGGTTCTCTTTGTCCCAAAGGGCAGTCTTGATATAAAGATTTTACAGTAGATAAAATCTAGCACAGCATGAGGCCAGCCTTAAAAAAATGTTTGTTTGCGGTTACCTAGATAGGAAAAAGATTTTTTACCATTTTTGTTATGTTGAACCCATATTAACATGTTAATTACTGTGGAATCATTAATTTTCGTTGGGGATTTAATTTCGTGGATTTCGTGGGTCGGCTCATCCACGAAATCAAATCCCCACAAACTTAAGAGATGATGTATTTCATTTCAAAAATCAAAATCCACGAATTTATCTCCCCACGAAATAGCCATTTTAGTAAAAACCACGAAAATTGAGCCCAACGAAAATAAATGAAAATACTGTACTATTTTTTATTGAATTTTTTTTTACGAAGGACTAAAATAAAATTGAGTAGGGACCGTTTTGGTGAGATGGTAGCATTAACGCAAACAAAGTATTTTTTCTAGACGAATATTAGTCATGAGTATGTTGTTTATGAGTATATAGTATTGTGTCTATTACTAGTTTGGGTCAAACTGGCCATTTGATTGGCTAATGTTGATATTGGTCATTTTAATTGGTCAGTCATTGGCTTGGCTATTCGTCACTTAATCTGTCATGTTTGACTGAATGTGTCTGTCTGCTCTTTTTGTTAATAGGTAGGTAAGTCATGTACACATTGCTCCGTGATGTTGACCTAGTTAAGTTGTGGCATAATATCGGAAATGCTATTTGAAGTAAGTTCAATGTGGTTGTATCATTGCAGATTATGGTGAATTTGGTAGTATTTAGGGTATATTTTATTCATTTGATGTATGGTATGGTTTTACCATGTGCTTGTTAACTACATACATGAATTTATTCATTTGTCAAATACTCATTATATATGTGTATTACTCATATCATGTAAATATGTTATACTCTCAATAATGCAGGATTGAATAAAATATACAGTCAAAACCTAAACCAGTATGCTTCTTGTAATTTCTCTACCTATTACATTTTGTTGTAGTTTTTCTTGTTAAGGATTGTCTGATATTTATCTTAATGGCCCTATTCTCTAACTGTTTACAAGCTAATGCTGTTACGTGTTTTCTATCTTTTTCTACCATTAGTAGTATATGATGTACATTTAATAAGATTGGTAATATAATTGATTCCCACAATGGTATTCAAGCAGATATATATCTATGTTACTTTTTGCTGTTTGTATAATAACTCAGATTCCTAGGGAACAAGGAACATAGAATATATCTGTTTGAGCCACAATCCCATATATTACAACATCATAAATATTTTAGATGAACCAATTAGTCAATAATCATCATAATTTCTTTGCCATTTTCATTTATCAATTTATATAATCATTAGCAAATTAGCCATCATAGTTTTGATATACCATCAAGGTCATTGTCCTTCGGACATTGGCAGTCAAAAAAAAATGCCTACTGGTACCCGGTACATGTTTTCAGGAATACAACTTGCTAGTTTTCACATTGACGATTATAGGCAGATTGAAAACTTTTCAATAGAATTTATTTAAACACTGCATGATCATAGCATATGATAACAGAAACATATTAAGCAAAAATAAAAATGGGGGTCTCTGATCTCGTTTTTGAGTTATCTGCCCTTGAATTTGATTTGTCTGCTTATTTTAGATCATTTCTTATATCTCGAATGATTTTTTTTTAATTATGGGGAAATTTTTTCTCTCAGTGGGGAAAAATATATACTTTTTTACTTGGGGAACAGGGCTGAATACAGGACACAAAAATGGCATAAAAAGGCGTGTTAAGTACTGCATATCATGTGTTAAAACATATTCCAATATTAGTATTAATAACATTTAGTGAACTTACGTGTGAACAAGACCACAGAAAATAGTTGCTAAGGCCCCACCCGCCAGCCTGTAAAAGAACAAACAACAAAATATTAGAATGCCCAGGATTGCACATAATAAATGTTGCAGACATAGGTAATAATGAATGTGTAAGTTTTGTAATATAAATTTCTCGGATAACTTAAAAAACTCAAGATTAACAAGAGCCATCCTGACATTTCCCATGTCCCACTCCCCCACACACCAAAAATTGCGTCAAAAAAGAAGGTAACTCAAATATAGAGAATTCTCCCTAGTTTCATACAATTTTTATAATAACTTCATACCATATCCCCGTGCCTTTTGGTGGGGGGATACTAAATCAATCATATACATCAAAAACCTCTGAAAACCGCACTGCCGGAACACCCGAATTCTTTGAAAATCGGAAAATTTTTAAGTCCCTTTATTTTCAGAACTTTTTAAAAGTTCTCTGAAAACTGGAATTATAAGAAAACTGGCATTATGGCCCAGTCCGGAAGTGTCAGGGTTTTCAAAGAGTTTTAACTGTACATATTTTGAAACTACGAGTAAAATGCCATATGCACGAAAATCTATGGATGGTAAAGAATAATTTCTAATGATTTCATGTGAATTAAAGCACTAAAACATTCATAAATCTTGTTCCTATGTTATTCGGAAAATTTCTTAAACTTACGCTAGATTATAATTTAGATCCCTGTCACCAACTGGTTTCCAGCAAATGAATGCCATGCCACTAAGAACCGCAATCCAATATTTCAACAGTTCCTGTAATAACAAGAGTAAGCTCCCTTAAAATCAGAATATCATATTCACAGAAAGTAGCTGGAAAAAAAAAGGAATCATGATTTGTCCGTGCTGAATATAAACCCTTAGGCTTTTTTGTTTGGAGTGCTCCGACCCAGAATTTTAGTTCTGGCGGTAATTTTATTTTCAGCCTTATTAGTGAGACTAGTCGGCCACTTGACACCAACGATGTTTGTGGGTATCAAGCAGGGTCTTACCTGTTCCTCCGCAACCAACAGGCCACTCCAAACTATGAGTGGTAAAAAATTCATCGAGATTATATATTTGATATGATATCTTCAAACAAATCATATACATACCAGTATGTGTTCAGGGCCTTTAATCGGTGATATTGGTGCCATAGTTTGGCCCAATTCCATTTTTAAATGCATGTACTATATGTTTTTTTCCCAAAAAAATGAAGAAATATTCCCCTTTTCTTCAAACAATAGTGCAGAAGTTTCCCTTTCTAAGGGCCCTGGCACCTTTCTCAAAAATGTAGAGCCCTGGTGGTGTTTTAGTTTTTCTAATCACAAGATTGACAATCAATTTAAAGTAACTTTTATTTTTTTAAATTATATACAATTGTTACTATGTGTTAAATTACTGATTTGACTGATGATACTATACAACTGAAATAATGTTGAAAATGGCATTGAATCCAAAGGAACACATAATTGAATAAGTATGTAACACTGTTAAAAATCCTTTTACCCACCTTATCTAATTTATCTTTCTTGAATTTTAATATCCACAAACCAAAGGCCAGAAGAAGAAGTGCTGGTATGATTCTGTACTGTAACCCGAGCACCTGTAAAAATAAACCCAACACATTAATAAAGTCTACATAAGGTCTTGTAATTATTATAGTTTTGATTCCTACAAGAACATTCAAACTGTAAAACAATGAAACTACATCAATCTGGACCCTTCACATCATCAAGAGTTCCAGACTGTCACAAAATATGCCTGGCAAAAGTTCAATTCCATGGTAAACTAGAAATTACTTACTGTGGAATCATTAATTTTCGTTGGGGATTTAATTTCGTGGATTTCGTGGTTCGACTCATCCACGAAATCAAATCCCCACGAATTCAAATGCAGAGATAAGGCATTTCTTTTAAAAAATCAAAATCCACGAATTTATGTCCCCACGAAATAGCCATTTTAGTAAAAACCACGAAAATTGAACCCAACGAAAATGAATGATTCCACAGTATAAGGCCAGTATCCAATAAATCCGATCCTATTATAGAGAAGACACACAGCTTATTTGATCCCTAATGGACAAAACAAGGGCCATAATGCCAGAGTACTTGTATCAAATTTCTGGGTTATCGAACTGGAGCAAGATATTACATCGATTTTTCTGTGACCAAGTTTGATGAAGATAAAAAATACGGGAAAATTACTTGACTATTTTTATAGAATCCAAGTACGTTATGAACATTAGTAACTTAAAAGGGAGTTAAATGATTTTGTATCTAATATCTATATGTTACGAAAGTTAAGACATTTTATAATTACATACTAAAAAATGAACAGGATTATTTATATCATTTGAATTCAGTAAGCTGTATCAAATATGTTCAGGGCCTAAAAATAGTCTTGTTTCCAGTTACTTGAACAATACAATACTATCATTCTATATAAGTCAGTTGCACAACTTTTCTAAAAAAAAAAGATATCTTTTGTACTTCGGAGAAAAGATTTGTCCTCAATTATTTGTTAGAAACTTCATGTCCGAGGTTATAAAACTGATAATCTGTCTCCGAGCTCAAAACACGTATCTCCTCTTTTAATATTTCTGCGTTAATTATGATCAGACAATGATATTATTGATACATTAGTCTGAAAGTGTAGGTTATCTGAACATGTAGTTAATCATTAATCAGCCCTTTTTTTAACCATAATACTTTGAGAATCAAATTGAGATTTGAGCTTGGAGACGATTGAAAATTTTATAACCTCGGGGCCAGGACTGCACCAAAAATAGGGTCTTTCGAGTAACCAGAAATACAATTTTTCATTTGCCTCATTAGTTCTTACTTACAAATAAAGACATGACTCCAAAACAGAGAGCAGCCATGGGAGCCAACGCTCGCATCTTTTTGATGGCAGGTACTATACCGTCAATCTCGTACCACCTGGAAGTGTAAATATTGATATGATAATATTAAACATCACTTAGTAAGCAAATCAATACTTAAAGACCACTTTGCTAGAGTGACCTTTGATTTCAGGGCCCTCACATTACTTGGGAGAAAGGGGTCAGCAGCCCTTTGGAGGGGGTATTTTTTTCTAAATGGGGGAAATATAAAAAAAAATTGTATAAAGACGGCACCGTAATGAAACTGGCACTTTTTAAACCAAAAATTGACTTTGTATATTTAAAATTTAAAAAAAAAAATTTAAAATATAAAGTTTTTTTAAAATATAAAAAGTTTTTTTTACCACTTTCTGAGGGGGGGAAATCATTGTCTTTGGGTAAAAAAACATACTTTACAGAAAGGGGGAAGATAGATTGAGGGACCTGGATTTTCAGGTATATTTTAAATACTTTCTCTATATCTCAACTGAAAAGTGAGTCCACCCCTACTGTGAAGTGGATTGGCTTCCCTTACACAAGATGAGAAAACTAGTGTTTACTGCCGTATGTGCACAAACAGTATAATTATGAACATACAACCAGAATAAAATTGGTTCATTTTTTATATCAACAATATTTACTAAAGAAGTAAACAATGGGAAAAGAAATTTACTTTAGATATTTTCATTACCAACATAGATAAGAAGATGTGTTTTTGAAACACAATGCCCCTAGGGTTGACCTTGACCTTAAAATGCACAGGTCTTACAGAGGTTGTCATGAGGAACCAACATATGAAGTTTGATTACGACGGCAGAAGCGTTTTGATTTTATAGGTTAGTTTGGTACACACATACGGACAGACAGACAGGCCAAAAACAACATACCCCCCATCCATCAATACGGGGGCATAAAAAAGACTAAAGAATTAAGACTTAAACTTACTTTATAACAACACAAGTCCAAACTGGTATAGGTAATAGAAAATGTAAATAATTTGTTAACTTCGATGATTGTGCTGAAAAAAATAAAAATATTTCATGCTTTTATTGTTTTAAGTTATAATCACTTGAGTTAAAAAGAATCTTTTACTAAGAGCTGTATACAGTTTTAGATTTATTCAGAAAATAGCGGTTATTTCCAGAGCATTGACTTATGCGTGTACATCAATATGATATCCTGTATATAGACGGCAATGTAAGAAGACTGTCCAAACTCTTCGGAAACTGAACGATGGTCCAGTTTTCCGTTTATAACCCTACTCTTCTCAAATAGTTTTTCCTGGTTCTTCATCATGCCCAGTCAAGAGTGCTGATACACGCCTAACTTTTTTCCTCCGATTTTCTAGACACTGTACATGGTTCGATAGTTGGGACCATAGGCACTCGATTCCGTGATTTTTATACGTTTACAAACGTTATTTTTCCTTGTAAAAGCTGTCAAAACCTTTAAATATGGGGAACACTACAACGAAAGCAAGGTTCCCGGAAAGCACATGCAGATTAGAAGGAAGGCCGGGACCCACGCTTATTTTCATCACTACCGTCAATCGAGAAGATGGCGAGTTCACTACCTTGGAGTATTTTATACACTCAATAAGGGAAAATATGAAGATTTTTCTTTCGACAGCTTTGCGTTGTTTGATGTGTGAAATTGAAAAATAACGTCTGTAAACGTATAAAAATCACGGAATTGAGTGCCTATGGTTGGGACATATATATGAAGCACAAAAGATATCTTACCATAGAGTAAAAGGAGATCGAAAACAAACAATCCAACGCCACAGTTGATGATGATACTTCTAGTGTTGGTCATTAAGGATGTGGCTGTTCTCATATCTTCAAGGCTTATATGTTGTTGAAGAAGTAACAATAAACAAAGACAGAACCAGCCAAACAAACTACACATTGTAGCAATCCTGAAAATACATCAATATACAATACATGACATACAAAGTCTAAAAAATTAATACAGCGCAACCTCTCCAGAGCGGCCCTCTCTTGAGCAACAACCTCCCATCAACAACAGCATAATTTTCCCCACTGAACGATATAAATATTAATTTGTAAACTCTAGAGCAAAAATCTCTCAACAGCAACATAATTTTGCTACTCCGATAGGGTGTTGCTTTGAAGAGGTTGCACTGCACTGTCAAACCTGTGAACAAAGGCCACCCTTGAGAAATAACTAATGTGGCCTATACTGACAGGTGAATTTTATTTGGAGGTCATTTTGTTTTAAATGATTAATGATTGTTTTTATAAGAATGGCCTATATTCACAGGTTGACCTTTATTCAGGGGTGGCCGCTAACACAGGTTTGACTGACCCTGGTTTACGCAAACATTCCTTGCAAAATGAAGGAATGGTCGGCAGAACTCTAATTTCAAATCCAAGTTTTAAGTTTGGAGATGTAGTTCATACGAAAATAATGGCGAGAAAGTATTGACTCAGAATGAAAAAGTCCTCTTTGGCAAAAAATACATGGTAGGGTGTGTTAGTGGAAACTAAACTTCGTTATACATTACAAGAGCAGTACTGATGTTTTCTTTAAATCTCATATGGAATGTTTTCATATTACCTCAATGGGGAGTTCTTACTGTTCGTATGATTTACAACTGGAATTTTACAAATTTTCTGACTTAAATGTTCGAATAATATCAATTCAATTATATAGTTGTTCAGTAACAGTAACAAATTAAACATATTCCTTCCCAGTATTTCTGACAAACAAAGCAAATTTCTCCCAATTGGGTCTATACAAATACCTTTTCCCAAAATGAGGGGAAAAAACCCAGCCCAATAAATTGTCAGATTTCATATTCAGAAATAAACAAGACCAAGAGTGTTGCAAGCAGTGCCAACGTTCATCTGTTCATCGCCTCAGTGACATCTATCCACCTATGACGTTTCATGTTGCTACCTCTTCTAGTTTCTGAGTTATGAGCTACATTAAAGTTTATGCACAGATGCTGCAGAGATCATGATCGCTTGACTTTTTCTTCAAAAACAGCCGAGCTAAAAATGCCTAGAATATACATATATATACACTTACCACAGTGGCACTTCGCTGTAAAGTCGATAATGACGAATACCTTCCACTACAAGCTCCATCTTCTCCCTGGTAACTCTTATAGCCTGAGCGTAGTCCCCAGATGACTTCAGTGCCTCAATATCAGTTTTAATTGACCACTAAAACAAAACAATAATTGAAAATCAAAGACTATTAGAATTTCATACTATGGCTCTTTCATCTTTCTCTTGTCATTTTATGCATCCCATATTCAGACAGTCCTTTTTTATTGTTTTAGGGGTCCTTTGATAGGGAGAATTTGCATTGTGAAAACACCAAATTGTGGAATTTTCAAAGACTAACATACTTTCTTTAGGTAGTATCTCAAATGTTTTTTTTTAATTGTAAGGAAATTTTCTCTCTGTCGGGAAAAATATATACTTTTTTACTTGGGGAAAGGGGCTGAATACCAGACTCGAAAATGGCATAAAAAGGGCTAGTCATAGAATATAAGAATTTACAATGCAATATAAAAGGGCTGCACATTGCCAGCGCACTTCTGATATGATACATACAGCAGAAATAACTGGGGATACGCCATACAGTACCGTACACTTTCCAGTACCTTTCCACAAGCAAATTAACATTTTTTACTCACTCATGTTATAATTCATTGTAAATACATTTACAATTTAGAAAGTAAATAAATACCATTGACATTTTCAAAAGTTTGTTTGTCAGAGCCAAATTGTTTGAATCTACTCTTGAACGGTAAATGTATGGTATTAACAAATACATTTTTATATCTTAATATATCATTTTGTAGACAAAAAAAGAACAGAGAAAAACTTACAATATGAGCTCCTGTCAAATGCCTGAAATGTAGAAAAAAGTAATAATGATTTATGTCCCAGTGCATTTTTACCAATCTGTGAGATACATGTAAGTGCTTTAAACAGCACAGTATAACGTTTTAATTTATGAGCTATATTTCAGTTCCACAAAGAACTCAATCATATATTGACTCAAACCTATTACTAAATAATTCTATCACGAAAAATTATCAAATTAAATGAAGTTAAAATAATGTTTGTTTTAATATGAAAAAACTGTGCTGCCGTATTCCACGACTCATATGTCACAAAAGTAATGTCAATTTCAAAACACTCCATAGAATATATTTTATTTTCTATACAGTAAAACCTCGATTAATCGAATGTCATTGGGCCCTGAAAAATCATTCGGATAATCCATGGTTTCGAATAATCCATTTCAGTATGATGTACTGTTTGGAAACGATAAATTCCGTACTGTCCGTATTTTACAAGGGAGTTAAATCTCGTATGCAAACACGACGTTATTATAAGAATAAAATCAAATATATAACAAAAACTAATTATTTATCTTTGTTTTATGAATGTATATGATTTAAAAAATGAAACAATTATTCTTGTTAAATGAATACCAGCGTATTTATGGATTATGCAGAACACAATCCGACCCAAAATTATGTCATTCACACTTTATTTACTAACGATCGACTAGGCATCGCTATCGTCACATTTTAATATCGAAGACGTAATGTTTTTCTGTTTGGAACATTTTTTCACTAAATCATCATATTCTAGTTAGTTTTGTATTAATTGTGTTCGAATTAGTTTTTAAATTTTGAATGACGCTGGAATACAGATCACCAGGTACGTACACGTATTAACTTATTATACTCGAGATCATTGTGAAATATTTGACGTGATTAGTATAAAATCGTAACAAACAATATGGTCAACTTAGCAATAATTAAACTGTTGACACGCTTCATGTATGAATTGATGTTACACATTGTTGTCATACGACATTTGATTCTCAATTGGCCATTGTTATCAATTGACGAATTCGAATAATAGGTGTGAAAATACGCGCATTCGTAACTTTAGGGACCAAATAATGTATTCGGATTACACCAGGTATTCGTAAAATCCGATTCGTAAAACCGGGGTTTGTTGTAGTTGAAATATATAGCGACGTAATCGGGACCGTAGATTTTATTCGGATAATACCGGGTATTCGGATAATCGGTGTTCGGATAATCGAGGTTATACTGTATATTTAAAAATCTCTCTGTAGTGATATCATTAATTAATAACCAGGTTACAAAAAAGGCCGATTGGGTTGGTTATCCAACTTGACCGAGATCTCATGGCCATAAACATTTCCAATAAGTTTGGTCAGGATCCGAATAAAACTGTTTGAATTAATGAGCAGACACCGTTGTGGATGCCGAAACATGGGTGTTACCAAAATACGACCCATTTTTCGGGCTATAAAAATGTTCCCCTACATGAAATAGAGTAACTAGATATCAAATAGTTAATGTTTCTAATGAACACAGTCTTGTAATAAAATTTTAGTAAAATCTAAGTTTAGGCCATCCTAAAAAAATGCTACAGATTTAACAAGAAATGCAATGAGACGGGACATTTTACGTCATTCCAGTATAGCCCCTACCACTGACAGTGGGTGGGGGTAAAATAAGTACAGAAAGAGACTCACTTAAATGATCTGTAACGAAATGCAAGAGGACCAGTATGTGTGTTCCATTCTATGCCCATATAGTTCTCCAGAAGTTGTTTCAAGTTAGCATACATAATTTCAAACAGTTTGTCGTCAGGAAGATCAAAGAAACCGTCAGGAAGAGGATACTGAAAAATAAACTTAGTAAGTTATTGAAGTCACATAAGCATATAAATTTATCGGTCGCAATAGTTTCAGTCTGTCCTATAACAGAGGAATCCGGTGTGTTTTCCTCACGTGCATACTTTATAGCAAGAAAAAATGTTTCCAAAACCACTATCGTATTTTTTTCAATATCATTGAAAAAAATACTATTTATAGGACAGCTGTGTTTTCCTCGCAGTCATGCTATGCACACGTCATAAAGTGACGTCACACGCTCTATATATTTCCAGTTTACTAAAGCAAAAATCACAGCGCAATGAATGTTTTTCGAACGAAATGGGCTCGTATCATCGGTCATTATTATCTTGGGATAATATTAGCAACTGCTGTTTTTTGCATATTTTTTTATAACAAAAAGCTAATGGAACTTTAACAAATCCATTGAGAATGAACAATAATAGTATTATATTTACCAAAAAAAAGATTTGAAATTTTTGGTTTGCCAGTATGCAACGACTCATTCATACTTCCCCTGAACCAATGAATTTATTAAATGATTTTTTACCAAAATCATGTTTTAGTCATATAGTGTATAAAAAATATAGTGCAACCTCTCCAAAGCAACACCCTTTGTGAGTAGCAAAATTATGTTGTTGTTGACAGGTTGTTGCTCTTAGAGAGGTTAAACAGTAAAATTGTGCAGTGGGAAAAAATCATGCTGTTGCTGAAGGGAGGTTGTTGTTCAAGAGACGGCCGCTCTAGAGAGGCTAAGTATGTTGCCAACTACCCTACCCACTGTTAAAGTTTAGTATGGCTAAAGAGTAGGTAAATGTTACAAATAGAATAATATTTAAATGTATGGCAATTAGTTAAATTGACGTTTTACTTTCTTCATTGATATGTGTACATAGTCAAACCTGAGTTTATGACCACCTCTGAGTAAAGACCACCCCATGAATTACGGCCATTCTTTTAAAAAACTCTCATGGATTATTTTAAACAAACTGACCTTCAAATAAAGGTCACCTGTCAATAAAGACCAAATTTTACCTTCCCAAGGGTGGCCTCTGTTCACAGGTTCGACTGTATTTAAAATACAATGTACAAGATACCGTACTTACCACAGCATTGGTAGGATAGGTGGTTCCCATTACAGCAGCCATGAATGGGGCTAAACTTGGCTAAAAGATAGGCATAAAGCATATAAATTGACTTAAATTAAAACAGTAATTGTTCATAGTAATAATAGGTAACTACATAGTGGATTTAGCCTTTTAAAGTATAAATGAAATCTTAACATCATACATAGTAATTTGTAAAAATACTCAGTTTAATAAATATGACATTTATAAAGAATTCATATTTATGTTCAGAATTTAGAAAAACATGAACATAATTATTAATTTTAATTCTGCTAAATTCTGAATAATTTTATATTTGTCACACTTTCTATGAATTTTAGTCATTATGTTTTTTATTCATCTGACAAAATGGAATGGAAGGTAACAGTCCATGTTTTTGTTCTTTACCTGTTCTATGTTGGATCGCCTCCAATTTGTCAAAGACCATTCTGTAATGATAAAGGTACTTCATTCATTATATTCCCTGTGTTTCAAATCCGGTGCATTTACAACTAAACCATGCCACAGCCGTTGCAAAAGTGCTGTACATAACATGACATTTACTGCTCTGGTAGTTTTGTGACAGAATTCGTCAGCGTACATTTATCAAACAATGATAACAGAAAATGGAGATACTTTGGGACGTTTTGGTATGAAGCAAAACCAGACAATCATTTTAAGAGCCTTTGAACGATTCTCCAAGCATAAGCTGGTCTATCACATTTGTCCTTAGTCAAAACTAGAGCTGTCACAGTGGTGACTAATATCCCCGCCGCCGCTTTGGCAGTTTACTTAGAATGCAATAGTACACTACACAGCTAAGTTCAAGGGGACATAACTAAGCAATGAGTGAATCGTTGGGCATGAAAATTGTGTCTTGCACATCTACACTTCATGGTGATAACATATTTCAAGTTTCATTGCAATCGCTTATAAAATGAGTAAGTAGTTCGCTCCACAAACTTGTACGCGGACAGGCAGACCAACCAATGACCAACCGATCGACAGAGTGACTCCAGCTTTCGTTTGCAGGGGTATAATTATCTATTTTTTCTCAGAAAACCTAGTAAAAACTATTTGATCATGATCAATCTTTGTAAGAAAAGTTTTTTATGGTCACACCAACAGTCAGGGTTATTTGGCAACTTATCCAGCATTGGACTAATCCTAGATGAAACCACCAATATTCCTTAAAGACGTTTTCGGTAGTTCGCTACATTTTTCACATAGACATATAGGAAAAATTAAAACTGATCAATGAAATTTTTTTAAACTTTGCATAATCGTAGCATATGATAACAGAAACATTTTGTCCTAAAATAAGCAAAAATTCCAAATTCAAGTGCAGATAACTCAAAAACGAGATCAGTGACACCAAATCTTTTTCGCTTAAAATGTTTCTGTGATAATATGCTACAACCATGCAAAGTTTAAAAGAAATTCATTGATCAGTTTAATTTTCCTATATGTCTATATGAAAAATGTAGCGAACTACCTTAAACGTCTTTAAGTTAGCTAGACATGTGAGCTTCCTAGCAACAAACAGCCCTCTTACCTTGTGATAGAGTATCCCCGTACCGATTAAGATCATCTTCAGGTATAGGTTTTCTGATCCCTGATCCCCAAACAAGAAGGGGACAATGAATCTCATCTGGCAGCCCATCACCATGTGCTCCTGGAATAGTTCAAACAGTACTTTATAATGACTGATCACCGTGGCAATAGCAAGACCTTATACTTATAGCTTAACCTAGCCTTCATATGTTAAAGACTGACGTATCAGTCTATTTTATCAAAGTGCATATGTTCCATCTATTAATGTCTTATTAGCTTATGTAAAATAGAAATTTTACAAAAAATGTCCATATACATGTGCAATCTCTCCAAAGCAGCACGCTTTGGGAGTAGCAAAATTATGTTGTCGTTAAGAGGTTGTTGTTCTAGAGAGGTTAATTTAATAGTTGAATCGTACAATGGGAAAGAATCATGCTGTTGTTGAAGGGAGGTTGTTGCTCAAGAGAGGGCCGCTTTGGAGAGGTTGTACTGTCAGATATTAATCACTTTATTAAGCTATATGACAACCAGGCCACTTACCCCAGTTAGTCATTCCATGATCTGACGTGAAAATAAAAGTTGTCTTTCCATCATGATCGAAGAAGTCTTCAAACTGGCCAACAATATCTTTAACACCATCGTCAAGATATCTCAGATGTTGAAGATAACGTCTAAAAATAAAATAATTGGTCTATAATAAGCTTATACGACTGCTTGATTTGTTTCACAAAATTATTGCATGCAATACAGTCAAACCTGTGAACAAAGGCCACCCTTGTGAAGGACAAAATATGACCTTTTTTGACAGGTGACCTTTATTCAGAGGTCATTTTGTTCTATATGATCAATGTTGTTTTTTAAAAGAATGGCCTTTAATTTATTCACAGGATAGCCTTTATTCGGAGGGTGGCCTTTATTCACAGGGTTGCCTTTATTAGGAGGGTGGCCTTTATTCACAGGGTGGCCTTTATTAGTAGGGTGGCCTTTATTCACAGGATGCCCTTTATTAAGAGGGTGGCCTTTATTCACAGGGTGGCATTTATTCACATGATGGCCTTTATTAGGACTGTGGCCTTTATTCACAGGATGGCCTTTATTAGGAGGGTGGCCTTTATTCACAGGGTTGCCTTTATTCACAGGATGGCCTTTATTCACAGGATGGCCTTTATTAGGAGGGTGGCCTTTATTCACAGGGTTGCCTTTATTCACAGGATGGCCTTTATTCACAGGGTGGCCTTTATTAGTAGGGTGGCCTTTATTCACAGGATGCCCTTTATTAAGAGGGTGGCCTTTATTCACAGGGTGGCATTTATTCACATGATGGCCTTTATTAGGACTGTGGCCTTTATTCACATGATGGCCTTTATTAGGAGGGTGGCCTTTATTCACAGGATGGCCTTTATTCACAGGGTGGCCTTTATTCACAGGATGGCCTTTATTAGGACTGTGGCCTTTATTCACAGGGTGGCCTTTATTTACAGGATGGCCATTATTCAGAGATGTCCTTAACATAGGTTTGACTGTACATTTAAATATTTTAAGTTCATCCATTTACCTTCATACATTTTGAAAATAGACAAACTTAACCTGAATATTAAGCGTATTCAAGAAACTTACAATTCTGTCATTTTAAATATTTGTGTTGATTCAAATATTCACATCAAACTATAAACAGAGTTTGAAAACTTTTCTAACACAGTTAAACCTGTGAACAAAGGCCAAAGGTGACCTTTATTGACAGGTGGCCTTTATTGACAGGTGGTCTTTATTGACAGGTGGACTTAATTGACATGTGGTCTTTATTCAGAGGTAATTTGTGTTCTAAAGATCAATGACAGTTTTTAAAATAATGGCTTTTATTCACAGGGTGGCCTTTATTAGAAGGTGGCTGCTAACACAGGTTTGACTGGATACAAAAAAACTAGGGAAACTGTGGAAACATGATCAAAATTTACATGTCACTAGAATACTGGCAGATGCTATGTCTCTGACAAGTAAACCATAGCCCCCCCCTCCCCCCCCCCCCCCCGTCCCCGTGAGTTTAAATCCCTTCCTGGATCAAAGTTCAAATGTTTGGAAACTTTCTAGATAGCTTACAGTTTGTTTCATTTTCCGTTTTCAACAGTCAGTGTCATATGAGGCTGACATTCACCTAACCATCGTTCCTGGGAAGAACCAGTACTAGACTCCCATCCTCCGTAAGCAACTGCCTACTTTCTCACATAAAGAGCCATGGTCGGTAGCGGGGCTCAGACCCACGACCCTCTATCGGTGAGTGGTTACAGTAATTTGAATTCAGCAACCTTAACTACTCGACTACGTAAGGCGGGTCAGATCCCTAACAGAATGTAAGTTGTTCTACCAAGATATACCCCGGTGTCTTACTCAACTGTTGAAAGCAAGAAAAATCACCAAGCGACTCTGGCAGTTAGTGCAAAATTAAACCCCAAGGCAAATAAAAGAACACAAAAAAGCTGCCTTTTGATAAAAGCATATACCACTGTTGTCATTCTTGATGAAACATAAAAAATCTATATAACCTCAGACTGACAGACAAGGCAATAATTATACGCCCCATGTACTGTGGAATCATTAATTTTCGTTGGGTTCAATTTTCGTGGTTTTTACTAAAAAGGCTATTTCGTGGGGACATAAATTTGTGGATTTTGATTTTTGAAAAGAAATGCGTTATCTCCGCATTTGAATTCGTGGGGATTTGATTTCGTGGATGAGTCGAACCACGAAATCCACGAAATTAAATCCCCAACGAAAATTAATGATTCCACAGTATCATTAGATTCTGCATCGTCGGATACCCACGGTCGTTGCCTCCGCTCCGCTACGTACATCTCCCGTGGGATTTTTCTTTACCGATTCGCCGTTTCGATAAATAACTAAAACCGTATTCTGATTGGATGCAGTACAATCTTGTAATGCGCCTAACAGCCAATCAGATCGCTCGTACTAAAACTATTTTCGTTTCAAGTAAAACTTTACTTTTAATTGTAAACAAACAGAACGAACATTTTCTCGTGGGCGCAGCCATTTTCATCATAGGTACTCGATTCCGTGATTTTTATACGTTTACAGACGTTCTTTTGCAATTTCACCCATCAAACAATGCAAATCTGTCTAAAGAAAAATCTTCAATTTTTCCCTTATTGTGTGTACGAAATACTCCAAGGTAGTGAACTCGCCATCTTTTCGATTGACGGTAGTGACGAAAATAAGCGTGGGTCCGGACTTTCCTTCTAATCTGCACGTGCTTTCCGGGAACCTTGCTTTCGTTGTAGTGTGCCCCAACTTTAAACGTTTTGGCAGCTTTTAGATTTTCATTTGCGTCTCCATGCCGGAGAGTATCGAAAATGTAAGCGTCGTTTCTATTGGTTAATGTATATTCTGTTCTATTCTATGAAAACGGCGAATCGGTAAAGAAAAATCCCACGGGAGATGTACGTAGCGGAGCGGAGGCAACGACCGTGGGTATCCGACGATGTAGATTCTGGTGACAAAAGAATAACCCAAAGTGACATAAAAACAAGAACCTACTTTGAATTTGGTCTGACAATATATCCAGCATGATCTATACCACCGAGATGAAGGAAGAATAAAACTTTATCTTGAGACATCTTCTCCTTCAGTGCACTGTCACCTTTAGCTTCGTTCAGGAAATTCTAAAATATGGGAGAATACAATGAAAACATAGAAGGCCAGAAGAGAGCCATATTTCGCCTAGGCCATCCTTAAAAAATGTTCGTTTTGGATAACCCTACCCAGAGAATTTCCAGTGGGTAGGTAGATAGGAAATAATTTTTTTACAACAAAATTTTTATATTGAACCCGAAATACATTTTTTTATTTTTTTTTTTTTTTATTAAATTTTTTTTCGCCGAAAGGCAAAAAAATGTTGGGCAGGAGCCTCTTTGTTCAGTAGGTAGTGTTACCACAAATGAAACGTTTTTTTAAGGATGGCCTAACCTACTCCATTTTTTTGGTAACAAACCTAAAGTTACTTACGCCAAATCCAAAGTAGAAACGTAATTCATTTTGAGGATGAGCAATACTTGATATCGAGGGCTCAGCGCAACATTGTCGTAACTCATATTGAAATAAGAACAAGTTACGACAGTGTTGCGTTGAGTCCTCGATATGCTCACAAGAGGTGATAAGAAAAATTAGAAAACCGTTTTAAACATCCTATATTAATATTTTTGGTCATGTGACCAAAGACCGTAACGATTTTCGGAAACTGAATAATAGTTGAGCTTTAAAATGAATTTTGAAGCAGACCAAAGTATTACGTTTATCTATATCCGCCATGCTAATAAAACTAGTTCTTATTACAGTGCAAGTCTATGTACATGTGTTCAGTTTCCATGTTTGAGTACTTTTAGTGCTTTGATTTAACAAAATAAACATGGTAAACTCCTAAACCAGTCTTCATCCTAACCTGCTAGCCCACAGCCTGGGGCTAGTAAACTAATAGTTTGGGCTAGTGCTTTTAAAAAATTAGTTCGAACACAGCTAACCAACTGCAGCCATAGACTGCAGTAATTAATTACAGTTACAATTTGTTCACCATCATTATAAATCCACTTACCGTCACTTCTGTGAATACCCAGCTATCCATATCTTTAGGATTAATTCCAGACAAGTATTTCCTTGCACCAGGGAATTTCTTCGAAAACATCTTATCTGGATGATCTAAATGAACAAGGATTATTTTTAATTTAAACAGCATTATTAATCATTATAGAGCATAGTGTAGCAAAAGTCAATTAGTGAAACCGTAGTTACTGAACATTTCAATTAATTTCACCTTAATACAAATGTGGCAGTATGGTTTATATAGTATAAGTATGAATAAATGTGATATTTAGTGATCCAGACAGATTAGTTCAGTTGGTAGAGCATCTGACTTTGCAAGCAGGAGGTCACCAGTTTGAGCCTCGCATTGGGTACACTATTTTCTTTCTCCTATTATGCAAAGTCAATCTCAAGTGAACACTTTAATATTATGTTTACCTTAACACAAAGATAATCTCACCTAAACAAATTTTAGACGGAAATGTTCAAACATTACACACACAACTTTACTTGATTAACTTAGAAAAGTTCTACATCAACATTTCCACGAGCTTTTATGAATTGAGTAATGGATCTTTAACGCAGTTAAATGATCTTTCCTTGATCACGTATCAGTAAAATAACATGATAACGGGGGATACAGAACTGTCTGTTTTAGTAAAAAACAATCGTCAATTTCAGAAGAAAAAATGTGATTTTTCCAGACTTTTCTAAACTTCGGCACAAAACCTGTTTTCATCAATAACTTACTTTCGGCAATTTGGTCAAGCACCTGCGGTGAATCCCACGACCAGGTGTAACTTGTATCTTGGAAAACATCATCAAAACCAATCTTTCCTCCACCAATGTCTGTAAAAGTTTTAAATAACATTGACAATTTGTAACATAATCTATTCTTAAGGTAAAACTAAAAAATGTGTCCGTGGGCACAAATTTAAAGCCTCTGCTGAGAGTTAAGTGAAAAAGGGACCATAACTCAAGTAAAAATGATTGGATTTTAATGGAAATCGAACTTGGCCTGTATTTAATCATTATACATCTTGACATGTAAAATATGAAACTAATCCAAATTATATTTTTGGAGTTATTGCTCGGAAACCGAAATTTACACGGACGCACGCATGGATAGACAGGAGAAACACGTTATATGCCATTTCAAATGGCGGGGGTATAAAAACAGGTTACCCCACCAATCCAATTTAGTGGTGCCGACATATTCTAACAGCAAAATACGAAGTATGAAAATAAGTGGGGACGAACCATTACTTCCAAAGTATGAATGGCACATGTTAAAAAGATTTTTTAAAAAGTCTTGTGACAGAACTTTCTGAACTACCCCATTTATATTTGGTTGAGAAACTGTAAACATTATTTTATGTATTATTTTTACATTTCATCTGTGCATTTTAAGTTGTGAAGTGTTTAGTTTTTTTCAATACTATCATAGCATACCTTTTGCCACTGAAGTTGGATCTTCATAAAATCCAGCTGTCATAGCAACATGACCTGGTCTAGTAGCCGTCGGGACTCCTGCCGTTGACACACCCCACGCCCCGACCTTCTCGGCAATCATTCTGAAAACAAATTAATTACGATTTTAGCGTTTACTCATTTTATTGATTTTACGCAGTACAATTTACTATTTGTTGCATATTGATCTCGTATGAAAAGCCTATTTCTTTAATACATTGAAACTATTCAAATCACGTATCCTGGCTCAAATTATGAATGAGAACTTAAGTTAAATCAATTAAAACTCTGTTTACATTGAGTCTAATGCTACAATGGAAACTCAATATAATTTACTGCTTTCCATTACATTATCTATCAGTTATGTTATTTACATTGTGTAATTATTGGATGTCATAACAAGTTTGTGATAGAAAAGTTTCTGTGAAGATCATTGACAAATATTTCAAATTAATTATTTAATCACATTGGCTTTTCTGTATGACTTAATTACTACTAGTAAATGCAATTCACTCATGATTAGATGTGCAGCAAATTTTTTAATGAATTTTTTTTAAAGGTACCTTACTCTAGATTTGTTCGCTTGTTTTCAAAGTCTAGAAACCACTTTTATTTCGGAGTAATTATTATAAAAAGTAAATCAGCCCCCTTTTTATAAGGAGGGGTAATGACCGAACAATTGGTGAAAAACAATACAATCTGAACTCCACTTCTTTGAAGGGCATCATAATGATCAAATGGGTAGGAACAATTGTATCCTTTTAATCTTTATTTGATGTTATCCATATTGAGAGTGTATGGCGTGTTTTCAGTGTGTTGATATGTTTTTAAATTGAGGAAGTTTCTTCAGTGTGTTGACATGTTTTTGAATTGAGGAAAAACTTACATTTACTGTGGAATCATTCATTTTCGTTGGGGATTTAATTTCGTGGATTTCGTGGGTCGGCTCATCACGAAATCAAATCCCCACAAATTTATATGCAGAGGAAAGGATTTTTTCTTTCAAAAATCAAAATCCACGAATTTATGTCCCCACAAAATCGCCATTTTAGTAAAAACCACGAAAATTGAGCCCAACGAAAATAAATGAAAATACAGTAATTAGGGGTGCAACGATATGACAAAACCTGCAATGCGATATATTGTAATACAGTCAACCAATACTACAAAACAGAGAAATAATGAAAAACCCATAAAAGCCATCACTAAATTACCACATAGAGATATAACTGTATAAGGTAGTTCATACCAAGTAGTGTAACCAGTAGATGTGTAGCGGTGTGATATATTGTATTATAAATTGGCTGGGATATCCCACCAGCCCGATTAACTCAGTTGGTAGAGCAACTGACTTGCAAGCAGGAGGTCGCGGGTTCGAGCCCGCATCGGCTACATTATTTTCCTCATCCTATTACAGATGGCTTATCAGTTTTACACACTGTACCAATATAGGTTTATTGGAAAACTGTGAAATATTAAATCAATAATTTGTTAAGGAATGAATCAGTCTTTGACGGTTCAAAACAACACTAAAAAGTGTGTCTGCCTTTCTATAATTTGATGGATTATTGTGTTCAATAATTAAAGAAAATATTGCGATACATAGATGATATACCACAGTACCCATCAGCCTGACACTGTATATATATAATAATACCTATGGAATGTTAGTTATTTTTCATTATCTGCATGTATATAATCCAGGTTTTTTATGATGTCATTGATTAAATTTTTACTGTACATTACAAATAATATTTGTTGAACCGTGGACTAAATGGTATTGTCACATGCATAGATTCATAAAAGGTGACATTCTGAATGTGTATTTTGTCTGATCAAGTTTTACGATAAAACAGACTTTACACAGTACATGTAGCTACTTTAATCATCCATGACCAGGGCAAAGTGTGCATACTTGAGGTATGATTCAGGTTTTTTAGTATTTTAAGAACATGACCCCATTTTGTAATCCTTGCGATTGGGAATTTGAGCAGTGTTTTGTTAAAAATTGGGAAAACATATGTGACTGCAATTTTGCAATGTTTAAATTAAAACAAACAAGCACTGTCCATAATCAGAACTTTCAATAATTACAGGTCTATTACAGTGAAAGATCTCTTGTTTTCAGATATTTTAGTTTCCGGTTTTATCTGTTTCTTTTTTTTTTAGGGAGGGAGTTTCAATCGGGAATTTTTGTCTGTGAACAAAAAGAAAACTCATTTTTACTTGAATACACATGTTTAACATGAATCAATGATAGGTTAGAGGGGGACTGGTTTTTTTGTGTGTTTGTGATAAAAACATACTTTAAAGGAAGGGAAGCCACCGGAATTTGAAAGCAGATTTGATAGATTGAGGCCCTGGCCATTGACTAGTGCAAAAAAGGCTAACATAAGACCATCAGAAGATATACTATGGTTCAATTGGATGCTTTCAATCTTCAAATGCAGAAGTTGCCACGGATATTGCTACTATATGGTAAATTATCATGTAATACAAACGTAAATTATAGTTTGTTTGTTGTTTGTTTGTTTTGCATGAACTTACGAAGACACAATGCAGGGCCCCAGCTGCACTTTAGGGGAAGGGGCCCGGGGCCTTCAGGTAGGGGAATTTCGCATCATTTTGAAAAAAAAGCGGAATTTTATTTAAACTGTCCTATAACCATGCACTTAACATTAAAATAGCTATATTTTCATATAATGTTTAATATACAATTAAACAAAGGTTAATAACTTCATACCAACCATTTAATACATTTTTTTTAAATCGACATAAAAACAAAGGTCTGGAAGGGAATTTTAACTAAAATAGGGGAAAAAAGTATATTATTTGTGGAGGGGAATGGGGCCCATATTCGGCCCGAAATAAAAAGTCAAATGAGGGCCCAGCAATGTAAGATGAACAGTGTAGTGGCTACATAATGTACCTCAGAAAAGGAGCTGGCGTCGTGCCATCAGGTTGAAGCATCAGTGTTTTGTCAGCCCGCAGTCCATCAGCAACAATGAACACGAGACGTTTGGCCGGAGCGGGTAGAGGTGACTTGTGCGTCGATAATCCTTCAATTAGAGGTGTAGCGAAGTAAATATCAAATACACTGATAAATGCGATCGAATGGATCACAAATCCAGCCACAACAATCATCCATGTCTGCATATCCTTCAATTACTGAACCACCTAGTCGATGTTTGATGTTAAGGAATCTTTGAGTCAAGAATCAAATGTCTGAAAAAGATTGGAGTACAACTAGAGAGAATGCTTTTGACATAATTGAATCATTGTATAATAATAATTAAACAGCATTCAGGAATCTTAATTTAAAAATCAAAGTACTGAAAATACTTATAACACTGAACTTACATAGACTTGCATTACAATATGAAACGAGAACCAGTTTAACAATTGCATGGTCAATGTAGATCAACTTAGTACTCAGGTCTGCATAAAAATTCATGTGCGCCGAGCGAACGACGGCTATGGAAAGATGAAGTAACGTTCAGTTTTAAAAAAATCACACTTTCGATGTTTTACAACATGGCCAAATTTTGATATTATATTTTCCAAGTTAATCTTAAAATACAGGTAATACTACAATTAAAATATAAAGCTATGTTAAAATCTATTGTTAAAATTTGTTACAGTGTGTCCCCCATTCAGGGCCCTCATTTGACGTTTTTTTTTTTTTTTTTTTTTTGCTTAAATGATTCATATTAAGTTATTAACCTTTGATTAATAGTATATTAATGTATGTTGTATATTTAAATACAGCCATTTTAAGCTTAAAAGGCTTATTGCAGGGTTACACGGCAGTTGAAAAAGATCCCCTCAAATTCCCCTTTTTCCTCAAAATGACGCAAAATTCCCCTACCTGAGGGCCCCGGGCCCCTTCCCCTAAAGTGCAGCTAGGGCCCTGCCCATGCACCCATTTTGTTACACTTCTAAACATGAGTTAAAAATTTTGTTTGAGATCCATTATTAATATATTGTGCTTAAGTGTCTTCATTTTTAACACTATAATGTGTACAAATTATTAAACTGTTATATAGCTTCAGTTTACTTCCATCTTCCTAGATACAAACTCTAAATGGTATTAAATGATAATCTACATAATCATTATGATTAACATCCATGTGTAATAACATTTCTCAGAAAATTCTATCAAATATTGTCTTTGGTCAGTTTATATAACATATTTTGTTTACTGGCATCATATATACTGATAATTTTTATAGATTTTTTGTATTAAATTTGAAATACTTTTTAACTGGCACATTAACAATCCAAATAAATGATTTTTTTATGGTTTGAGGTATAGGTTTTCAACTAATATAATTACAACATTCTTGTAAATAAATGTTTTGAATGTTAAACCCTTATGGGTTTTTTTTTTATTTTGAGCGGTCAGGTTTCACGCACATCAGCTCTATTTCCTTGTCTGAAAAGTATATTCTTCCCTACATTATCGTAAGAAATATCTTTTCTCTTGCATGTTATCTTTAATCAGAGACATTTTTGGTCAAAAAGATTCTGAAATTTACCGACAGACTGGCTCTTTTGTCAGTATAACCATCAAGGTTATACCATGCAGCATGCTTTATTAAAAAAAAAGAATAATAGTAATCAAATGTTGGGAGATCATGTATGATGTATCATATTTTCCCCCATGTTCCCCTCTGGGCGATATATTTCCCCCTTTGAGGGCCCCACTACCTTTAACCTTCAGGTGAAAAAAAATCTAATATACAGGTGTATTAATTTATCAGTCACTAAAATCAATCAGTCCTCATTATATCTGACAGTATTCTATAGCTCACAATTTATCAATATTTTTTTTCCCACCCACAATGCAATTCATGGACCAATTCTCATGCTTTTTAAAGCCTGTCAGATTGTGCTATTTTATAACCTTACAAGAAATCAAACTATAGAATACATTGTACTGTCACTTGATCAATATTGGTATTTCATGGAGTATTCATGTCTAAAAATAGAATAAAAAAGAAAAATTAATGTATGAATATTAGGACAGAGATCTTGTATTTTTCTGTTACAACTTAAGTAAAGTTTAATAAATGTGCCTCTATAGTCAGCACTGATTTTTTTTTAATTTCCAAGAGAAGCTATATAATTTATTTTCAAGACTGAGAAAACTGATATATTTTTCTAATAAGTCTTCTTTTTTTATCATCTATTTATCTAAATAAAGAACATGTAAACGATGTATGCAATAAATGCAAAAAGCTACCAGTAGTTTTTTTATTTTTAATCAAATATCATCATGACAGAAAAATAATAAATATGTCAGATATTTGTATTTCAAACAGGCGAGTCCACTAGATCTACTCTTACAATTTGTTGACTTACAAATCGAGGGCTCAGCGCAACACTATCGTAACTTGTTCTAATTTCAATATGAGTAATGACACTCTTGCAATGAACCCTCAAAATAAATCATAATCCAATGACCACTAGCTTTTATGTAAAAAAAAATTCACTGGGTCAATAAAAAAGAAATGCTTTGAATGACTGGATCTCAATTACATTAGAATTTGAAATGCATAATGCAGAAATACAAATACATTCTGAACTGGCATATAATTCTTTTTAAATTAATTTATTGCTGAAGTCATTTTCTTGCATTTATAGTACCGGAAGGTCTGTTATGGTATACCTGTTCGAAATTTCCTTCAATTTTCCCTAAAATGGCCAGAAACAGAATTTTCCCCAGACAAAAAGTATGTGTAGTATGTAATATTTATACATGTATTAATGATATAAACAACAAAATAATCACACATTCCGTAGAAAATAAATGATATTATACAGTTCCTATTTTGGATTTTTTCCCCTTTTGACAGCATGGATAGTGAGAAAATTTTGGGAAAAAATCACTGATACATACATTTCCTTTTATTTTCACTTTTGTTCTATGTTCCGTATAATTTTAAGAATGACACATAAATCATTAAGCAAACTCCTTTTAACTTAGTTTTTAATATTTTGATGTTAACTCCAAGATAAACAGAATAAGACTGAAATGTGGTATTTTCTTTAAGACTTAAAATGTAAGACTAATTTAAAAAAATGCAAACTGAAACTAAACAGACAGTATTGTTATGACAAGTATAGACTTGTAAATCATTCCTAATAATTATGTATAGTTGAGGTAGATGAAAAGGATAATCTGTATTAATCAAACCATGATGTAATGAAATAAAGGTGCTAAAAATTGCTGTATTAATTTCGACATGTTTGTAAAAAAATTTGCAAGCTAATAAAAAAGAAATTCTTATATAAGTTAGTAGGGAGCATATAGATAAAAAAACATAAAAAAGGATTAATTTAATTTAAATAGGTGAATTAATCCACACTAAATTTATATTAAATGAAAGAAATAATCAATTTATGATCAACAAAATTGAAATATCATGCAACATAAGCATTTTGAATACTGTGTTTTTGCAACTTTTTACAGTGACTTCAATGAAACAGATCTTCCTTTGTCTTTAATCTTTGAAAGATAGGCTATTCTCATAGAATGTAATGCTAATTAAAAAGAAAAACATGGACTCCAAAAATTGTCATTGTTTTTATTAAAAAATCTCATGATAAAACATTTTCTTTCATGGAAACCTATAAAATTATAAACATTTCCAAAACCTGTCAGCCCCATTTTGAGATAATAATTTTGGGAGTTAGGATCAAATTACCTTAAAAACATTATAAAAATCTTAGCAAAAGAACACACATGTATTTTCAAAAACCCTGTACTACACATTATATTTATAGCCATCTATAGGAAAGTTTATTTTATGGGACATCATCCAATCAACATCAACTAATCCAGGGTGCCTTTCATTATTTTGCTTGCCATATTTTATGAGATATGATTTAATATGCCCATCAAAGAAGTAGGGGTAAACTCAATATATTATTGCTATGCACATGTTGGTCCCCCGTAACCAAACCATAACTAGCGAATGATTTGGTCCAAGGTCCATAGACTTGGTTGGGAGGTTGGTCATCACAAGTAGATGTTGATACCGCATGATTTTGACATCAGTAGTAAGCAAAAAGAACATGTATGGGGAAAAATGATTCTAACATGATGGTTGGGCGACTTTGGAAGCAGACAAATACATCTTTGAAAGGGAACCACCCATTGATCATGCCTGTGTAGCAATACTGTATGTAGTACTTGTATTTATAAATTGGCTCTAATATCAACAGCCCAATTAGCTCAGTTGGTAGAACATCTGACTTGCAAGCAGGTCACGGGTTCGAGCTTCCCATCAAGTACATTATTTTCCTCCTCTTGTTACATTTGGTGCAATGAGTGTGTGACTAGCCTTGGAATCCTAGAGCTATAGGGTGAAGCAATTAGGCTGGGTTAGTCTTAACAGCCTGTGGTGGTCATGATAAAAGTACGCTTTGAATAAAACAGAGGAATGTAGCAGTACTGCATATAGTACTGTATTTATAAATCCATGAGCTGTAATATGTACAGCCTGGTTAGTTATGTAGACCATCCGACTTGCAAACAGGAGGTCGCCGGTTCTTATTACAATTTATATCAACCACTCTCGATGACTGCTCCATGGATTCGGGCCGAACTTGTGAAGGTTCCGTCTCTGACGAGATTCGAACCCGCAACCTTTGTGTTAGAGGAGTCCGACGCTCTACAATTAACATCTTATAATTATGTTAATATTGCCAGCACAACGGCTTTCTTCGGGCCAAGGCACAAAACATGAATCCCCACTAAGTCATATAGAAACGTGTTCATGCGCGCCGCCATTTTGAAAATATTCATAGAAAAATGTCACGGTCACTGTGATTGGCTATTTAAAATCATGAATTCGTGCTCAATATTTGTCGCATTTTGGACGTTTCGTCACAATCGATTTTTAATATTTTTTCTTGTATTTTTCCTTGTAATTTTATCCAATTTTGGAAAAAGGGACCTATGTTTTTAAACCGGAAAAATACGTTCTATACATAGCTTGACGTCACTACAGTGCGTAGCGCTACCGTAGTGTACACATTGGGAAAATATTCAAGATGCTCGTTAAAAGAGATCTACATGTTTCTCTAGATCTATTGATGAACTGAAAAACTCCGTAGTTATAAACTATAGGCATATACAGTACATGTCCAGTCACGATGCGTGTAAAGCTCTTGCAATGTTCCGATTTTTAATATAATAATTTGTACAGTAGAACAAATGCATAATTATGTACATTTGATATTATATAATATCAACCACCGCCTCAATTTTGATACCTCTCACCAGTCAGTTGTACTAAATAAAACTACCTGCTCTCACTTCATATATGATAGAGGCAAAGACCTATACATACATGTATACATGTATAATGTATAGGTCTTTGATAGAGGGTCGTGGGCCAAGTTAGAGCCCCGCTGCCGACCATGTCTCTTTATGCGAGAAAGTAGGCAGTTGTGTACGGATGATGGGTGTATAGCACTGTTTATGCAGGAGCGACTGTTAGATGGAAAGTCCGCCTCGTATGACTCTGACTGTTGAAAAGGGACGTAAAACTCAAATAAACAAACAGCATATTTTGATATGTATGTGGTTTTCGAGCTAATTTTCATAAAATAGATTGACCCTAATTAAATCCCGCTTGTGTATACACCGAGACAATGGACATAAATAAAATCACAACTTAAATATTTAGAAAAAAATCATAATCTGTATCTTATAAACATTTGGTTAAATCAGTGACATAGATACTAGCAAAGACCTATACTAGTACTATAGATATAGGTATTAGATACTAGTTAGTAATCCATATCTCTGGTTAAATAGAGGAATGGTCTTTTGAGCAAACTCCGATAAGACGTATTCTATACAGTGGGTGCTATAATGCATATATAAGATTTGTTTAGTGTATATTCCAATCGTATTTACCATGTATTATTATGTAAATGTAAAGCTAGGTACTCATCGATTAGTTAATTCAGTTCTGTAAGCTTCAAAATGTGTTCATTTTTTTCTTACTTTCTTAGCTATACTAAGCAAAGCAACTTCACTCGGCTTCATTTAGGCCTTAACAAGTGCTAACCACATTCTATCCACAAGCCTCTTCCATTTAAGCTACATCACAATTTAAGGACGCTTTAACATATAGGATGTAATATATTTTAAAAGTCAAAGTCACGGACAGTGTGATATTCGCCCGGGGTTCAAACTCACCACCTCTTGATCAGTAGACCAACGCTCTTATAACCACGCACTGAGCTAACCGGGCGGGCACATTTTTCTTTTGTGTTACATGTATATTCACTTGAAGATTAATTCTATACCAACGGTTGTCAATACCAGTAACACACAGCTTGTGCTCATCACGTACATTTACAGCCTTCGTTCATGCCACCACAAGTATGTCTTTAAACGGCCTTCAATGCACAACGTATTGTGTCCCAGAAGTTCGTGGACTTGATTCATAACTCAAACGATGTACAATGTATAAGCTAGAGACAAAATTATCGCTTCCGTCATAAATTTAATGTATGCTAAGCGTACATATACTTTCTGTACATTTTTACACGAGCTCAGATTGTAGTCTGTTTTTAAATTGTGTTTAAGTAACAGCTTATTCCATATTTGGCAGTCTAATAAACTTCTTGCACACATGCTTGGATTAATCAAGGGTCTATAATCTACATAGTACATATTCATATGCTTGAAGTACATATTTTAGAAGACGACACATTTAATTGTTACATTATAATATTATTAAACTAAATGATAAAGTGGTGGCATATTGTTGAAGTTTTGTGTGAATTTGTCGTTCTGTACAATGTCAACAACATAATTTGTTTGGACAAGTGATGGTGGAGACAGCCTTGTCGATAATCAGAATCGATTTGACATTTGAGAACTGTTCTGTTTCTTTGTAGAATAATGAATACAATTGTAAGTCTACGCGAGCTTTATTATACATTTACAAAGGAAATATGAGATAATATATATTCAAAGGCTTGCTTTAGTTTATTCAAGTCACACATATCGTAACCAAGGCAATGTTATCTACTTCAATAAGTACGTATGTAATGATTAATATGCTTACATACTCTGAAAACTGTTTGCTGTAAAATCAACTTCATTATTAAATTTGTAAAAAAACTTAATGCAATCATTTTGATACTAGATCATTTAAGATTGAGTAAAAATCATTATCGCACAATAAAAATCGATATATAAACGAAAGTCACACTTAAAGCCAATTGATAAATCATATTACATGGTAATTATAATAATTTTATTTTGCAATAATAACAGTAATCACATCTTTATTCTTGCCAAAAGCACGATCGTTGTTTGTTTGTTGTAAGCCACGGGTCACGTGCTAAGCAACAAACTCATCGCTTCTAAATCAACGTGTCTGATGACATCTTAGCCGATTTTTTGTTGTAAGTCTGTCGTACGACACTAAAGTTACGACAAAGGCGTTTTATCAACGTTTGTCGTAGCTACGACATGTTGATAAAACGGGTCTCTGGTCTGTCTTCGGCCAATTTAACCAATTAATTGATGGATAGTGACTTTCAATTTCTGGACTCTGAGTAACGACTTTACAAAGGCACTGTCTAATCAATTAATAATCTCATTTCAAATAGTTTGATGTCAAAATAAAGTTTTAAAAAAACCTTTACATCAATGTAATGCTATAATAGTATATAAATATCACATCCCACATAGGGTGATAGAACGTAATGTTTACCCGAGACAAGTAATGTCGACCGAGGCGTTAGCCGAGGTTGACATTACTTTGTCAAGGGTGAACATTACGTTCTATCACCCTATGTGGGATGTGATATTTATTTTATTATACCGAACAAAAAAAACAATTAAGAAAGACACTAAATTCAACAAACATGTTAACAAATATAACGAAACTATAATAGAAATTGAAACGAAGCTTCTTTCTGACACCATAGTTACTTTTGCTGTCAAAATGTCTACTGCAAAACCGGATGTCAAACTACAAGTATATTCTACTAAAGTGCGTAAAGTGTCTAGACAAGGTTAGTATTCGATACGACAGAGATGGATTAAAATTCGACACCCGGTAAAATCGCGTGAGCGCGTGAGGGCAGTTTCGTTATGGCAAGCGGGCCGAAATGTAATGTCAGAGGGTAACATTACGGATTGTCACCCTCTGACGTCACATAAGACTATAGAGTAAATAAGTCACGTGAGGTATAATAATAATAATTATGGTCTTTCCTAGAAAAAATACTTAGTCGCCCTTGTCCTGTGTATTTAAAGTCATTGAGCGTGCTTAACATTTCCATCAATAACCCCGGACTTGGTAACGTAATCTGTATTTACATTGACGTGTCGATCGTTGCTACATGTTTGTCTATCGATTCATGTGATATAAATATACTGAAGGCCAAACGTTTAGAACTTCAGTGAAATTCAATGTAAAATCACATTGAAAAGTTTGAACTGCTATTGCCATCAAATCCTTGTTTCGCCATGATATATAGACATATATGATTCAAACTTTTCAGTAATATAGATGGATATTTTATCTCAACATTACATGCAAAGAAATAAAAACATCACTAATGGTTTTCTTATTTTATAGTAAAGGGAAATAATTTAAAAATTTGCAATATTTGCCTTCTAATTTCTTCTCCCGTAAAGTAAATTTTACTATGAAACTTTTAGATTTCTTTCCCTGACACAATTGTCAATACAGACACTCAAAATTGTAATGAAAAGTAGCAACAATTTTGCGAGTAATTGGCAAAAATATTGTTTTACATAAAAGGAGCAATGATAATGCCGCAGTGATCAAAACGAAGAAGTTTGTTTACATTTGAATAGTATTTGTCTCAACAGAATGAATAATAACGACTTTTTGTAATATATATTTGTCAAAACCAGTTCAAGATCTGCTTGAATATACTGACTAAACTTTTGGCCTTCAGTATATTAGAAAATGGTCAGGTAACATATATAATTGGCAATGTTTTCACTTTGCGACCTAAATTAATGATAAAAATAATCAAGCGCTAAATATATACACAATTCGTATGTGCGTTATAAAAGCATGTTACGTGCTTGAGAATATCTTTCAAATAGAGGGGATTTCTTTACAATTGCGTAAAATATTGAAGGCTTATAGAAAGTTTATACTTTTCAGTTGCATTGAATAATGCGTTTTAAAACAATTAAACATTACTGTATACCCTCGAAAATGATCCCTAAGCCTAGTAAATCCCTCCTGGCATTCAGTTTATTTAACCCCACACACCAGTGTATGCATATAATGGCGCGGTTTGATTCTGTACATGTGTGCTCAAATGTAATAGTCTATCAAAATTAAGAGACGAGACGAGACGATTCTATTTACATAAACAAATATTATATTTATACGAACACATGACAGTAAACTTGGATGTACATTTTTCATTTGTAGTAAGGCTACCATTTGGACAATACTGAAAAAAAACAGACTAAATATTGAGTTGAAACGTAGAGGAAATAGGTAATGGTATTGGGATACGGACATAAGCCCCCAGACATTTGCCCCCCAATAATGGTCATGTGGACATTTGCCCCCCCCCCCCCACCCCAGTAAAAAGGTTAGGAAGGACGTTTGTCCCCCAGTGCTTATTTCTTTGTAGACAATTTCCCCAAGTGCTTATTTCTTTGTGGATATCCCCCCCCCCCCCTGTGCTAATTTCTTTGTGGACATTTGCCCCCAGGGCTTATTTCTTTGTGGACATTTGCCCCCGACCAACCCCAATTAATGCTTATTTTCCAAGTGGGCATTTGCCCCCCAAAGAAAACGTTATATTACATTGGTTTTAAAAAAGTCTTGAAAGGGCAAATTTAATGTCCACTAAGAATTAAGCACTAGGGGACAAATGTCCACTTAAAATTAAGCACTGGGGGCAAATGTCCACTTAGAAATAAGCATGAGGGGGCAAAAGTCCACATGGCCATTTTTGTCAAGTGTCCGGGGGGCAAAAGTCCTACACGCAAAGGTATTTGGTAAAAGAAATATTATTCATATTTGGGCGGTCAAAGGTCCAGTAATTGAGGTTGTCTCGAAGTGGAATAAAACTGTACCTTCCGGCAAAAGATCGTTTCAAATCCATGCAAAGTCACACTAATTTAATAATAAACTGTATACATGAATACTGATCGCTTGTGAACTCCGATTACTCTGTATCTCTAGATCTTTTTCTTTTATAGTTGTCTTACCCGGGTACAACGTGACTGATTTATATTGTATACTTGCATACATGAAAGCAGATGATGTATGAACTTATGTACAAATCCAATAAAATTATATTCTGTTCTGTTCTGTATTAATCACACTCGTATTGATAACAATTTAACCCCTGCTAAAAGGCCAACTACACATAAAACTTTCTTTCTCTCTCTCCCTATATCTCTAGGTGCATGACCTTTGACTTCATCTTTGACTGTAAAGATGACATTATTTTACTTCGTCTACTCAAGCGTAATGATGCGGAAACCATCACATGAATGCAAAATGTGAAGCAGCTATCTTTATAAACATACATGCAATACCACAGGCACTTGACACATTTTTTTCAACATATATCTGCACAGTATATATCTATAAAAAAATAAAAAATAGATACTATGCAGATATATGAAAACAAATTGTGCCAATTAAGTACCTGTGTGCAATACTTATAGTTCATACTCTCGCGTACAAGTATATTATGACTTGTATTGATAGATATTGATTTTCACTATTTTTATTGAAACTAACGGATTATATTGTCATTCACTGTGTACGTGATCAAGTTTCATCGTACAGTTATAGCAAGCAGTATCACATGGTAACTTCAAAAAGCGTTCGTGAGGTCGAATTTCGTTTACGTTTATAGATTTGTTGTTCAAAGGCACATATAGGCAGTTCAGAGCCGTCCCAGTGATATATAGGGGAAAGCTAGCAGAACCGGCCGGTGTATGGAACCTATACACGTCTCGATCACCCGTTTTATTGTGATTTTCGATAGACATAGTACTGAACTCGGCATTTTGGGATGTGGACGCTGAAAGAGAGTCACTGAAATTATCATTAGTATACGGGCCAACGCGTTACCACCAGTCACCCTAAAACTTTCGTCACAGGGTAAAAGAAAATTCAAAGGACAAACTATCGAATTACAGCAAATATGCTTTAGAAAATATGTCGTTATTCCGAGTCCGACCGTTGGGCTGTGATATATAAACCATTCTCGCCACGGACGATAACAATGATTTGCATGGCAGATATAGAAGAAACGTAGCACTTTAATAGCATATAGTCCGTACCGCAATACGTACACGCGCGTTTTAGCTACCGTTCAGCTCCCACAAACGCGCCACTTACTAGCCTTAGTAACTCGATCCCAGCATCCGTAAGCAACTGTCTATACTTTATCCCAAGAGACATGGTCGATAGCTGGGCTCGAACCAACGGTCGATCCTCTATCAGTGAGTGGTTACAGTGATTTGAAGTCAGCTATCTGAACCACTTGACTTCGGAGGCGGGTCTCTTTTAATTTACAAACAAGGTATAAAGTACGTACGTAATCTTGGTTCATAAAATTATGCTATCTTGCTTAAATATGTCTATTCTTTAACACACAATTATCATCGCCAAAACTATTAAACTATTGTTTGAAATAACCTTAATTATTGTTATTAATAAAATGCAGTGTGGAGTCATGTCAGCACCGGCAAACATGCACTCAATTTAATTTAATAATATAATTATGTAAAAAACAGTCACGTAAAGTGCTATGCATGAAATGTAATCGTGGTACCTTGTACATTCTACTTTTTATGTATGATATGTGTAGTAAAATGATTGGACACGTATATAATCATGTTTAAAATATGTACACATTAATATTTTTTGTGATTTTTTCCTCCGTATAGATCTGTTTAACTACCAAGATCAACGATTTTCGTCCGTACTTTATTATTTATAGATAATCTATACAAAGCGTATTCGATGTTGAGACTTGCATTAGATATTGACTTAATATTTTATGTTGAATAACTTGTTTGAACACAAGATTGAAGAGGGGTAAAAGTACTAATACCAGTAACTTTAATGTATTAAGTACATATTTGTCCATAAATACAGTAATGGTGTGTATTTTATTACTGATGCGTAAGTTTATACAGTTTTCTTTTACGGCATATTTTTGGTAGCCGATTTCGTACACAGGTGAAATGTGATATTCATGGTCGAATATACTGGCTTAGTCCAACCAACAAGATTTTCTAATAATGTGACACATTTTTAATGGCCCCATGCCGCTCTGTCAGAGAGGATTGACCGCCAGAGTTCGTGTATGAAATCGATCAACTTTTAAGAGCCAAATTAGAAATGTTAATTCATTAATCATTGAATGTTTTAAATTCAATTATTTGGCACCAGATCAAACAAACAATCAAATTATAGTTGACAGGAACAATTGAAGTGCTTTTCTTACGCTTTTCACGCAAAGTACAAATGCTTCCCTTTACAAAATATTTCGCATTCGATTTCGGTTTTTTTGTGCGTGATTTTTTTTATTACCGTTTAATTAATTGTTATGGGGAGCACTAAATTAAGTTACTCTCCACAACACAAATACACAATCTAGAAAATTCAAGAAAGCAAGCATTCGGAATGTTCAGTCATAATTTTGGAAGCGTATATTTTTTTAAGGTAACGTATATTTTTTAAGGTGATTAGTGTGTGTGCGGACATACAAGTTCACGACAATCACCTTTACTTAGTCATTCTTTTGAGATCCATCTGTTCGCTAAACCTTAAAATGAAATCAAATAATTTACGGACGAAAAGTTTGTTCCATTTCCTGCATTTCGCTTGCAATGAAAAATCATATTTTAAGTTATGATACGTAAACTGGGACATTATGGTCGTTGTCCAACTAAAGTTCCATAACTATGTGTCTTTAAAGATTATTTTTCATGCTGTTGTGTAAGTTGTCTGAGGCCCGTATCCCAATTTCCCACACGACTATAGTGTCGACTCAATACAACTGAAAAAACTAAATATTTAACCTAAAAAAATATATTTATAAATACCTGAGGTTAGATTAATCCAATTTTTTTTCTTTTGAATAAAAATCCACAACTCAAGACACGTGTCGTTGTAGTCTATTTCTGTAAGGTTTTAGTTTGTACAGACAGCTCTATCCAATTAGCTAATATTCAAATGAAAGACAAAATAGAAATATAAGTGCTTGACCTGTTATTTTGAACATGTATACTGACTAAAAAACACAGTCAATTAAACACAATAGCACTCGTGGTTATTTCCTATTCTCAAACATTAAACATACCGGTATACTATTTCGTGGTCGGATGATTCGGATCGATTTCACAAAATATAAACCTTTTTTGTGTCGAACTTAAAAGTCCTTGACATACCGTGTATTAAATCTTATTATATTTATGTGTTTGGTAATTATATCGAATCTAGTAGTCAAGTCTTATACGCAATATTCCGAGTTGGAAGCGTATATACTCGATTTATTTAAGTTACGAATATGTTTATAATAAAAGAAAATCGGCTGATCTAAGCTTAACATTGTATTAGAGGCTTAAGCAAACGGACTTCTCGGTCCAAAGCACGGACTGAATGACAGCAAAATCAATACAGAAGAATCGCTTGATTTGGAACAATGTATTTTTACTCAAAATAGTTGAACATAAAATCTTAAATTTCTATCAAGCGTGGCTTTACCCACATTGAATTCGGGTGTTAAATGCGTCGCCGGTCAAGCGTAGACAGATTTTTTTATACTACATGTATGAATAATCTAGAAATATGATCATGTATGAACTTGTTACTGTAGTGACAGATCTATATTTGAGATATTTTTACTACTATTCTTTCATTCGGATGACAACAATGTAATAAAGATACAATGCTCTATTGTTGAACAATTATAGTTTATTGAATGGTTAAGTTTAAATTGCCGGAACAATAAATTTAACATACATTGGTGTATTTGTTCGTCCTCTCACACAAAACACCTTTTTGTCTCGTCTAAATTGACGCACTGAATACGTTTGGCCTAACAATGGTACAGTCATACTACGGAGGCCCTAAAGTGACATTATTTTGATACAGTATTTTGCATTTTCTTTGTGACAAAGGTGCTTCGGGTTATTTATACTAACGTTAGTATGTAAAACTAACTTTCTTTACAAGCCCTATCTGAATCACCTCCAAGGATCAGCAGAACAGAACAGAAGAGAACTTTATTGACGTATACAATATACATTGTCCATACAATACAATACAGTAAATAAAACCACTCGTACACTCAACAAACAGGATGTATATATAATTTCATTTTAATTTTTCTTTTATTATCTCTGGTTGTTTATCCAAATTTCATTTGGCATTTATAAATATTGATTGCAATTTTGAAGTATAGAGCTAAATTAAATATTACATTTTTGTCACATTTTTTCATTAAACCGATAAATTTAAACATACTAGCTAGGTCTATTATGATAAAATTCATTAATGTAGGATTTACGTATCTGAGAGTATACAGGGCAAATGATGATAAATTGCACAATAAATTTCAACCATAACATTGTGTAAAGTATACATATAATTATAGGAATAATAAACATGAATGCAAACAATCCATAAATCAGTATCTAGTAAAACATCGAGCATTTACCATGATTAGGGATACACTTCCAGGGCCCCAGATAAAGGGCGTAATTGCGTAAATACGCATTAGTTTTTTCCGAAATACCCATAGAAAATATTTCTAAAGCGTACCAATACGCACTTAAAATCTCAGGTAACCGTTTTACTTAATTAAAATGCGTAACTATCAAATTTAAATGTAGTATTTGTGACAAGTGCTTTAATTGAACATATTGAATAAAAAAGGCAAAGGTATTACATGTAAGCTACATATACATTCTTCACTGGATGCAAAACAAGTCCATGAGGATGATGTACGCGTTATATATATAGAAGAACAAAATACAAAAAAGTACATTTAAATGGTAAAGCTTTAGTGTGTGTTTGTGCTTATAAGTGAATACCCCCATGATTGTCATTAACCTTTAAAAAATTGTAATACACACACACACAAATTTAAGGGGTAAAATACCCCCTGCTAATGAAAGCAGGGGGTAAAATACCCCTTGCCCAAATATTTATCTGGAGCCCTGCATTTCATGACTTTGTTATATATAGTACGTCCCTGACCAGACGCACATACATGTAGGTTCTTTTCCACAGCCATTCAACAAAAAGGCATACACACATGAAATAATGAATAAACCACTAAAATGGTTCCCGTTGACTTGTTTGTACAAAGCCGTTGGTGCACTGCAACATGGAACGGGAACCAGTTTAAGTTCCCACATCTACAATATTTACCTCCCTTTTTTGAATTGGCGGCCATCTTGAAAGGCAAATTTCTTATGTGCTTAATCAAGGACTTATATACATACATGTATGTATATAAGTCCTTGGCTTAATAGGAAAAAAACAACAACAGAAAAGTAGTTATTAAACCACTCAGTTTATAAGACCTACTTTAATTTTAATATCCAGAAAGCTAATGGGACTTAAAGTTGTAAAAACCATATATGGTCATCAGGTTTAAGAAAAAATTGTTGTCACATAATTACGAATATCCTATATTTAGAATTAGAAAAAAAAAATCTTATACCAATGACTTATTAAAATATAGATATCGTCTACCAATGAATTATATACACATGTATGTATATCAGTCCTTGCTTCTACCAGAGACGAATATATATTGTATAATACGTCTCTGCTTCTACCAATGCTTGTTAAATTCGCCTTTCGAGATGGCCGCCATTTCAAAACAAGGCAGGTAAATATTGTAGATGTGGGATATATGTATAACAGTTCTATTTTTATCATTATGTTTTGATAAGGGGTTCGAATTGTCTTTGTGTCGAATTGTCTCCAAATTTTGTACTTCGATATCAGAGTTTCCTGAGGTCGAGATTACTTTGGGCGAAGAGTGTATAGTCATTGTCACGGTATCTTATTATCATGGTTCACCGTTAAATTTCGGAGCGGACGATTTGGATTCAATTTTTCCACTGCTATAAAATTGATCTGCTTATTATACAATAGTATAAATATACAGCTAAATTATTACAGACGTTATGGTTAGTATTTATAAAACATTTTTAAGCTTTCACTTGGTGGATATTTTTACGTGAATGACATTGCTTTCAACTGATAATATTCTTTCATGTTTATTATTGTTTTCAAATCGCAGTTGATTGAAAATGAAAGGGAAACTTAAAGGGGCATTCCCAGGAACTGCTGTGTCTTTTTTTTCGTACACCAAAAATGCGTTTGTCACTTGTAAATTCGATTATTACCGAAAAGTCAAAGAAGAATGTGCGTTCAAATATGACCTTATAACGCGCGAGTCGGAATAATTATGTCGGTTTGAATAAAAGGCAGTAAGCCTTTTAAAGTTTTATTGACGACGACGACATTTCCAATACGCCTGAGAGTTTAACTGAGCATGTGCGCTGCCTTTCAAGCTAACATAACATGAGCAATACATTTTAGTTTGTTGACATTTTTTCCGCGATGTTTTCAGTTTTGACAGAACCCGAAAGGGTCGAGTTGTGAAAATGACGAATTATTTCTGAGGCTGAAATCGGCAGGTTTGGTAAATCTTGAAATGTGTACATTTGTATTTTGAGTAAACTAGCGGGATATTTTGTAAATATTTTACAAGGCTTTCATTAATTGATTTCGGCATTAAAATGAATCCAATTTGATTGCTATTCGAGACGCTTCAGTTCCAGGGCATGCCCCTTTAAGAATTTTATTTTATGTCAAATTCTGACACTCTCCAGTTACTCACTTTGTTACTGTACTGAATATAATTCAAAGTCATCAGTTCTATGACAATCTGTATGACTAAGGGCATTCCCAGCTCTGTGTGCAACATTAACATTTTGAACATGATGATGAATGATAGCCAATAGGGCATGGAAAAAGGCGAATTTCCGGGGATTTTTAAACCCTGCAATACACATTTTAAGCTTAAAATATATCTGTATATCAATATATACATTAATATACAAATATTTAAAGTTTAGTAATTTCATATCAACCATTTAAGCCATTTGGACTTGGACTAAGTTGGAGGGGAATTTTTATCCAAAATAGGGGAAAAAGTATCTTATTTTACATTTTTAAGAGGGGAATGTCAAATGAAGGCCCTGAATTTTGATAGTCCGAGCTATCTGTGATTGACCAAAGGTTAATGTCAAAGAAGTATTGTGCCAGTCTTCATGCTAACCCACTAGTTCACAGCCCGGAGCTAGTAAATTTCTTATTGGGCTAGTGAAATTTCTAAAAGTTGTGTATAGTATACGGGCTAGTGGTAAATTGTCATTTTCAATTGTCCACATATAGTTCAAGCTCAAGCTTTAAAAAAATTAGTTCAAACACTGTAATGTGCAAAGCACTGTAATCAGATATAGGTATTGCATCGTTGACGCTCATAAGCATACATCATTTGTTAAGGTTGGATAAAGACTTTTTCTGATGAAAACATCAGTTTAACAGTGATTACTGATACTGTGTTAGAGTGTTACAGTAAACTTCTTCTATGACTGTTTAAATTCTTATGACGACAAATTTTGCGTAATAAATTGGACCGGTGACGTAAGGAATTTCTCAGCTGCTTTATTTTGGATTTCCGGATTGACCAAAGGGCCACAGACTGGGAACTTGAGCCCTGAGCATATTTGAATAGCCATTGGCTATCGTATCGGGCTATCATTAATGTGGCACTGGCACACTGCATAAAAAATGTACCTGGTTTCCACTAACCTGATAAACCCTATTTGTTTGTCAACCCCAGATTTTTATATCTTTGTCAATTTTTACTAGTGATTGTAATCAGACCATGAAAATTTCGTTGATTAATCAGAGGCAAAAGTCAGTGATTAATCCATTAAAACTGATTAAATAAGAAATGACCTAGAATGTTAAGACTTCATAACCTTTACAGCCCTTACACCAAATGAATAGCACAAAATCAATAAAAATCGAAAAAATAATGCCTTATCTTTATTAGATGTTTGAGTAAAATAACTCTACTATTAAAAAACACGCTACTTTTACAAACACGGTTTGAACAGCATTACACCAGTCACTATAGCTTATCAAATCAATCATTTAGGTATTTAAAGTGCAAACCCTTACAGCAAAGTGTAAGGTCTGCAGTACTACAGTCAAGAACAACAACTTTGTACAAAATAAAAATTTCGTTAATTAATTGGGAGCATCGTCATGTCAACGACCATTTGTCATTGATTCGTTGAATAAATGATTAATCGGAACATCACTAATTTTTACCTTTCTATTAATAATAATATCATTTGAAATTAGCCATATCTTGCAACTAAAAAAGTGACATTTGGAAAAAAGGAGTTCTGCCATCGTGCCCAGCCAGTATTTATTTGGAATTTAATGGAAAGCCTTGTTTTTAGGAACCAAGTACCTATAGGTATACTTAACATTTTGTAGTTACAAAACAGTGACGCCTCTCATCCGCGTTGAAAAATAGTACCACTTGTCGGATAAGTGAAGTATACACTGCAGACTTAGCCGTTTTGATATATAAGTTGGAGATACATTGCAGGATTCTGTCGATCTTGAAAGCATGGGAAATATTTTGGCAATTTAAACTGTAAAACCAACAAGTATGATAATTAAGTATTCATCCACACAAAATTTTCAATCACTACATACTGGAAATAGTTTAATTCACAAAGTAGTGCTGGAATACTATATTGTCTCTCAGTGTAAACAGATTACATATTATGACACATGGTCAGAAGTTCAGTATATAGTACAACAGATGGTTTATACAGATATATACAGACCAAAGCACTGAAAGCACTAAATTTGTATGGGTTTTCAAAATGTGCAGTAGCTAGTAATTTCTCACTGTATGTCATGACTGTTGAGAATTTGTTCATGAATTGATGGCATTCATGAACAGTTCATGAAGTTTCACGAATTGTTAATGAAAGTTCATCAAAGGTTCATAAAAATAATTCACCAACAGTTCATGAACAATTCACGAAAATTCATGAATTTTTTCATCAAGGTTCATCGAAATAATTCATCAATAATTCATGAACCTAAAAAAATAAGTTTGATGAACATTTCATAAATATTAGGTTCATGAACAATTTGTGAAGCTGTTCATGAACATCCTCAGTTCATAAAGTTCTTGAATTTTTCATAAAAGTTCATCAAAGGTTCATGAAAGTAATTCATCAATAGTTCATGAACATATTTGTTCACCAACAGGCAACTGAAGTCCATAAACAGTTCATTAAGCTTCATCAACTGTTCATGAACATAATCAGTTCATGAATAATCATGAACTCTTGAACTTCATCAGACCAAGTTCACGAACCAAGTGTCCAATTTGTAGATCATGAATAATATCATGAACTATTCATGAATAAGCTCATGAAAATTTCGTGAACTGTGCATCAAGTTCTCGACAGGGACAGGCTTTATTTTTAACTTCATTCCTGACAGTATTCCCAGTACTTTGATTATTTTTGTTTTGGCCTTATATATATGAAGACTGGTAATGCTATCTGCATAAAATTGTTTCAGAGCTCAGTTACAGAAGAGGGAGATGGTCCTCCGAAGCCAAAATCTGGCATACGAGGATTACGTGGCTTGGCACGGAAGAAAACTGGCATCTCATCTTTAGTTAAAGAAAATTCTCAAGGGTCAGGAATATATTCTGGGTGTGTTAAGAAGTGCTTTGATGCCATAAAGTCCAATTCTTTTTCTAATGATGTTATTAATGCAATAGAGGCTACTAAAGGTAAGTTTTATCTACTCACCACCTATAATCACATGGTATATCAGCCCTTTCTCTCCTTTGACCCTTGAAAATTAATGGCACTTTGACTCTTGAAATTTGCAAAATAAGGTTTTTGACTCTAGGGAATTGGAACCAAAGGGTCATATTTACTATTACATTAGTAGGAAATTTTGTTGACTTTAAATTTCTATCAGCTAAGGGTCATTTTGGCCCCAACTTTTGAAGTCTATGGAGCATCCTGCTTTTTTATGGCAAATTTGGGGCCCATTCCCCAAGCTGAATAGTATGTATTTTTCCCCAAATTTGAAAAGAAATTCCCAACCTTTCCACACTGTGCTTGTTTACTTAGTGATTTTTCCCCAATTTCCCAAAACAAATATACAAAACATTAAATTTGTGTTTAAAATACCTATCTTAATTAATAAATTTGGATAGTAAAAACTGGGCTTAGTATTAATGAAGTAATTAATTAATCAACACGTTAGCATAATGATTTTTTGTTATACACCCGAAGGGACGTGTTATGTTATGACGCTGGTGTCTGTCCGTCCGTCCTTTAGCAGTTTCGTGTTCACTCTATAACTCTTTGAGCCTGTTAGGATTTTGAAGAAACTTTACTCAAATGTTCACCCCATCGAGACGAAGTGCTAAGTGCATGTTTTGAAAGGCTCGCTTCAAGGTCAAGGTCACACTTAGGGGTTAACTATGACTTATTTCATGTCCGCTCTATACGTCTTTAAGCCTTTGGGTGTATATTGCTCTGCCTTGCAGTGCTTCTGTTGAGTTAAAACATTTCTCCAGTCCAATAAAAGGTTTAAATTAGATCTTCACACTTACTATGGTAACCGTATGTCTCATTAAATTTTTATACGCCCGTTTGAAAAAACGGGTCATATTATGGGAACACCAACAGCGGGCGGGCAGCGTCCACAACGTTATCCGCTCTCTAATTCAAACAGTTTTATTTGGATCCTCACCAAACTTCATGGAAATGTTTATGGCCATGAGATCGGCACAGGCACTTCTGAGTTATGGCCCTTGGCATGCATATTTTTTTACCCTGGCACTCTTGTTAAATTTCACATTTATGATGTTGATAATTAAAACATTGTCTTTCAAATGCAATAAATATTGTTTTTTAACACAGATGTAGAAGATGACATGCTTACACAACGTGCCAAAAGGAAAAGTCCACCAACGTTACATATTGTAGAAAGTGTTATTTGTGAGTCGGACGAAAATGAAGAAGAAGAGAATTGTCAAAACTTAGAGTAACTAGAGATTTTCATTTTGTTCAAGTATATTATTGATCTGTACTTTTTCAGTGTCCCCATCCCTACTGCCGAGCCAAGTACTGCGTACTGAAAGCACAGGAAAAAGGGCGAGGCATGTACAGTACGGTTCGGGTGATTTGTCGGATTTTTGCGTCAATTTATCACCCGTAGCAGCGATTTTCATCGCGGCATCGCTCTTGAAAAAACGCGAATCACCGCAATGTCGCTAATCACCGCGTTTTATGACTTATTTATCAGTCGGTAATCTTTGATAGCGATGAATCACGGTGATTCGCGAACGTCTAAACCCGACTCTCAAGTAAATAAAATGATATTTATTGTGAATCATTCTTCTACTTTCGCTTTCTGTTGACCGTTCATTTTCCGAAAAAAGTCATATGGTAAGATAATTCAGGATTTAACACTTACTAAATCCGTCGGCCAAAACCGACTGAAATCCAGACATCGGATTAAATTTTGTCAAGTAGGAAATTCCATTCTTGAAGTAAATATGTAGAAAAACCGGCGAATTGCTAAGCGAATATGTAAACTTGAGCGATCGTTGCTGCAATCCACCGCAAATTATTGCCCTTCAGTGGTGACGGTCACTGTCGATCATCGTTGCTCTGAACGCGACGGCCAAAATTCAAATCGCTGCGTTGAGGCGATCTACCTGTGGCTTAGCGCGATTTTAATTCCACGACGATTCGCGAAAATCGGACAAATCACCCGAACCGTACTGTATCTGTACTGCATTACACTGGGCATGATAAAGGACCAGGTAAAACTATTCGAAAAGAGTAGTAATATAAATGCCTGGTTCTTCTGTATGTATTTTCTCTCCTCTCTCTCTCTGGCACAGCTCTGAAATTACCATAGTTGTTGTATGGGTCGTTGAACAACAGATAGATAAATTGATCTGAAAATGAAATTTTATTTTTTCCAGCTTCGTGACATTGAAGTCAGTTTACTGGTAGTTCTCATAGATAATATATATCATGCCATTAAAAATAATATATATCATGCCATTAAAAATAATGTTTATCATGCTGCCATTAAAAATAATATATATAATGCCATTAAAAATAATGTATATCATGTCATTAAAAATAATATATATCGTGCCAGGGCTCGGCCAAGTGGGTGAAATGGGCGAAATAGTCGCCCTAAACTTTCAGTCTTCGCCCCTAAATAACGGTCTGGCGAATTATTGTTATCAACCAATCAGAGTGCAGTTTACATACGTAAACAGTTTACATACGTAAATCGAATTAATGAAAGTCTGCAAGAAGATACGGATAATTGTTGATAAATGACAATAAATACCTAGCATGGTGTGAAATCAACGGTTTTAACAATAGATAGCAGGTCTAATTGATGTAACGGACATCTATATTGAGTAGACGGGCATGTACTAATATATTTTTTGTTCCAATTTTGGTTTATGTCGACGACACAACAAACCAAAAGGCGACCTGTTCGCGAGTTGAATTAGTAACAGGGAAGTTTTTCAAACTGCGAAGAATTAATTAATAACAGCCATCTGTAATTAAAACTGCTTCTCCATAGTGAAAACATGTGATTCTGAAATGTTGCTCGCCACTTATATACTGGGCGGTTTGCGATGTTTCGACTTTATTAGTATTAGTAAAGTGAAAGTAGTTTCGGGGAAATAAAAAATGGTCAGTAGGTGTTCCCGGCTTTAGTTCGATTTATGAAAATTGTTTCCACTGGGAAATTTAGTTTTATTATTCGTGAAAACATGCAACATTACACATGATTTATTCGTCATTTATAATGCAAACAGAAAGTAGCTTGTCAAATCCATGCAGTGATCTCCCTTATTTTGATCACTTAGGTTTTTTTCCGGAAAGTCTGCACAGAATTTGAATTAGAGGTTTTAGATAGACTTTTTCGCGATTTAACACAGAAACATGAGTCACATAAATTCCTGAATCTTTAATTGCTATGACATACCTAGAAATTATTATTTTGAAAATTGAAATAAAATATAATAAGCTTCAATTTTCATTTATGTCATTATCATAACAAAGGGGGAATATATACATGTAGTAAAAATAACGCATTCGATTGTAACTTCTGCCGTGCAACTACCCACTTCTCCCTAAAGTGGTCCCACTTCTCCCTGAATAGAGATTAGAGAGAAGTCAACCTAGGCCAACCCCTGTCATGCCATTAAAAATAATGTATATCAATATCATGCCATTAAAAAATGATATATATCATGCCATTAAAAATAATGTATATCATGCCATTAAAAATGATATATATTAAAAATAATGTATTTCATGTCATTTGAATCATTACCAGTATGCAATATTTACATTTTGAATTTACTGTATAAGCATTGATTTTTCTTTAATGTATGTACCCGGATGTCATTCACAAAGGTATTTATCAACTTATTCCAGAAATACCTCATCAGAGATACAAAACACAGTCACATACGCCTCACCCTCACCTCCGCCACCCCCATCATGTAGACAGAAAAGAAAAAATACTCGCGCATCTAAGACTAAGAAGAAATTAATGAGTGCTGTGGAGTAAGTATTCTATAAAAGTCTTACATGTAAAATAAAACATCCCTTTTTACGCTTACTGGACCCATCCTGTTTATATTCAGCCATGATAATTATATACCATCTGACCACTCGTTCCATACTGGAATCACGTAAAATGCCCCGTCGCGTCGCATTTCTTGTTAAGGCTGTAACTTTGCTGTTTATTGATGGATTTCAAAATAACTTAACAAGATCGTCCACCTACATGTGTTGCATGCAAGCACCAGGCCCATACCTCCAAGGTCAAGGTCACACTTGAAGGTGAAAGGTAAAAGATTAGTTATCATGTGTAAGACCAAGGGTCTATCGAAAGAAATCAAGTTTGCGCAGTTGCTTACGAGGATGGGAGTCTTGTACTAGTTCTTCCCAGGAACGATTGTTAGGTGAACTGTCTGCCTCATGTGACTCTGACTGTTGAAAAGGGACGTTAAACCCGATAAAAACAAACAATCAAAAGGAACACCTGTATGTGTATATGGCTATTTTAATACTACAGATGAACAGTGGTGAGACTACAGCCTGTACATGTCAGGCATGGCTTATCAGCATGCATAGTAACAGTATGATTGGCTGAGTCATAGATAAAGGGGTCGCGGCCGTAGTCCAGTGGTTAGTGCGCTGGATTTATAACACGGCAATCCGGGTTCGATTCCGGGTCACAGCAGGTCATACTCTTCCTTGGAAATTTAACTAGTGCCGATTTTCCTCCACATGTGGAGAAGTTGCCGGTTCCTAGTAGAAGGGTAACTTACCATCAAAGAAAACATGTTAAGTGAATCGTATAGAGCCAAATAAATAAATGAATACATAAATGGTCTTAATGTGTAGGTGGTTTGAATATTGTGTTGGTTGCTATGTAACATTTTACCATACGCTGAAAATTTCATTGGGTTCCTTTGAAGAAACTGTTTGAAGGCTTTTTAGCTTTTTATGCCCCTTATCGATAGATCGGGCCCATATTGTTTTGGTCTCTCTGTCTGTCTGTTTGTACCAAACTTTAACCTTGCCTATAAAATCAAAACGCTTGCACCTACATTTATCAAACTTCATATGTAGGTTCCTCATGACAACCTCTACAGGACCTGTGCATTTTGAGGTCAATAGGTCAAAGGTCACTGGGTCATTGTGTTTAACAAAATTCCTACTTTTCTTCTATGATACTCCTCCTACATTTCTCAAAGGAATTTGATGAAACTTTCACAGACTCATTGTCACCAAGAAACCCAGCACATACATTTCGGGTTTTGTGATTGGATTGTTTTGGGCGGTTTTATGGCACTTTGTTTATTTTGTGCATATGTAGTAGAGAAATACTCTTCTGTGCACAACTCCTCCTAAATTACTCAAGGGATTTTTACCAAACTTTGATAGAACTATTGTCACCAAGTTTCCCAGCATATTTTGTCAGGGATTTGATCATTTTTAGCAGATTTATGGCCCTTTGTTTGTCTGTACCAAACTTTAACCTTGCCTATTAAATAAAAAGGCTACCGCCTACAATCATCGAACTTCATATCTTGGTTCATCATGACAATCTCTACAGGACCTGTGCATTTTCAAGTTAAAGGGCACCCGGAGGGGGCATTGTGTTTTTAAAACACATCTTGTTTGAATTTAGTAAACTGTAATACAGAATAATAGATAAAATGATACTAAAATATAAGAAATATATTTTATTTGCTCTAAAACAATATTTACATAATTTTCCTTTAGTCACTTGTAAATTGTTGTCAGATGCTTTTTCTTATTTTTTTGCAGTATCATTGAAAAAGATACTGTGCTACATTTGGGCATAAATCAAAATAATGAAGACAATTTTTCTTTTCAAGATTTAAAGAATACCACACAACACAGGAATGTACTTTAATGTTCTGATGGTGTGTCTTGATGTTGTTAAAAATGTTGCAAAATTTCAGCTTGATTGTGTTACTCGTTCAAAAGTTACATTAGAAAAACAGGCAAAAAATGTCCCGAGTGTAACACTTTTAGCGTGACATTTTTTCTTTACACATTTTTCAATCTTTTATATTTTGTTCAGTTTTTGGGTAAGTAATCAATGGTTGTTTTTAATTTCATTGTACATGTGTTATATTTAAAATTTAATGCATTTTGTTCAAATATTTCAATAATAAGTATTATTTAGAAATCACCTTTCAAGTGCACATGTAAAATATTTTGCTCAAGGAAAAAATGGAAATTCAAATTGATGATATTGCTGTAAGTAAACTAATGCTTGGACAGAAAATGCAGTTTAACATATTGATAGGCATATTTGTCCATGTTGTTTAAAAAAAAGAAATGATCAAAAGAATCATTTGTTTTTTAAGTTATACCATCTTGAATAAAGCTGATTGGAAATGTCCCGAGTGTAACATTTCGCATTTAGATAAGAATTTTTTTATCATTCTTTGAATTTAATATGTTTTTTCTCTATTTCTCAAACAGAAGCGTACCCACAAGCTCACAAAACTAAAACAAATTCCTGTAGTGCAATTCATTTTTTGTCTACATGGTTTTAAGGGTTGTCCCGAGTGTAACGCTATATATTCATCATCTTAATTTTGATATGTAACTATAGAACAGTAGTCCATGTTAATTGTTTTCCACATTTATATCAAATAACTGACGTGAATAAATACTTTAAAGTCTGAAGCAGTGAAATGGAGCATGTTTAAAAAGTTTGAAAGTTCTTATAAAAATAGTTATATTCAGATATATATACCAAGTAGATTTTTTCAATATACAGAAGACAAAAAGTAATTTATCTTTTATTTTGATGAAGAAACATTCTCAGATGAAAACAGTACAGAATTTATCGATTTATTTCATGATTTCTTAACATATTTTACATGTTATATTATTTATATATAACAATTGAAAATGTTACACTCGGGACACAAACACATCTTCATGCAATATTATACACAAATTCGGTTTGCTTTTACAGGAACTATACCAGTAACAATATACTAACACTGCAGGGTCATGAAGTTACAAAATGCCTAAATAAGTGGTAAAACTCCCATTTATAGAGGACTGAGATGAAGCACACTCTGGGTAGAAAGACTTGAAATTGATATTTTTTATTAAACATTTTCTAGGATATACGAGGATTGTCCTTTAAGTATGTAGACTTTTCTCATATCTGGGTTATTTTTCAAAATTTTGAAATCTAATTTCAGTGACGCATATCTTCCTTGAGTTGTGTTGCAAATACTTAGTTCATAATCAAAACATTTCAAAAACTTTTAGTATTGTTTTACTTAAAACAAACAAAGAAGAAATTGTGAGTCCTGACTGTTTTACTTAAAATAAACAAAGAAGAAATTGTGAGTCCCGAGTGTATTTTCTATATGTCTGTTTATATGACTTAATTCATGTTTAAAAGATTTGTTCAACATAGTTTGAAATAGTTTGAATGTGTTGAGAAATCATTTCTTTAATTTGATAAGTGGCAAAAGTAGTAGGTAAATGTTTTCTTGTAAATATATGATAATGCAATATTAATTGTTACAAGTTGACAAATCTACAGTTTTAAATGTTTTCTAATTCCTCCCCTCCCTCCAACAACATTTTCAACCAACAACATATTAAACAGTACAGATGTTTGTGTATCTTTTTATTATCTTAAAAAACATCGAATGAATTGCAACGCAATGATCATAGCACTTTCATATTTGTATGCTAAAAGACTAAACAAATTTGTACGGAGTGTAACCTTTACTTAGTCTGTATATATATAAATTAATAATTCATGTTCAGTAACGCAATTGACTTACCAAATTAGAAATAGTTTTGATTTGTTAAAAAAAAAATTCTTATTTAATGAATTGCAAAATACATTTGACAGATGTTGTTATAAATCCATTTTATGATACTCCTTATCATAACAGTTTCGTATATTTACATTACAGTTTTAGAACGTCCCCTGGTGTTGGTGTTTTCACCATTTAAAATTTTACTAAAACATTATCAAATGGATTATCTGTTTGTATTTTATAATAAAATAATTGAACAAATTGTATTACAATGAAACAAATTGTATAACAATAGATTAACAATACTGTCATTATAATAAGACCATACACAAAGAATATCTGTCCCGAGTGTAACGGTAACAGAAGATATATACTAGTTTTGGGGACATTTTTAAGTTACCCAAGAATAGTACCAATTAAGTGAAAATTCACATATATCTTTGAATATACCTGAAAATTGATAAAATTGAATTAGCTAATTTGTATCTGCAGCAGTAAATATTACATAAAAACTTTTTGAAGCGTATTTTAAAAAAAATGAAGTTCAAAACGCCATAAATATATATTTTTTGGAAAATTATGGTTGTATGTATATTTTTTTTTTATAAAAAAGTTGTTTTCATGAAAGTCTGCTGAAAAAATCACAAAAATATGTTATTATTTCCATAGTTTAATCCATAAGATTGTTTGAATTTTAAGGATTGCTATTGAATATATAATATTTCTTTGATTAAAATGTTGTAAATTTGAAGAAGACTTTAATCCTATACTTTAGCCATTGTCAATTTTTCACAATATAATATATTTCCAACCTACTTTTGGCAATATTATGAACACAAGTATCATTCTAAATTTGACCCCCCATGTCACGCTTTGTCTTCATTATTTTGATTTATGCCCATTTCTAAATGTACTTGGTGATTGAAAAAGAAAATTTCAGAATGTTTTATTGCAAGCAAAAGTCGGTTTCACTGATAAGACATCTTTCTAGGTAAAATCAGACCTGCTTTAATTTTAAGGGTTTTTTAACATCCAAAAAGCTAAAGGAGCTTTAACATTTGGTGTTGTTTTTCAACAGATCTTTTACCAAGAGTATATCAGACGCACAGTCTTCAAAAGATATAATAAACACACCTGATGCTGAAGTATGTGTTATTGATGATGATACTGTTACAGTTAGAGTCAGTTTTCATGGAAAGATTCAGAGATATACAATGCCATCAGTGAGTTACTTTATTATCATCTGTTTAATATTTTCAAGGGCAAATAAAGTGTGACAACAACAAACTGCTGTTAAGGCATATTTTGCTTATAATATTTGAGGTCAGTTGGTCAAAGATCATGTTACAGTGATCAGTAATTGGAAATTTCTATCCAGTTGGCTGTTAGGAAGCATCTGTGTTTGACAAACACATTGTTGCATATAAATCTATATGACTTGTTATACCCCAGATATGAATTAAATATGGGGGCTATATTGGATTCACGTTTGACGGTCGGTCAACAACTTACAGGACTTCAATGAAACTTCACAGAAGTGATCAGTAGTAAGCCTAGTTGTGCATGCTTAAATCATTTTTTGTTTGGATTGATTTTCACTGAGTTATAGCCCTTTGTTTTTAGCTCACCTGATTCATCAGGTGAGCTTTTAGGATCGGTGAATGTCCGGCGTCTGTCGTCCATCCACAATTAGTTTGTTTACACTCTAGCAACTGCAGCTCTTTACGAATCTTGATTAAACTTGCTCACAATGTATATGGCCACAATGTCTCGGCTAAGTTCGATTATAGGCAAAATCTGATTATAACTTCTTATGTTATGGGCCCTTGAATTACAAAATTTGCTATATTTAGCTTGTTTACACTCTAGCACCTTCATTTATTCACCAATCCTGATCATATTTTCAGTAAATGTGTATATCCAAAAGATCTTGAACAAGTTAGATTATGGGCAATATCGGACCAGAACCTCAAGAGTTATGGGCCCTTGACTTAGAAAATTTGCTATATTTGAGTTTGTTTACACTCTAGCGCCTTCATTTATTCACCGATCCTAATCATATTTACAATGAATGTGTATGACCTTATGGTTTTGGACAAGTTAAGTTATGGGTGGAATCGGACCACAACTTCTAGAGTTATGGACCCTTGGATTAGAAAATTTGCTACATTTTAGCTTGTTTAACAGTATTATTCCTTCATTGTTGGTTTTGATCTCAGAATCTACGTAAAATTGAGTTTTACGTGATGGAAACTATATTACCTGGTCATTGATTATTGGCCTTTGTTCTCAGGTGAGCGATAAAGGGCCAATGTGGCCCTCTTGTTATATAATGTATATTTAGAAATTGGTCAGGATATTTCTAAGCAACAATTTACAGGTATTAAAACAATGAAAATGCGTTATATTTCCCTTCATAAAATGTAACAATGACTGTGTCAAAGCAACACCTGGGGGTATTCATCACCTTTAGTGATAGTTCTTGTTAAAAATTGATTTGCGGGGCCTTTTATGTGTTCCTCTACCACTAATGCTAGTAAAGTGATGAAATGACCATGGCTGTCAGTGCAGTGTTTAAAGTCTTTACCTTTCGTCTGTTGTCGTGCATTGAATTTGTATTTTGGTATTACATAATTATATGAAAATCTTGTGCCACACATAGTGTGCCGCGACCAGAATAATAGAGTGGGGGCATCTGTGTCTTATGGACACATAATTATCTAGTTATAGGAAATATTGGTTTTATGTTACTTAATTCACTTTCAGGATGCACGGTTTTCTACAATCATGTCACAGATTGCCACTAAGGAAGAAGTTGAAGAGAAGCTAGTCATGCTGGTACACAATGATAAAACTCTCAGATCTGATGATACACCACTTAGTATCAAATTACATATTGCAGATATATTAGGTATGAGTTCTATAAATTATATATAGGGGCATAAAGACTATAAATTGTTTTTTAGGTATAAGAACTTTAAATTATATGTATATTAGGTCTGAATGCTATAAATTACTTCGAATTATGCTGTAAGATAATATTGACAGAATACTACAAGTCAGTTATAATTTGTTGTATTGCTCCTCAGCTCACCAGAGCTCACCAGACACGAGGAGCTCAAGGTGAGCTTTTGCAATCACCGTGGGTCTGTCATGCATCTGTTTGTCATGAATTAGCTATCATATTTTCTCTAAACAGCATCTCTTCCTAAATCACTGAGCCAGTTGCAACTAAACTTTGTTATGATGATCCTTGGGTGGTCCCTTTTCAATTCTTTTCAATTCTTTTCAAAAGATTGAATTTCATCTTCCATATCAACCAAAAGGAAAAAAAAAAGAAATCTTCTTGTCAGAAATCACAAGTCCTGGAGCTTAGATATTTGGTGTGAAGCATTGTCTAGTAGACCTCTACCAATTTTGTTCAAATTGTGGCCATAGGGTGAATATTGGTCATGTCTCAGGGGTCACATGATTTTACATAGGCTCATATAAGAAAATATTGAAAAATCTTCTCCTAAGGTGCAAGGCCTAGAACTTTCTTCGGTATGTTGCCTTGTGTAGAGACAACATTTTAAAGTTGCTCATAATGTCTGTCTTGAAGATTTCTAGGTCGTTGTTAAGCTTTCCTAGTTAAACCTTGATATGAAAGGAGTCGCAGACTTTCTCGGATTAGCTAGTAAAGGGCCATCGTCATCCTCTTGATCAGTTAAAACCTATAATGACCAGTTTGCATTCATAAGCTATTATTTTATAATTAAAATATAACAGACACAACATTGCGAGATAATATAATTTACTTACAACACAAGCGTGCTAAGGAATATAATGCTTTAAGTAATACATATAAAGCATTATCTTATTTACACAAAATACATTATGTAGTGGATGAATAACGGCCGCGAAAAAAGTAAGCAGACCCACTTTGGTTTGTCTAAGGCAACAAGTGGGTCTGTCCAGCATTAATTCATCCAGGCAAGAGATGGTCAAGCCTATTTGTAATATCCAAAAACTGAAAATTACCCAAGCAAGCTAATCTGTTTGGAAGCCACATACTACTGCTATTAGCCATAACCACACACGTCCATGCAGTCAAAGTTGCCATAGCACAAGGCAACACAGTCAGTAAACGCAAAGCTATAAATGCCACCACCTGGTGCCATCATGGCTGCAAACATGCAGCGTAACGCAAAACTAGGAATTACCAGTACACAAAGGGCAAAACCTAGTAAGACTAGCACAGTACTTACATGTACCGCAAACACGCAATATAACGCAATAACTATTGGCAGTGTTACAAGCTACCAATACACACAGGAACGCAATAACTATTGGCAGTGTTACAAGCTACCAATACACAAAGGGGCCAATAACCAGGCAAACTAGTAACTACTAGTACACAAAGGGGGAAAAGTATTCAGACTTAGCAACGTTAGACACCATACCTCAAACTATGTTTCCCTTGCTATTGTAATATTTTACTAAATTTGTCCAATGATCATGGTTTCGCCTTCACAGACGGGTATGTTGACCAGTTTGCATTTATAAGCTATTATACAGTACAACAGTAGCAAAATTATGTTGTTGTTCAGAGGTTGTTGCTCTCGAGAGGTTAAATCGATAGTTAAATCGTGCAGTGGGGAAAAATCATGCTGTTGTTGAAGGGAGATTGTTGCTCAAGAGAGGGCCATTTTTGAGAGGTTGTTCTGTATCAAAATGACATTGTTGTAGTTTGACACTTACGGTACATGCAATTGTGGTATCTAAGAAAATTATTTAGAAGTCAGTTGTAAAAACAGGCAGAATTGAACAGGTTGAATTCCTAGTTTAGTTGTACACTGGGGATAGATCATTCTGTTGTTGAAGGGAGGTTGTTGTTCAAGAGAGGGCTGTTCTGGAGAGGTTGTACTGTAGTCTAGATTCATTGATAGCATTTACTCTATGTTTGACTGTATACTATGTAGCATTTTTTATTTTGCAGAATGTCATATTCATCATGGATTAGAAGATTCCTTCTCTCAGGATTCATTCAGTCAAAATAGTCAAGATATTATAGAATTGGTTGTACAAAGTAGTAGATCAAAACGTAGGGAACTGATTAATGCCCATCAGGTTTGTAAACACAGGTCTTGATTGAACTATAATTTTTTATGCATATTGTTTTTGGTCTCTCTGTGTGTCTGTCCGTTTGTACCAAACTTTAACCTTGCCTATAAAATCAAAACCCTTGCACCTACATTCATCAAACTTCATTTGTAGATTCCTCATGACAACCTCTACAGGACCTGTTCATTTTCAGGTCAGTAGGTCAAAGTTCAAGGTCACAGGGTCATTGTGTTTAAAAAAAATTGTACATTTCTTTTAGGATACTACACCTACAATTTTCATGGGATTTTGACGAAAATTTCACAGACTTGTTGTTACCAAGAACCCCTGCACATATATTCTGGGTGATTCGATCATTTTTGACAGAATTATGGCCCTTTGTTTATTTTGTGCATTTTCAAGTTAAAGGGCACCCGGAGAGGGCATTGTGTTTTTGAAACACATCTTGTTTATGCTTTAGTGGTATCTACTGATGCAGGCACATATTTTTATAATGATTGCTTTGTCTGTGCCGGGGTAAGTAAATTTTACAAAATTTGTCAAGCATGCCACCGGAGGTATAAGCGTTAATTGAATTGTTTTTCAGTTTGTAATTGAAAATCAACTCCTCACGACTTAAGTTGATATTAGATACAAATGTATATGTTTACTTTAAAAGCAGTTAAAATATTATTGACTTTTCTTTGTCTGAGTTAAGAAAATATTGTATCTGTCTTTGGTGTTTGCTATTTGTTTTACCATGATTATACTATGGCATGTTATGAGTATTTGTTCAACCGCACCGATTTAAAATGGGCATTTTGGGTTCTTTTGCTTTTAGAGCAAATAAAATATATTTCTTATATTTTACTATCACTTTATCTATTGTTCTGTATTACTAAATTGAAAAAGCAAATATGCCTTTAAGTATTTTCTTTTTTCTATTACAGAGAAAGCCTCTTTCCTTGCTTATGGAAGAGTACGCACAGAGGATGAACATTGACGTTAGTTGCATTCAGTTGTTTTTTGACGGTGAACCAGTGTCCCCTTGTGACACCCCAGAATCTCTAGACATGGAGGAAGGGGACATGTTAGATGTGAAAGAAACACAAGTGCTTGTTTTGTGATGATGTCAGTATACTTCCATTGTAAATAAATTCCCACTTAAACCCACATTGTCAAAATGAAAAAGATTTTTAGTGCTGTATACGTCTTTATATCTGCGGGTACAAAATTCGGTGGTTTTAAGATGTTCTTGAATTGGCAGGTTCTATATTTGGCAGTAAGCCAACCGCCAAAATAAATCCATGTCCTGTCTCCTAAGGCTTTAAGTTTATGCTTTTACTTAAGCTGGTTTTTTTTTTTTGGTTAAAAATCAACTGTTTTCTTTATTTGCGTATTTATGAATTCGCGACGTCATCAGTCAGGATTAGAGTGCGATCAAAGACATGCTGTCATTGCTCTGTTCTTTGTGTGTCACACCTGATCTGTTAGACATTTAAGTTGTGATTCAGTGTTTTGTGTCTAATAAATTATAATAACAATAGATTGATAATTAGTTTGAGATTGTTGTGGAAGTTATGTTTTACGAACAGTAGGTTAAGTGTGAAAAACTGTTACTGGTATGTTCAAACGATGTCCAAAATTGTTCAACAAACGATAGTTCAGTAAAAGCAATATTATAAAAAAATAGATTGCAAACATTAAAGGTTCATGTTTATGTTAATATATTGTTTTCGACAGATTAACTAAACTGATTATTCTACAATATTACTATTGCAGAATTAAGTTGCGTATTTTCGGACATGCCCATTTTCGAATAAATAAAACTCAGCATTTATTTGCGACATTTATGAATTTGCGAGGTATTCGATTCGCAAATATTAGCGAAAATTAAAACTAACGCGAATAAAACCAGTTCTACAGTAATACATGTACAAACTTACTTAACAAACAAAAAAACATTTGTACAAAATACCTTTTGATAGCAAGAGTTATATTTCTTTGACAAATAAATTGTTTTGCAATGTTTTATGATGGCATATTCTAGATTTGGCAGTTCCAATGCCGACTGCCAAAAAACGCCAAAATAAAACAGGTGTCAATATTAAGACGTATACAGTATTATATCATTGAGTTAGAAATGATCACTAAAAATTCAAAAAGATATCATCTAAGGCATTAGACATGAAAGTGGACACTTCCTAATCTGTGATTGATCCAAAAATGATTGCTTTAGAAACATACCGGGTATTTGTTGTAAATTTATACTTTTTTGTCTGTTCTCAATGAATTTGATGATTCTTTCAAGATTTTTTTTTCTAATTTTGATTCAACTTTATTTTGAATGAAGGATAAAAGATTGTTCTTTAGAAAAAAAATGCATTAGGATTTTTCATTATGCCAAAAAGTGATTTTGCAAAGTTCTGACTTGGCATTTCTTGATACTGAGCCTTGTTCCTAGTCTGTTTTCTTTCCTGAATATGTTAATCCCAATGATCAGTCATACATTACAAATTTTAAATGTGAAATCATCAAATTTCGCTGTTTTTCATCTTTTTTTTGCATTTCCACATTTCATGAGTGATAAACAAGATTTACATTCACTGTTGAAACATTGTAAATTTTTGCTAAGCGGAACAATGTACTGATTATTTTCCAGTATTTATCATATTTTTTCATGATTTTGATGTATATATTTTCCCCAGTAGGTTGTCTCCTTTGATTCATAATATCACAAAGATAAGCTCTGGGTCTGTATTCACAAAGCATCTTAAATAATTTTTGCACTTAAGTTATATTTTTCCTTAAATTCGACATTTTCCTTAACTCTTTAGTACCAATATAAAGGAGGAAATCACAACACTATGATTTTGTCTTTGTTCTAAAGATGCCAATTATGAAAATGAAAGTTCATTTTCACACTTCTGATGACTGGTTTACAAACTTTTACCATAAAAAATTTACAATTAAGTAAAAATTTCGACTTAAGTTAAAGAAAATCTTAAGATGCTTTGTGAACACGGACCCAGCACACTGCCATTATAATGCAACCTCTCCAAAGCAACAGCCTTTAGGAGTCACAAAATTAAGTTTTTGTTTAGAGGATTTTGCTCTAGAGAGGTTGAATTCATTGTTTAGTCGTACACTTGAGAAAAATCATGCTGTTGTTGAAGGGAGATTGTTGCTCAAGAGACGGCCATTTTTGAGAGGCTGTGCTGTATCAAAATGACATTGTTGTAGTTTGACACTTTAATACGGTACATGCAATTGTAGTATTTAAGAAAATTATTTAGAAGTCAGTTGTAAAAACAGGCAGAATGAGGTGTCTTTAAAATAAAACTTAAATACAGTACAACCTCTCCACAGCGGCCCTCTGTACAGCAACAACCTCTCTATAACAACACCTTCAAAATTTCCCTAAGCTAATATTTACTATAGATTTAACCTCTGTAGAGCAACAACCTCTAAACAACGGCCAATATTCACAGCTCCCCCAGGGTGTTGCTCTACAGAGGTTGTACTGTACTTCTTATTTTTTTATGGTGAAATGCAGAATCTACATCAAAATATTAAATGAATATTTATATGACTCAGTTGTTGATTTTGCGATATAGTTACTAGTACTTAGAAAAAGGTTTAATTTTACTTTCAGTTTTTGAGATATAAATCAAAATAATTCTTGTAGAAATTTGTTGTAAATCTATTAATAACGGGAGTCACATGTATACACATAACTTGTGTGATTAATAAAGATGCCGCTTGTATGTATAGATGTACCAATTATCATTTTATCAATTATGTATATCTGAACCAAATACAATGAAATCTGTGTTAGCATCCGCCTCCGAAATAAAGACCATTCTTTTGAAAACCAGTATTGATTATCTAGAACAAAATTGCCCCCGAATAAAGGCCCTCGATCGATTAAGGCCGTATTTTTAGCTCACCAGAGCACGAATGTGCTCAGGGTGAGCTTTTGTGATCGCCCTGCGTCCATCGTGCGTCGTTACGAATACGTGGCGTCCATGTTTACTTAAAACAACATCTCCTCCTACACCGCTATGCCAATTGCAACCAAACTTGGCTGGAATGATCCTTGGGTGGTCCCCTTTCAAAGTTGTTCAAAAAATTAAATTTCATTAAAAATTCTGGTTGCTATGGCAACAAATTGAAAAAACTTAAAAAATCTTCTTGTCTGAAACCACAGGGCCTAGAGCTGAGATATTTGGTATGTAGCATTGTCTAATGGAACTCTACAAAGATTGTTCAAATTATTCCCCTAGGGTCAAAATTGGCTCCGCCCCGGGGGTAACTTGATTTTACATAGACTTATATAGGAAATTTAAAAAATCTTCTTGTCTAAAACTACAATGCCTAGAGCTTTGATATTTGGTGTGTAGCATAGTCTAGTGGACCTCTACCAAGTTTGTTCAAATTATTGCCCTAGGGTCAAAATTGGCCCCGCCCCGGGGGTCACTTGATTTATATAGACTTATATAGGAAAATTTAAAAAATCTTCTTCTCCGAAACCGCAAGGCCTAGAGCTTAGATATTTTGTATGTAGCATTGTCTAGTGGACCTCTACCAAGTTTGTTGAAATTATGGCCCCGGGGTCAAAATTGGCCCTGCCCTGGGGTTTATTCTATTTTATATAGGAAAATTTAAAAAATCTTCTTCTCCGAAACCACAAGGCCTAGAGCTAAGATATTTGGTATGTAGCATTGTCTAGTGAACCTCTACCAAGTTTGTTCAAATTATTGGCCTAGGGTCAAAATTGGCCCCGCCCCGAGGGTCACTTGATTTATATAGACTTATATAGGAAAATTTAAAAAATCTTCTTCTCCGAAACCACAAGGCCTAGAGCTAAGATATTTGGTATGTAGCATTATCTAATGGACCTCTACCAAGTTTGTTCAAATAATTGCCCTAGGGTCAAAATTGGCCCTGCCCTGGGGTTTATTCTATTTTATATAGGAAAATTTAAAAAATCTTCTTCTCCGAAACCACAAGGCCTAGAGCTAAGATATTTGGTATGTAGCACTGTCTAGTGGACCTCTACCAAGTTTGTTCAAATTATTGCCCTAGGGTCAAAATTGGCCCCGCCCCGGGGGTCACTTGATTTATATAGACTTATATAGGAAAATTAAAAAAATCTTCTTCTCCGAAACCACAAGGCCTAGAGCTAAGATATTTGGTATGTAGCATTGTCTAGTGGACCTCTACCAAGTTTGTTCAAATTATTGCCCTGGGGTCAAAATTGGCCCCGCCCCGGGGGTCACTTGATTTATATAGACTTATATAGGAAAATTTAAAAAATCTTCTTCTCCGAAACCACAAGGCCTAGAGCTAAGATATTTGGTATGTAGCATTAACTAGTGGACCTCTACCAAGTTTGTTCAAATTATTGCCCTAGGGTCAAAATTGGCCCCGCCCCGGGGGTCACTTGATTTATATAGACTTATATAGGAAAATTTAAAAAATCTTCTGCTCCGAAACCGCAAGGCCTAGAGCTTAGATATTTTGTATGTGGCATTGTGTAGTGGACCTCTACCAAGTTTGTTCAAATTATGGCCCCGGGGTCAAAATTAGCCCTGCCCTGGGGTTTATTCTATTTTATATAGGAAAATTTTAAAAAATCTTCTTCTCCGAAACCACAAGGCCTAGAGCTAAGATATTTGGTATCTAGCTTTGTCTAATGGACCTCTTTAAAATCTGTTCATATATTGGCCATGGGATAAAAAACGGCCCAGATGGGTCACTTGATCTTACTTAGACTCGTATAGAAAACTTCAACAATGTTAATCTCCCTTTTCTCCTGGTGAGCATTTATAGGGCCATCATGGCCCTCTTGTTAATTTAAGATGTCTCCTACTATGGGTAAAGGCGTGAATATGTTTCAATTAGTGTTCAAAGATTTCATTTAATCTTGTAGAATTGAAATTACTTTCACTGGTCTAGTGATTCTTCTTACTTTTGAGAAGCATTGGACAGTAAAAGTTGAACCAAGTTACCAGTCACCTGTGAATAAAGGCCACTTCATGATTTTTTATGCCCCCTAAAATAAAACTTAAATACAGTACAACCACTCCAGAGCGGTCCTCTGTACAGCAACAACCTCTCTATAACAACACCTTCAAAATTTCCCTAAGCTAATATTTACTATAGATTTAACCTCTGTAGAGCAACTATCTCTAAACAACGGCCAATATTTACAGCTCCCCCAGGGTGTTGCTCTACAGAGGTTGTACTGTACTTCATAATTTTTTATGGTGAAATGCAGAATCTACATCAAAATATTAAATGAATATTTATATGACTCAGTTGTTGATTTTGCGATATAGTTACTAGTACTTAGAAAAAGATTAAATTATACTTTCAGTTTTTGAGATATAAATCAAAATAATTCTTGTAGAAATTTGTTGTAAATCCATTAATAATGGGAGACACATGTATACACATAACTTGTGTGATTAATAAAGATGCCGCTTGTATGTATAGATGTACCAATTATCATTTTATCAATTATGTATATCTGAACCAAATACAATGAAATCTGTGTTAGCATCCGCCTCCGAAATAAAGACCATTCTTTTAAAAACCAGTATTGATTATTTAGAACAAAATTGCCCCCGAATAAAGGCCCTCGATCGATTAAGGCCGTATTTTCTTTATTTCATGGATGGCCTTTGTTCACAGGTTTGACTGCATAACTCAGATAATTGACGCTTTTGGCTGGTTGTTAATTTTGGAAATTTCAATTCAAACTTTTTTATGTATTTTTAGCTCACATGTCACAAAGTGACAAAGTGAGCTATTAGGATCACTCTCCGTCCGGCGTCCGGCATCGTGCATCGTGCGGTGTGCGTCGTCAAACTTTTTGTTGTGACCACACTAGGGGCCACATTTTTGGCTCAATTTTAGCAAAACTGGGTCAGAACGTTAATATCAACAAAATCTCGGACGAGTTCGATATTGGGCCATTTGGGGTCAAAAACTAGGTCACCAGGGCCAAATAAGGGAAAACCTTGTGAACACTTTAGAAATCACTGTTTTGAATTTATCTTCATGAAACTTTGTCAGAATGTTTATTGTAATAATATGTAGGTCAAGTTTGAAAATGGGTAATTTCTGTAGTAAAATTAGGTCACTAGGGCAAATTGCTGGAAAACCTTGTGAACACTCTAGAAGTCACTGTTTTGATTGGATGATCATGAAACCTTGTCAGAATGTTTGACTTCATAATATCTTGGACGAGTTTGAACATGGGTCATCTTGGGTCAAAAACTAGGTCGCTAGGTCAAATCTTATGAAAAACCATGTTAACACTGTAGATTTCACAGTTATTATTGGATCTTCACCAAACTTTGTCAAATCGTTTGTTTTAATGATATAACGGTCAAGTATAAATATGGGTCATCTGGGGTCAATAACTAGGTCACCAGGTCAAATCTTAGGAAAACTTTGTTAACACTGTAGATGTCACAGTTTTAATTGGATCTTCACCAAACCTTGTCAAAATGTTTGCCTCAATGATATGTGGGTCAAGGATGAACATGGGTCAGCCGGGTTCAAAAACTGGGTCACAAGGTCAAATCTTAGGTAAAAATCTTGTAAAAGCTCTAAATGTCATGGTTTTGATTGGATCTTGGCCAAACCTTGTCAGATTGTTTGTCTTAATGATATTAAGGACAAGTTAAAATATTGGTCACCTAGGGTCAAAAACCAGGTCACAAGGTCAAATCTTAGGAAAAACCTTATTAACACTGTAGATGTCAAATTTTGATCGTATCTTCACCAAACCTAGTCAGACTGTTTGTCTTAATGATATGTAAGACAAATTCGAACATAGGTCGTCTGGGGTCAAAAACTAGGTCACCGGTTCAAAACAATGTTTTAATGAGTGAACAGTGATTGTCATGTGAGCGATATAGGGCCATCTTGGCCCTCTTGTTAATGTAAGATGTCTCCTACTATGGGTAAAGGCGTGAATATGTTTCAATTAGTGTTCAATCTTGTAGAATTGAAATTACTTTCACTGGTCTAGTGATTATTCTTACTTTTGAGAAGCATTGGACAGTAAATGTTGAACCAAGTTGCCAGTCACCTGTGAATAAAGGCCACTTCATGATTTTTGTATGCCCCCGCCATTCGAAGGGCATAAAGTGTTATGCCTCTGTCTGTTTCTTCAAATTTTGGTTTCCGATCAATAACTCTAGAAATATTTCATGGATTGGTTTCATATTTTACATGGAGGTGTTTAATATCATAATTAAAGCATGCTTTAATCTCATATCATTCGGAAAATTTGGTGAAGGATCACTTATTCAATGTTCGAATAGTCTGTACATACAAATTTGTAATACTGTTGAATCATTCATTTTCATTGGGGATTTAATTTTGTGGGTCGGCTCATCCACGAAATTAAATCCCCATGAATTTAAATGCAGAGATAAGGCTTTTTTTTCAAAAATTAAAATCCACAAATTTATGTCCCCACAAAATTAGTAAAAAGTTAAAACCATGAAAATTGAGCCAAATGAAAATAAATGAAATACAGTATACAGACATGAATCAATGGAAATTGTTTGTTTCATTTTTAGTCCCCTACCAGTGTTTGACTCAAAACAGGATCCTGCGATATTGAGATTGTATGTAAATATCGTAACATGGATATTCTTTGCCTGGACAGTTCCAAGTTTTAGGATTGCTCCAATCAGATATTTTCATGGACCAACCAGTAGGGAACTTATGTGTTGCAAGTAACACAAGTGACTTATTTGCACTGGCATATGATGCTTGACCTAAGTTAACATCCTTTAATTCTCCCCAAAAGCAGAAGCGTGGTTGTTCATTAATGTAGAAAAAGGAAAAACACAAATTATTGTACGAGATTGTATGCTTTTTATTGAAATATTTTCATACATATACGAACAAGTACATTTGAATTGTGATCGCGTGATGTCCGTCGTCTGTGCGTGTGTGCATCAACAATTGCTTTAAACGACATCTCCTTCTTAACCAGTTGGCCAATTTCAACGAAACTTTACATGGATGTTCCTTGCATGAAGCTCTACCACATTTGTTAAAAAATAATTTCATTTAAAACTCTGGTTGCCAATAGGAAAAACTTTAAAAATCTTCTAGTCCAAAGTCCACAGAGCCTAGAGCTTAGATATTTGGTGTGTAGCATTTTCTAGTGGACCTCTACCAAGTTTGTTCAAATTATTGCCCTAGGGTCAAAATTGGCCCTGCCCCAGGGGTCACTTGATTTTACATAGACTTATATAGGGAAATTTTTAAAATCTTCTTGTCAGAAACTACAATGCCTAGAGCTTAGATATTTGGTGTGTATTATTGTCTAGTGAACCCCTGACAAATTTGTTCAAATTATTGCCCTGGGGTCAAAATTGGCACTGCCCTGGGGTTTACTCTAATCTATTTATGAAAATTGAAAAAATCTTCTTGTCTAAAACCAAAAGACCTAGAGCTTAGATATTTGGTATGTAGCAGTTATTGAACCTCTACCAAGTCTGTTTAAAGTATGGCCCCAGGGTGAAAATTAGCCCTGCCCCGGGGTTCACATGATTTATATAGGCTTATATAGGAAAACAAGAAAATCTTCTTGTCCAAAACCTCAAGGCCTAGAGCTTACATATTTTATATGTAGCATTGTCTAGTGGACATCTACCAAGTTTGTTAAAATCATTGCTGTAGGGCCAAAATTGGCCCCGCCCCAGGGTCATATAATTTTACAAAGGCTCATGATAATTTTCTCTAAGAGTCTTTTTATCATGTGAGCGATATAGCGATATAGGGCCATCATGGACCTCTTGTTATAGGTAAAGAATTACTATATGAATTCATTATCATTCTTGTCAAGGACTCAATAACTAGGACGAAATATGTAGTATTTTTTTATACAGGATACAGGCCTGTAGGAAGCAATTTCAGATTTGAGGAGCTAATTTTAGATTCAGACTAAACGCTAGTTTTAGCAGATAAATTTGGTTTTGCCTGACAACATGGGCCTGGGGGGTAGGGGAGAGAAAATTGTAGTTCCCTAAAATTACCTTTACAGATGAAAATATTGGGGGGGGGGGGGCTAAGCACCCCCTAGCCCCTATGGTTTCTACGGCCGTGATATACAGTCAACCCTGTGAACTAAGGCCACCTTTGGGTAAGACATTATATGGCCTTTATTCTTTTTGGAGGTCATTTTGTTCCAAATTATCAATGACAAATTTTAAAAGAATGGCTTTTATTCGGAGGTGGCCGCTAACACAGGTTGGACTGCACTTAACTAAATAAAAAAATGTTGAAAATAACCATCTTCACTTATCCATATTACATGTGCAATCAAAAAATGCAAGTCTAAATATTTAACACAGCATATGTCAGAGCTATAAAGGGTTATGTTTAATTGTAGCTTTTTTTTTATTGCTGCATCAACATATATTACTATGTCAGAAGTGGTTAGTTAACATACAAACATTTTATATATTTTATTCTATGATTTTTATGTATAAATAATTTTGATTTACCTCTAGCGGGGTTTGAACTCACAACCTCTAGATTATCAGTCTGTCAACTTATCCACTGCACCACAAGCTCTCATATCAAATCTTACCCAGTATTTCATATATAAATTTACTATTGGCTAACAAATGAAAATGGAATTTATTGAAACAGCCATTTTCATTGGTTATGTCATGTCACATGATCTCTGATATGTAAAAGTTATTTTGATTGGCTTAGAATTTTTCCAAAACAAATATGGCTGCCAAATGTTTACAACAAACCATGTGCTGGATTTCAGTTTGGATTTATTGAATTTATGTCTTGTAAGTTGTTGTTATATTACTCAATTTAATTTTTGCGTGCATCTGAACAGATTCATTATGAAATAGGAGGAAAATAATATACCTGATGTGGGGCTCAAACAAGCTACCTCCTGCTTGCAAGCTAATCAGGCTGCATTTATATACTGTCTGTGTTTGGAACACATTGATTTCTTCAAACCAAAAAATTGATTGACTGCATGTTTTATGATTTTCAGATTTTATTTGTACATTTTCTTCTTGTGTTGTGTATGAATCTGTCTTTCATACAGAAATTTATTCTTGATATCACATGTCTTGTTTGTTAAACAAAATATTTTTGTATCCATTGCTAGCCTTTATTTACACTGAGATCTGAAAGTTATTTTCATTGAAAAACACAACGCAAATGTGAAATCAATTATTTTTGGCATTTTTTTATGGAAATGTACAGGAGGTAGATCTAGTTCTCCTTTTATTGTTACCATAGCAAATTTAAGAATTTATTTGTATGATAAGAATATTTTTCTCAGAAAATGTTGCTTTTTGTGGTAAAATACATTCAGTAGGACCTGTGTATAGTGGGAGAGAAGAAATATGTATTTTTAGGCCTTTATTTAGGGGTCTCTGTGATAAAATGGCTCAAATTAACTCCTAATTGCCCTTTTTGGTATATTCTACCAAAAGAACCCCTGAAGAAAGGCCAACTGTGTGTAATAATGACCTTTCTTCTCTCTTTTTACACTTTTTGAAAAAAAAATTGTATGAAAATTATTTTGGTTGCTATGGTAACAATACATTAAGAAATGTTTTTTTTTTTCAGAATTAAAAAAAAAATTCAGAATTATAAGAAATATTTTTACAATAAATAATTTCCTTTTCAGAATCTGTTAGTACACTTGTTAACTTGTGAGTTGTTGCCATGTTATGTGTGGTGTAAGGTATGTACATGTTATGTTTCAGGTTAGGGTGTTACTTGTGCTCATGTTAATATGTGAGTGGTGTACATGTTAGTTTGCATGTTATTGATAGTAGTGCTAGTGGTTAGTTAACTGTTAGTATTAGTGAACATACATGTCATTTTACAATTTTATACAATTTGAACATTTATAAATTTTCACTTACCTCCAGTGGGGTTTGAACTCACGACCTCTGGTTTCACAGTCAGGCATCTTATCCACTACACCACAAACCCACACATTATATATACTCCAAATTTTCATTTATAACTTTACTATTGGTTATGAAGATATTGAAATTGTTGTAACAGCTATTTTCGTTGGTCAATGTCATGTCATGTGATCCTATCTGTTAAAGCGGTTTTGATTGGCTGTTCATTTTTCCAAATCAAAATGGCTGATTAAATTTTACCATGTGCAGTTTGTAGGAATAATTTCTGGATTATTTGGCTTGTAAGTAGATTTTTTATCTTCATACTGATGTTTAATGATAGGAAATTGTTGTTTTTAACTAACGGCTAGGTTGTTTTTCTTTTTGCTCTATGTGTTCAGGTATTAAATCTATTGTTTTCATTATACTGTGTATCACTGAAGGTCACAGCATGTCAAAGGTCAGGTGCTTGTTTCATTGGCATTACATGGTTTTACCTTAAAATCTGTCTACCCTTTATAATTATTTAATGAATTGTCAGATTTTTTGGTCATCAGATGTTCAGTGTAAATTTCTGTAATGTATAACTTTTCTGAGAATTGTGTACAATGGATGCTATTAGGAGCTTACCTGTTTGAAATACCAGTAGTGGTACATATGCACTTTTAAGGGTGCCAAAGGATCTGAATTGTTTTAAATTACTTCTAACAGTTGTATGCTATGAATTTGTTCTATTGATGTAGATGCTGTTGACAAGTTGTGGTAAATTTCAGGTATGGTTTCCAGACCATACAATTGGGATATTTTCCAGAATCCATCTACAGATTTGTTGATTGATCATAGTACACAGTAAAATATGGTTATAGTGAACTTGAATACAGTGAACCTTATAATTTTCTTTAAAATGTACTTTAATTATTTGGGTACCGTCCCACAGAAGTCACTATTACCATGTATTGATGTGTACATTTATTTCAATAAATTCTTGAACTACAATCAATATGGCAGTAAATTTTATTGTGAGAAATAAATATGAAACAATTGCTAAACATTAGTTTCACTAGACAATGATCTTTGCATTGAATTCTTGTTTTTGTTAATTTTATATTTTTACATGTAAAGAAAATAAAGTTTTTATCTAAACCAGCCTTAAGTTGCCTATTTTTCATATACCATTTAACAAGTAAGTGCAGCAATTACCTCAGCTTGGTTTTCTACCAATTTACCTCCTTTTATTACAAGTGACCTTGACCCCAGAACCCCAAACAAAATCCCAAACCAGGCTTCCGTAACAACTTTACATAATTTTATACAAAGGTTTGCAGCAATAGCTTATCAAACAAATTCACATGTATCTTAACACCAGGATTTTTTCACTTATATACAAACAAAACTCACTTGCTTGTTAAAATAATATTTAAACACACAAATTGCAAAGATCAGAATCTAGCTATTTTACATTTGGACAAAGATGCTGGAATATACACAGTAAGAGTACAAAAATATGAAATACATGTATTTACATAATTATGCCATCCTTTAAAAATTGTTCCTTTGCAGCTATATGACTGACATGCAAAAATGCAACTCTACAACCCCTCCCAAATTTTTATGCAGTTTTGACAAAAATGTTTAAATCTTCATTCTAGACTTCCAGAGCAAGCATATAATAACAAGAAAAAATGCCAGTGTGTCATGTAACAGCAAACCCTAACATTTTTTAGGATGGCATTAGGACAATGTAAGCATTTTTACAGATGTAATAAACAAAGGGAAAATCATTCAATAGTTTACAACAAGGTCAGTTTGAAATTGGGATACATATACAATGAATTAAATATCTAAAACCCACAGTATGGGGCAAATTAAACATTATTCAAGCATTCATGACATGACATGCAAATGATGAATTCTCACTTCAAGAATTTAACAAGCGGAAAACAATAAAAGACCTAAAATTACTTTAAAAAATATTGTTACAGGATAAATTCTCACTTCAGCCTGTGGTCAACAGCAGTCAAAGCCAAAATAAATGTACTAACTTTCATTGAAATCCATCACCCATAACTGAGTTATCATCCAGAAACCAAATTTATATACATATATAGTAACAATGACCTAGATATTTGACCTATTGACCTCAAATGCAATTCCAATCTGGGTAATACACTAAGCGATACATACACTAACAGAGTACTCATTGATAACAAAATACATCAGTGGTCTTGATTGTAAAAATGATGGCATGAATTTGCACATAAAACATGAAAATTCTTGATGTTATATATGAAAAACAATATATGATACAATTTCATAGATATATCTTAGCTTAGATTGAGTTTTCAAACAAAGAGAGTGATATGATGCCACCTCATTTGTCAAGATGTTTAATGTTGTTACATTCTAAAGAAGTGTTGTTAAGCAACACTTAGCCAAACCAATGAATAAAGGGGAATTGGTGGTCTTAATTTAAACACAGGTGATCTTTATTTTGAGATTTATTTGGTGAATCAAACCAATAACTGTATGCTACAGTGTCACCATACAGTTTATATGGTTGCCTATTTGCAGCCAGACATTAAATCAGTTTCAACTGCTTATCATTGGCATGATTTTTGGCATTAGATTAGATATATCTATGCAATAACAGCCAGGTATTTATACAGAGAGATAGGAATCAGACTATCTTCTTAGTGGTTATGTGCTGCTGTGATGGGACTCTTTCAACTTGATATATGACTGGTTTTGATGAACACTTGCAACAAGAATAGATGTCTTCAATGATACCTGGAAATATAAAGCAATACTCATGTCATCAAAATCTCTAAATAAGTATAAAATTTTGGTATAACAAAATAAACTTTCACTTTGTATTGTAATTATACTAAAGAGAAGTTAGTATCATATGGAATACCAGCTAATCATGTACATTGCCTCATTTACAATTATAGTCTACCTAAACAAGCTGGCCATGATAGTCCTATAAGTGACTTAATTGATGATCTTGCAACTTGGTAAACAATTGACCCCGAGGACAGAACCAATTTTATCCCAAGAAACTTAATTTGAAGACTCTGGGAAGAGGACAAATATAAAACACCACACACAAAATATGCACAGCAAGCTAGGCTAACAGTATTAAAAGTTCATGCAAAACAAGTGACCCACAGGGCAGGGCAAAATATTGATCCCAGGAGCATAATGTGAACGATCTTAATAAAAGATCATCCATGGATCATTCAGTGAAATTTTATTGAAACCGGCATCAGGGAATTCATTACAAACATTTGCTCATAACACACAAACAGCTGAATTGGCAATCACAGGAGCTCACCATGAGCACTGCATACTCAGGCAAGTTAAAAACTCAACAATCCGGATTCACAAGAAAATAACATATATTCTTAAGACAGTTTTACATAGACTACAGGTGTATATAAATTCAACTAGGATTCATAAAATGACAGTTATATTTAGAAGAAACAATCAGCATTAATCAAGTCTTTGATTTTACTGTTTCGTCTATAATTATGGACAATGAATAACAAATTTTAGGTCAGGATAGGTAACTCTTGCTATTAAATTACTTGACAATCAATCAACACATCAAACAAATTCTGACTAAAACTAAAATACAACACCTTACCAATGGTGTTTCCTTGTTTTTATACTGAAGACAACATTGCATCATGTTTCACAATTACTCCATAGTGGCCCCTTTAACAACACATCTAAAATAAATACAGAATTTAAAACAATATCATCACACATGAATTTATATAACGCAGACATAACCCGAATGTTATTCTACTTCATAGCATGTGAAACAATTGCAGGGGAGTTACTAGTTACCACAGTAGAAGACGATCATAGTAGATCTAATGTGGGATCCAATAATTACTTCATCAATAGCAAAGAAATATAGAAAGGCATGTTCAGGAAAGGATACTCTGTGTGGAGTATATATGTAAGCAAGTCAAAGATGGTTAAATATCTGTGGAAGCAGTGTCTGAACCTGCTCTAAGCTTCATTTAATTATGTCCTGCAACAATAAAAACAAGGTTGTAATGATTGTACTTCACCAGTCTATGATATGTCTCCATAATCCTTTCATCTTAACTTTGACAATGAAACTGATGATTGAACTTAAAGACATTTTCTGAGTTTTAAAATCAAGAGATCTGCCCCAGAACAGACCTTAGATAGTCTTCAATTTAATGAACTTAAGGTATCAAAATATCATTTCCACTTGTTCCAGGTTTGAGTAAATAATTGATAATAAATTAAGCACTTACTAGTACATCATAGCGTTAGAACTCAATTATTATTCTACACAGTCATATGTACATCTGTAATAAACACAAACAATTGACTTAATGCCAGTCCAATATGTTATATATACATACATATAAAACTTAGAGATAGGAACAAACATAACATTGATCATAACTAAAAACATTAAAATAATATTAGTGTGCCAATTTTGTTATATAAACTGGAGATTTCCATTTGATGTCCTGAAACAAATGGAAGAAGAGAAAACATGGTTAACATACTGGTAATGAAGAAACCACCAATTCATTCATCTTATATATCTTTAGCATTATTAATGGCTTTGCTTAAGGTGATGCCCAACTTAAAATGAAATTCATGTTTCAAAATTACATCTACTAAGTTTATTGGAGAGGTTTTTAAACTAGAAGTAGCATATGCATTTTGTGACTGTCAAAACAAAGTAACTTATCTTAAATTGAATACTCACATAGTAATGATTGCTTTATCATTTTTTACAAGATTCTGCAAGACTTTGAAATAGCACCTAAACACAGTATACATTATAATCCTTCACAGCCACAAGGAGTTCTGAAATTTAATATGAAAATCCATCACTTGTAAATCTAATATGTAATGCGTACATTTGAAACTCTTGTATGTATAAAAACTTGGAGATTAAGTAAAAGCATTTTAACTTTTATAATAATTTCAATACATTGAACGATAGCAATGTGCTGAGTCTTTATTGTTATCAGAACTGGAGAATTCTCTTTGACGTCCTGAAAGACTATGAAAGTAAGACAAAGCATGGTTATATATATAAATCAACAGATAATATGTAAATGATTCAATTATAACACTTTATAGTATTCCATTAGCCACAGTCTTGGACTACTTGTTATAAATGAAGTTCATTTCTCAAACTCATATTTTATTACAATGCTTATTTTAGATATTTTTTTAATCAAAAGTTTCCTTAATGTTGTCAAACATAACAGAACATAGTAATAGACTTATGAAATGAGTACTTACTAATATACAATGAGTATTAACACAAGAATCTATAAGAAGTGTCCAAACAATTACCATGTTTCACTGCCACATGTAGTGCTGAAATAAACAAAGATGTCCGACTTGACTAGTCAGTTCAATATATAATGTATACATACAAAACTTAGAGATAGAAAAACAACATCATCACTGCATGTTATCATAACTTCAATATATTCAAATACTATTAGTGTGCTGATTATTGTTATATTAAGTGGAAATTTCTGCTTGATTTCCTGAAAGAATAAGAAAATAAGAGAAAACATGATGATGAATATAGGTAAAATAAAATAAAGAAACAAGAAGATGGTGTGTTGTTTAAAATAAAATCGCATTTCATTCTTTTTATCTTTATAGTATGGCTTTATCTAAGGGTATTGACCACTTAAAATGAATTTCATTCCTCAAAATTACATATATTATGCATATTCTAGATGTTTTTTAAAACAAAAGATGTTAATTTCAAACAGAACAAGATAAATATTTGAGATATTTTTAAACCAAAAGTAGTACATGCATTTTCTGATTTTGAACTGTACAAAGTAACTGACTTATCTTAAATAAACTAGAGTACTCACACAGTAATGGTTGCTATATCATGTTTTACAAGAGTCTGCAAGTAGCACCTGAGAACACAGTGTTAGTTAAATTCCTCCACAGCCAAATGTAGTGCTGAAATTTAATAAGAAAAATCAATCACTTGTAAATCTAATATGTAATGCATACATGTGGAACTTGTAATTGTAATATGTAATACATACGCATGAAACTTGTAAATCTAATACGTAATGCATACATGTGGAACTTGTAATTGTAATAGGTAATGCATATGCATGAAACTTGTAAATCTAATACGTAATGCATACATGTGGAACTTGTAATTGTAATATGTAAAGCATATGCATGAAACTTGTAAATCTAATATGTAATGCATACATGTGGAACTTGTAATTGTAATATGTAATGCATATGCATGAAACTTGTAAATCTAATATGTAATGCATACATGTGTAACTTGTAATTGTAATATGTAATGCATATGCATGAAACTTGTAAATCTAATATGTAATGCATACATATGGAACTTGTAATTGTAATAGGTAATGCATATGCATGAAACTTGTAAATCTAATACGTAATGCATACATGTGGAACTTGTAATTGTAATATGTAAAGCATATGCATGAAACTTGTAAATCTAATATGTAATGCATACATGTGGAACTTGTAATTGTAATATGTAATGCATATGCATGAAACTTGTAAATCTAATACGTAATGCATACATATGGAACTTGTAATTGTAATATGTAATGCATACATATGGAACTTGTAATTGTAATAGGTAATGCATACATATGGAACTTGTAATTGTAATAGGTAATGCATACATATGGAACTTGTAATTGTAATAGGTAATGCATACATATGGAACTTGTAATTGTAATAGGTAATGCATACATATGGAACTTGTAATTGTAATATGTAATGCATATGCATGAAACTTGTAAATCTAATATGTAATGCATACATGTGGAACTTGTAATTGTAATATGTAATGCATACATGTGGAACTTGTAATTGTAATATGTAATGCATACGCATGAAACTTGTAAATCTAATACGTAATGCATACATGTGGAACTTGTAATTGTAATATGTAATGCATACATATGGAACTTGTAATTGTAATAGGTAATGCATATGCATGAAACTTGTAAATCTAATACGTAATGCATACATGTGGAACTTGTAATTGTAATATGTAAAGCATATGCATGAAACTTGTAAATCTAATATGTAATGCATACATGTGGAACTTGTAATTGTAATATGTAATGCATATGCATGAAACTTGTAAATCTAATATGTAATGCATACATGTGTAACTTGTAATTGTAATATGTAATGCATATGCATGAAACTTGTAAATCTAATACGTAATGCATACATATGGAACTTGTAATTGTAATAGGTAATGCATACATATGGAACTTGTAATTGTAATAGGTAATGCATACATATGGAACTTGTAATTGTAATAGGTAATGCATACATATGGAACTTGTAATTGTAATAGGTAATGCATACATATGGAACTTGTAATTGTAATAGGTAATGCATACATATGGAACTTGTAATTGTAATATGTAATGCATATGCATGAAACTTGTAAATCTAATATGTAATGCATACATGTGGAACTTGTAATTGTAATATGTAATGCATACATGTGGAACTTGTAATTGTAATATGTAATGCATATGCATGAAACTTGTAAATCTAATATGTAATGTAAAGCATATGCATGAAACTTGTAAATCTAATACGTAATGCATACATGTGTAACTTGTAATTGTAATATGTAATGCATACGCATGAAACTTGTAAATCTAATATGTAATGCATACATATGGAACTTGTAATTGTAATATGTAATGCATACATATGGAACTTGTAATTGTAATAGGTAATGCATACATATGGAACTTGTAATTGTAATAGGTAATGCATACATATGGAACTTGTAATTGTAATATGTAATGCATATGCATGAAACTTGTAAATCTAATATGTAATGCATACATGTGGAACTTGTAATTGTAATATGTAATGCATATGCATGAAACTTGTAAATCTAATATGTAATGCATACATGTGGAACTTGTAATTGTAATATGTAATGCATACATGTGGAACTTGTAATTGTAATATGTAATGCATATGCATGAAACTTGTAAATCTAATATGTAATGCATACATGTGGAACTTGTAATTGTAATATGTAATGCATACGCATGAAACTTGTAAATCTAATATGTAATGCATACATGTGGAACTTGTAATTGTAATATGTAATGCATACATATGGAACTTGTAATTGTAATAGGTAATGCATACATATGGAACTTGTAATTGTAATATGTAATGCATACATATGAAACTTGTAATTGTAATATGTAATGCATACATATGAAACTTGTAATTGTAATATGTAATGCATACATATGGAATTTGTAATAGTAATATGTAATGCATACATATGAAACTTGTAATTGTAATATGTAATGCATACATATGAAACTTGTAATTGTAATATGTAATGCATACATATGGAACTTGTAATTGTAATATGTAATGCATACGCATAAAACTCTTGTACATAATTATGAAACTTGGAGATTAAGTAAAAGCATTTTAACTTTTATAATAACTTCAATATATTGAACAATATTAATGTGTAGATTCACTCTAAGTACATGAACTGGAGACTTCTGAAAGAATATGAAAGTAAGAGAAAACATGGTTATATATAGAAATCAACAGATAATATGTAAATAAAACAATTATCACACTTTATAGTTTTCCTTTAGTATTTAGTTTTACGTGTGGTCATGGACTACTTATTAATAAATGAATCTTATTTCTCAAAATCACATCAAAATTATATGCCTATTTTAGATGGTTTTTTTTGGTCAAAAGTAGCCTAAATATTTTCAAACAACAGAACAAAGTAACTGATTCATAAAATGAGTACTTACTATACAATAACTGCTTCGGTATTAACACAAGAATCTATAAGAAGTGTCCAAACAATTACCATGTTTCACTGCCAGATGTAGTGCTGAAATAAACAAAGACGTCAGACTTTACTGGTCAGTCCAATATGTAATACATGCATACAAAACTTAGAGATAGAAAAAAAAACATCATCACTGTTATCATAACTCCAATATATTAAAATACTATTAGTGTGCTGATTATTAATTTTATTATAAGTGGAGATTTCTCTTTGATTTCCTGAAAGAATAAGAAAATATGAGAAAACCTGGTTAACATAATATAAAATTGATAAAATAAAGAAACCAGAAGATGATAATTATGGTGTTAAAAAGTAAATCACATTTCATTTTTTTATCTTCAGAATATGGCTAGATTTAAGGGTATTGAAGTTTATTTCTCAAAATTACATCTACTATGCATATATTCTAGATGTTAATTAAACCAAAATTAGCGTAAATATTTTCAGATGTTTAACATTACAAGGTAAATAACTTTTCATAGATTTAATACTTACACTGCATTGTCTGTTTCAGCATTACTTTGTGTAGTACTTTGAACATTGTTTATTTTTTTCTCCGATGCCACACATATTTCTAAAATTATGCAACAAAAAATGCTCTTAATTACTTTCAGACATTCTAACTTGTTAATTACCATTGTATAAACAATATTTTGTCAAAGTGATATCATAAACATCAGAGATATTTATTCCTTGCATTGTGTGGCTTTATCTAAGGTAAAAAACAGTGGTCAGAAATTAAATACATTTTTGCACTTAGGTTGTGCTGACTGCTTCGTTTTTCACCAGATTTTATAAGTAAGCATCGAAACCTCATGCTGAGAAAATATTTTGTGTTGTTTTTCTCCTTGTTCTATACATTGTACTTCTGATCTTATTTCAGCACCTTGTGCTTTAAGGGGCATGCCCTGGAACTGAAGCGTCTCAAATAGCAATCAAATTGGTATCATTTTAATGTCTAAATCAATTAATGAAAGCCCTGTAAAATATTAACAAAACATCCCGCTAGTTTACTCAAAATACACATTTCAAGATTTACCAATCCGGCCGATTTCGACCTCAGAAATTATTCGTCATTTTCACAACTGGACCCTTTCGGTATCTGTCAAAACCGAAAATATTGCGGAAAAAATGTCGACAAACTGAAATGGTAAGTATTTCTCATGTTATGTTCACTTGAAAGGCAGCGCACATGCCCAGTTAAACTCTCAGACGTATCGGAAATATCGTTGATGTCAATAAAAGGCTGTAAGCCTTTTATTCAAACCGACATACAAATACCGATGCGCGCGTTATAGGGTCATTTTTGAGTGGACATTGTTCTTTAACTTTTTGGTAATAATTGGTTTTACAAGTGACAAATGCATTTTTGGTGTACGAAAAAAAAGACACAGCAGTTCCTGGGCATGCCCCTTTAAAATAAAGAAATTTGTTTTAGTTTGATCAATCTAAAATTTGAGCTCTATTTTGTTACACTATCGCTAATGTTAATGAACATCGGTTGATTACTATACAGCATAACTCTACAGCAACTAGCAATGCTGAAATAAACAATAAAATGGCCGGCTTCACCAGCATTTTAGTGTATTTTGATATCAATCTGACTAAAGTATTCGATCTTCCTTACGGCAAGATCTGATGACGGCCTATACTAGTTTCTAGTTTCAAGTCGGAATTTCCATGATCACTATTTATATCTATTTATAATTCAGCCAATCGTATAACTCCTTTCATCGGTACTTTGGCCGAATGAACTTTCTACCTGACGATGTTATTTAAACGTTAGTAAACATTAAATTACGTATAACATATTTGTCTGCAACCACTTTTTGATTTTTTTAGTAATCCTGATCGATTCGGTCATAGTAGTACAGAAAATTTAATAAACACGCATGTCACATGGGCGCTATCATTACATTTAGTTGCGTAAGAATAGGTGTTCGTGATAACTACAAGTCAAATATTGCTTTTTACTGCGGTTAAAAATAGAATCAGATCACTTTCAGAATTATGAAAGTAAGGCGCTGATTGGCTAGTGGAAAAGGTCACCTGAGGTGACCTTCTATAGGTTGTCTTCAGATCCTCATAGCGTAGCGGGTTTGAGGATATGATTTTAATCAGATTGTTTTGATATCAGATCCTTCAAGCCTCGAACTTGATATTGGGTACCGGTGTGCAATAATTAATTTCTCATTTTCCCTGAATATCACCAATTTTCAAATATACATTTAACCATCTATATTACAAATTTTATCATGTATTTTCAAGTTTTTGATGAAAACCTGTGTTCACACCTTTATAACTATGAAATGATACCATTATTTTTTTAACAAAATGTATTTAAATGCATTCTCAATAAGCAAACTAATTTTCTTTATATGCTGCGTATACTTTTATGGTTCCCATAGTTATTGTACAGTGTAAGTGAGTACATGGAGCCTGGGCTAGTACTTTAAAAGGGTAAAAAGATAAGTCAAACAACTTGTTGCGTAAAAATATGGCCGCTGTCATACACAAATCTCTTTTTAAGAATATAATTTTTATCCATCATCAAAAGATATTGTTTTATCATTAATAAAATTGTGACTGTGGTCACAGTGTGGTGTATCCTTATTTTCTTAGTTGTTCGTGCTCAGATAAAACACAGTGAACAAATTTGTCTATTTAGAGATCTCCATGTTATAAGACGTTTCCGATCTAGGGAGTTTTCCTGATATACATTAGAACTTTCGTGCGATATTTCAAATAACGTTCAGATTATCGATTTCGCTTAGTTCTGGGTCCCATAACTAAATTGGTCTTTTTTATTTCGTCTTGTTGACCATTTTAGTTATGGAATTGTCCTCTTACAAAGTCAACAGCTTAAGACGCTTGTTCATGCGTCTATTGAATCAGATCAATTTACATACTTTCCGGAATGCTACGGACTTAATCCAAAGCATTTACGAGGAAAATTTTGAAATTATGGGTAGTATGAAACATCGACAAAATATTTGATAACTGTCGTCTGTTGAAGGTATATTTTTGGTCGTATTGATAGATTATACTATATTTCATCGAATTGTACACAAGTTTTACGGAAATTTGTGCGTTAAATAGGAAAACGAACGCGACTCAGATTGAGTCGTTTACCTGTTAGCTTTTAAAGAACAAGTGGCTTTGACGATGAACTGCAATGCAAACGTATCTTCGTCAAAGCCCCTTCGACTAGCTTTCGCTGATCTTGTTTGCGCTCAAATCAACCATAATGCGCCAAATATAAATAAACGCAGATTTACAAGCGCCGCTGCGCGCACAAGTTACACTCGCGAAATCAAAATCAATGTAGAATAATTGGTAAAAATTACCTGGCCTTCCGATATTCAAACACCATCTGCATGTCTTTAATCACACTGTACTTTATATCAACAATTATTTACAACATACGACCGTAACTTCCATCACTTCCAAAAGACAACTGCACGAGAAAAACAACCGGATGTAGTTGCCGCGCATGTGCAATCGATCGCATTTTAAACCGATAGAAGTTATGTTAGACGAAATACTTTGTTTTAACACTTGACCTCCTCATAGCCCGGTACACCATCTGCATACTGGTTATTGAGAAAATGCTACTGTTATGTCTATTTCAACAATTGACTAATAATTGTAGTCATTATTAATCTAATCTAAGAAATTGATTACCTTTCTAATGATGCCCCCAAAAAACGTTTGTTTCTGGTTACATGCTCACAAAAATACGGTAATTAGTTACACAGGAACCTGTTATTTAATAAAAAAAAAATTATGCTCAATAAAAAGTTACCTACGTATAGAAAAAACAACAGGCATTGCACTCCTGTTGTTTTTTCTATACATAGTTGAATTTTTATTGAGCATAATTTTTTTTTGATTGAATAACAGGTTCCTGTGGTAGTTAGCTTTTTTTTGGCTATTAAAAAGCAAGCTGAAAGTTAAAATGTGTGAAAGTGGATGTACTATATTCCTCAGGCTTATAAAAATATTAGGGTCTGAAGGAAAAATTAGGGTCAGGTAACCAGAAACAAAGATGTTTTATTCCTGAAATCAATTTTGCAATTGTTGAACAAATAGAAAGTGAATATTGGAGGAACTATAGTTCAGCTATCCACACGTGAATTTTGTCGCGTATCAAAGTACTATATTTTTCTACATCAGCCAGCAATTGCTAAACTAGTTCCCATTCCATGTTGCAGTGCAAGTCAATTAAGTTCAGTTTCCATGAGTACTTTCAGTACTTTGATTTTTAAAATGAACACTTGCCCATATGAAGTGTTATCCAGGAAGTAAAGGAAGCCAACATATGGTTTAGGAAGGAACACCATTTAGAGATAAACAACAAAGTCTTTTTTACTGAACGAGCATGTTATATATAATTGCATCATTTAACGAGAACATATTTCTATTAACGATATTTCTACTGATATGAACTTTCTACAACACATCACAGCATAATTATTTTCAACTAAAAAGAAAATTCAAGGCCAAACTTAGCAAAAATATAATCCTTTTGTAACAACTGAAACCTTAAAACTCAAGTAAAGCTTTGATTCAGAGGATGAAATTCAACTCTTTAATGGCATCTTACTGAATAATAAGGCATCAGAGACATAAATTATATCCCTTTTTAACCAAACCATGAGGCATCAGAGACATAAATCATATCCTTGTTCAAGCATATACTAAGTAACTAGGCACCAGAGACATAAATTATATTCCTGTTCAGTACAACTAGGCATCAGAGACATAAATTATACTGAGGTGCCAAGGAGATGAAAGCAATCAAACAGCAAAACTTGCAGAAAAAAGTAACAATTGAGATCACTTAGAGACAGAATGTTCTGTGAACTTCAAGGATAATACTGCAGCCCAGCCTGTGTATTTTCAAGGTTTTTAAGTCTGCCCATATTAGGACCAAATAAATATCACGACTAACTCTGAAAGGTTCTTAAAGTTGTCCTAAATCACGGGGCTTTGTCTTCACCAAGATTGGCTGAACAATATTCAGTACATCATACATGTAACTAAGACAATGAAGATTATTGTAACAAACATTGATGGAAAATGTTGATTCAAATTATTTTGCACAATAGTATTAAAGGCCATCCTTAAAATTTGTTTGGTTTGTGGTCATGCAACTGAAACGATTAAGAATTCCTTGACCCTTAATTTTTCATTTCTTTATTCATGGACTTTCATCTTCAGTACAGGCAAATAATGTTAGCAATAAAAGTCCTACCTACCCACCAATTTTGAAAGTCTGGGTTGCATTACCATAAACCAACCATTTTTTCAAGAATGGCCTAATGATTTGTGTAGTTAACTAAACAATGATTTGTTATGGGAGTATATAATAACAATTTTACAGGGTGAAAAATAGAAAATATCAGCTGTGTGAAAATTATTACGTAAGGTGTGATGATAAGACAATGCAAAGTGTATAAGGGTACAATAACGAGTTAAAACCAGAGCTATCACTGAAGGTGATGAATACCCCCAGATGCCGCCTTGACACATTTATTGTTACATTTTACTTTTTCATAGTTTTTTGAATACCTGCAAATAGTTGCTGAGAAATAGCCCGGACAATTTCTAATTAATTATACATTTATATAAAAAGGAACAAAGGGCCATAACTAAAAATTAAAGTGAACAAAACCTGCCAAGGACTTGGCTTACTACTTATCACTCCTGTGAAGTTTCATTGAATTCCTGTAAGTAGTTGCTGAGATATGTACACTGTATATTACAGTGTATAAAAAAGGGCCGTAACTCAGTGAAAATTAATATAAACAAAGCCTGCTTAATGCATGCATAACTAGGCTTACTACTTATCATTTCTGTGAAGATTCATTGAATTCCTGTAAGTAGCTGCTGAAAAATTGTCCAGACAAATTTTGTCTACAGACACACTGATCGACTGACCGACATACTGACCGACAAGCGTGAATTCAATAAAGCCCCCATATATTACCTGGGGGTATAAAAAAGCATTTAACAGACTACTACAAAAATAATGCGACATTTGAGTAGACTAGTCATAAATATTCATGTACAGTATTTATAAATAAAAGTGTACAAAAAAGACTTGAGTAAAACATATGTATACCAAATTAATGTTCCTCAACTAATAAACATCTTTTTTCTTTTAAAAAGGGCAATTGTGACCCAACATGCATGGTTTTATCTTCAAATTTACTGTAGAATCATTAATTTTCGTTGGGGATTTAATTTCGTCGATTTCGTGGTTTGACTCATCCACAAAATCAAATCCCCACGAATTCAAATGCGGAGATAAGGCATTTCTTTTCAAAAATCAAAATCCACAAATTTATGTCCCCACGAAATAGCCTTTTTAGTAAAAACCACGAAAATTGAACCCAACGAAAATTAATGATTCCACAGTAATCAAATATAATCCCGAAAGTGATCATCAACAAGTATTGAAATCTATTGAATAAGAATAAAGGCCATCTTTGAGACACAATCACTGATTAGCTATAGAAAAATTACCTCCAAATAAAGGCCACCTGTGAATAAAGTCCATATTTTGTCTTTCCCAAGAATAGACTCAGTTCACAGGTTTGAATGTACATGTATCAGATTGAAATGAAAGTCTGGTATATGGAAAATGCAAGAAAAATATTTGGTCACAATTATTAATCAGATTGAAATGAAAGTCTGGTATATGGAAAATGCAAGAGAAATATTTGGTCACAATTATTAATGACATATCTATGAAATTGAATACAACAATATGTGATTCCATGCACTAAAATCAAAATCATACTATCTGCTATAACTTTGTTATCAACGTGTAGATATGGGGGTGTTATTTCATTTTCACAAACAGTTCAATAACTAACTACAATGTAGAAGTAGTAAAATTTTGACATTTTTCTATACAAGAAAATCCACACAATAAATTCAAGGCTATCTGACAGTATCTTTATAAAGCCAAGTAGAACCCAGGTATACTAATATGAATGAATGTGAGTGCATATTTTACTTTATAACAAATCGAGGGTTCAATGCAACAGTGTCGTAACTCATACTGAAATAAGAACAAGTTATGCCAGTGTTGCGCTGAGCCCTCGAAATGTACACTACAGTCGTACCTCCCTAATCCAAACCTTTCTAATCCGGAATTCTCTCTAAATCGAATGAGTCAGCTGGTCCCGATTTCTTTATTATGTATTTAACACTAAAAAAATTCAAAATCCGAAATCATTCTTATCGGCCCGAAAACAAGTTTGGATTACAAAGGCTGTACTGTACCAGTCTATGATGTGAGGCCCAATGGAAATATCCAAAATCTGCAAGTCAAGTTTTTTTGGTGTTTTTTTTTTCTGGTTTTAATCCTATCTTAAACATTACATCAGTTAAATACTAGCAGACATTTAGGTTGACCAGTTTTTCAGGGTTCTGTACCAGTTCTAACCCTGCCTTCGCAAGTAGTGAAAATGAATGGCCTTGGATTCAATTAGTCTTTAACCAAACTGTCACAGAAACATACACTGCTCCATAGTTTTAACTCAAGGACCATAGGGTTCATGGACTAAACCCTGAACCAATTGAGCTAACAGACGAGCAGTTACATTACCAAACAATCCGTAACAAAGCAAAGAGAATAAACAAAAACAAACACACAGCATTTAACAATGAAATAATCTGTAGCTTAAAAAATGTCAATGCATCTCATAGTCTACATGGTTTTTGGTTTAGAGTTGAACCGATATTTCGTCTTGTAGAACTTCTTCTTATTCTTAAGGTCCTCCGTAAACTTCTGATTTAAAACTTTCAATGTTGTTGTCATGTTGCCCAGGAACAGGACTAGATGAATTATACTCAGTACAGGTACCTAAATAAATAAAGACGTTTTAGTAAGGTCAAGGAGTCAGGGCATAAAATGTAGAGATAATTTGCAAAATTTCATGAAAAGCATGGTGATACTGAAGAACGCTTTAATTTCGCAAGGTTAAAATTTCGCATTTTCTGTTAAAAATCAGCAGTTTTCTTTGTTCGCATATTTATGAATTTGCGACGTCAGGCAGAATTAAAGTGCGATCAAACATACGCTGTCGCTGCTTTGATATTTGTGTGTCGCACCTGATCTGTTATACATTTAAATATTATATTGCTTTCAACAGATTAACTAAACTGATTTTTCTGCAATAAAATACTATTACAGACTTAAGTTGCGTATTTTCGGACATATTCATTTTCGAATATATAAAACTCAGCATTTATTCACGACATTTATGAATTCGCGAGGTATTCTATTCGCGAATATTAGCGAAAATAAAACCAATGCGATTAAAACAAGTTCTACAGTAGTATACAGTCAAACCTTTGATTAAAGGTCACCCTGTGAATAAAGGCCATAAAAAACGTCATTCATTATTTAGAACAAAATTACCTCCAGATAAGGGCCACCTGTCAATTAAGGCCATATATTGTCTTTTTCAAGGTTGGCCTTTGTTCACAGGTTTTACTGTACACATGGACATGATGATTCTAGTAATTAATGACATTTTTGTCACAAATAGTAAACTTCAAGTACAAACAGTAACAGAAAAGTTTGAATTAAAAATATTTTTTCATTCAGCTATTACTGTTTCACATATCAAGGTTAAAGGGAGTTGAAGTATAGTAATGAGCAGGGCATTTTTTTCAATAATTGGGAAGGGGCCTTAGCCTTTCATTTTGGGAAATTCAAGGAATTTTGGGAATTCCTTTCCCCAAATTGGGAAAAAGAGCCTTTTTGCAACTGGGAAGTCACTGAATTTTGGCCTCTTTTATAGAAGGAAAAAAGGCCCCGTCACAGTATTAAATAAGTGACAATTAAACATTCAACGATATATGCCAAGCAGGATATTCTGCAATGAACAAAATAAACAAGAGGGCCATGATGACCCTTTCCTCACTCAACAGAGTAAAGACCGCAACTTCTTTCAAACCATTGCAACTTCTTTCATATCAATTTTTTAACTAGGAGAGCTTAACACTGACCTAGAAATCATCAAGACATTCAAACCTGTCCAAGATTTCATTAAGACAAACATTCTGTCAAAGTTTAATGAAGATCGAATAAAAACTATGAACTAGAGGTTTTCCCGTGATTTGATCGGGTGACCTAATTTTTAACCCTGATGACCCATGTTCGAACTTGTCCATGACAAATATTCTTACAAATCGAAGATCAAATAAAACTGTGACCATTAGAGTGTTAACAACACCAAGTGTGGACAACAAACTTAGGAAGCCCGACCGATTGATCCTAATAGCTCAATTTGAGCACCTTGTGCTCAGGTGAGCTAAAAAGTTTAAAATATGACTTAATCAACAGTAAAACCTTCTTCACTGGCCACCTTGAAGTTAAGATCTCCCCTATAGAACAACCAAGTATCTTCAGTCTAGATTTCACAGTTTTATCTTTATTTCCACTTGATTTGAACCATCTAAGTAAGGAAACCCACTCGGCCATAAGTCTAGATGGATTTTACGGACAATTTCAGGACCCATATTTGGTCGACTTATGGCCGAGTATATACGGTAAATTGTTTGATCCAAAATAGTATTTCACCAAACAACTTATATTGTGCTCAGAAATCATAGCTCTTTCAGGACAGATAAATCCGGAATTCCTGATATATCCGAAATATTGTCACTCATGGACTATGTACATGAATAATGATTTCCAGATCTAAAAGGTGACATGGAGGTTTTACCAATTTTTATCTTACCTGCCATTCATTACATCTAGGATCTATGTAAAGTTGGTATAACTTGATGGCATTGTACAATTGGAAAAACTGTAAATAGATTAATACTGTAAGAGTCATTGATACCATTAGTTTTAACACATTTTTAGTTTAAGTACAAACAATTTCATTATTATATTTTGGCTAACAAATTTATATGACGGATATAACAAAACATAAGAACAATTACATACAATTTTTGTATGTGAATAGAACTAAAAACTTAATTAAAGCTTATAATAATTCTGTCCTGTGTATTTGTATGTTGTAACAATGGCTGATAAAGACATGCTATAAGATAAATATTTACCCAGACTTATTTTGGGTTAAGTTTGATTTGAAATTCATTCAGCACAAAAGAGCCAAAAATAAAGAAACATTACGATAGATTTAATACCCTACAGTTTTGTATTGGCATTATGTACCATAATCACTTGTGAATATCCCCCAAATTTGTCTTTTTTCATGTAATGTGTCTTTTCCCTTTTCCTAAAAAATCCCTGGTCTTATACACGAATGATCATGAGTATACAGCATAAAGACCAGTCTACATCAGATACTTACATATGCTACAAACAGAAATGGCAACAAGAAGGCGAGACCCTTAAACATCCAGGACATGAACCCCTCTGAAATATATGAAAACAAGACAATTTCACATACAGTACAATAATCATCAGTTGTTTAACGGCCCATTCTACAACTAAGGTAATTTCAGAACCGCCCCACAGAGAGAAGAGATAAGATACAGGAGAACTATGCATTCATATCCTTCCTCTTTTTCAAATAGTTTTTCCTAGTTCTTTATCGTGCTCCGTGTAAAGCACCGATACACGCCTAGCCCCTTTTTCTTTTGGTTTTCTAGACACAGTACTTGGCTTGGAACTTGGGATAGGGACACGGAAAAATGTCCCTGAGAAATTCGAAAGGCGGAACCTGTCTTATGTGACCTTCCATGGGACTTTGATAAAAAGGTCACATAAGACAGGTGGTCACTTAATACAGGGTCACACTCTGGTTGATGTATTTTTTTTTTCATTCATAATATAAGACAAAATGCAGTAAATTTCATAATAAAGATATTTTATTTTGTATCAATACCATCATTTTGATAGTTAAAGCTTTTATAACTATTTTAAAAGTTTTAAAATAGCAAATCTGTTACAAGTATACATGTTTTTCACACAGATCTATATGGATAAAATGAACTAATTACATGCGTTAGGGTCCACAGGAAATCATGTTACCCATGTTCCAAGGATGTGAAGTGAAGTATTGAATAAAGTGAAATAATTATTTTCGCTGAGTCAGCTCTTCCGTACTTCAAGTTCTGGATATGGTGATGTAAAAATTTAGACTCCGAGGAAATCTCCTTTACATAATGGTGTTTTTATCCAACGTAAAGTCAATAGGGATTCACACTAAGATTTTTTCACAAGAATTCTGAATTAAAGACCGAAAAAGACAAAACAAGAAGTGTTTGTGAGACACAGATGCCCCCTGTGACCTTGACCTTTGACATACTGACCTCAAAATCAATAAGGGTCATCTACATGTGATGACCAACATCCCAATAAATCTGAAGAGCCTATGCCAAATAGTTCTCTAGTTATTGGTCGAACAAGGTCTGGTTACAGACTAACTGACCGACCAACTGACCTTCCGACCAACATGTGCAAAGCAATATACCTCCTTTTCTTCCTAAGGGGGCATAACAAATTTAATGAAGACAAAAAGGAAGAACAGAACTTACCAACTGTGATGTCCATATCATGACGATGACCAAGACATTTCAGGCGATACAAACATCCCTTTTGATAATAATATTGCAACAGTTGAACAAATGCTGAAAAGATATAAAATAATGTAAGCTTGATCCAACATTTTTATGATAAAAAGTTGTCATTAGTTATTATTACACGGGCCTAATTACATTTTAGGGGACTAGGGCCGGACCCCTTAAGTAGGAGAATTTCGCGTTGTTTTGAAGAAAAAGAGGAATTTTATCCTTCAACAACAAAAATCAGTAATACATATTTACTTAACAAAAAGTCAATTTCAAGCTACGCCAACAGCTGCTGAACATGTATTACATTTTTTAATGTATTCCTGGGACACAATAAATTGATATTCAAAAAATCTTCTCCAGGAGGAAAATATTTTCAGAAAATCAGAAAAGGAGGGAGATAGGGCCGAATTTCAGTCCCCAGATCTCATGAAATGAAGGCCCTGTTATATGTATATGATCGCTCTAAAGTAACAAATGAAAAACCAACTATTTAAGAATGATCACAACTGAAGAATAGTAAAACTACTATAACAAGATTCCATTATTGTGGTATCTTTTAAAATCGTTGGCAATAATTTTCTCTCAAATGATTATTCAGAAATTTTAGCATTTTCAAATTTAGCTAAAAAAAAATCTTTGATAACATGAATGCTAGCCTGGGCCCGTATTCACAAACCAACTAAGATGAAAAATCATCTAAGAATACCGAAATTATCTTAGTTTTCACCAAGTTTTGCTAACATTGTAAGATTTGTCTTAACTTTTGTCTAAGAGTGAAAAAAATCTTAGAAAAATTCTTAGATCGACGATTTTTATCTTAAAAGTTTAGTCAAGGTACGAGGTGTCTTAACTTTAAGAAATTTTCTTAGATAAAAAATAAAACGACAATGGTTGCTACGTCGAACTCATATTGTTTGTCCATATCTATGAAGAATAAAGTTAATTTCTTGGATTATGAACTTTTAAACACTTTTCTGTCGTTTATAGTTTGACTTGATCTTGGGCGGAGCAGTTGTCAAAATAACGTGTCAATTTCACTTACAAATATTGTGAAAAGATACATTAAATTTTGCCATCACAAGATAAGCAAAGATCTAGCAGAATGTAGACCTTTGGTGCTTAACTTGAAATTCATTGCCAGTGATCCAATTAAGATGCTTTTCACTGGACTTTATGATAGAACAATCAACAAGTACGTGTTATGTGACTATTTACGCATATGTGGGATATTGTACGATTTTTGGATAGACATTGGTTCAAGTTAATTGTCATACAAGGACAGTGCAATGTGAACTAAAATATCATTAAACCATATACCATTTAATATATTTCGTTATTTATGTCGGTTTTGCTTCTTCATGAATAATTCAGCATCAGTTTCTGAGTTTATCAACTATGAAGACTTGCTATGAATTGAAATGATGTACTTTGTATTCACAGATTCTTTTGAGGACTCAAAGAAACAATTTTGGTGACATTAGTAAAGACAGATAACAGTGCCTAATTTGATTTTGATGTGATAAACATTTAGATACTAGTAGATAAACATTGCTTTCCATGAATTTGGGTGCAAATATATTCAGCCACTGTTTTGCTGTATTAATGTTTGATATGAACTATAATCTTAAATCTTTATTACCTTGTTTACACATATTCTTGTTAATGCGCATATTGTGATAAAGTTTGTTCCAACTGAAAGCACATGCATGCAAGAATTTCATTGTGACTTTAGTATATCATCAATTATAATTTATTTATTATTTTGTGCAGTTTGTTGAATAGAGTATGATACAGGTATAAGCAATTTTGAAACTACCAGTAAACATGCAATTGTATCCTTGACAATATGAATTAAGTGAAGCAAATAATATCAGTAAACTTTATAAAATGCGTTTGTATGAATTTGAAATTAATGCTGCACAACTGAAAGATGTTTTTGTTATTAACCATCAATGTTCAGTTATGGATGAAATATTCTACAGCTATACTGAGCCTCTGTTGTTATAAATCTCTCAACTGTGAGTAATGATATGACAAGCAGAAATATATCGGACAGTAAACAAAATACATACATGTATACATATTTCATAGTAAGAATCAATTAAAACATGAGTGATCAATGATACTTGGGTTCTGATGCCCTATTGGTACATATTTTTATTTTTGATACTACTGCTGTTGGAACTTTACCGAATTACTGCATACTTCATAAAATTACAAAATATCAAAGATATTAATTTGAATTGATATATCAGTGACACTGTTCGTAAGGAACCTGTTTGTATTCTTGCAAACATGACCAACAATTATATTTGTGTCATCTGTGGCTGAAAAAATACCAATCGTATCCGTAAAATTGAGAAAGTGGTTAAACTAATCGCCAATCGTAAGTTATGACGTATGGGAATTCCGTGGAAAAAACCCTGACAACGGTAAATTTTCAAAACTAAGATTTCTTTTCAAACTAAGAATAATTCCGTCTTAGTTTACGCTTAGAATAAATCCAAGATGAAGACTAAGAAATTTCTTATGTCTTAGTCAAAATTTAAGATAAAGAAAATTCTCAACTCGGAAAACTAAGAACGTTTGTGAATACGGGCCCAGGTCTATTCCAGCATGAAATATGCAAAAATTTGACCGCCATGAATAAAATGATACAACAGTACCCATTAAAACATCCATTGCTTCCACTGATGATTCAGGTTGAAAGAAAAAAGCCTTTAAAGAAAGTAAGTGAAATAGCTATGTAATAATATACAGTACAACCTCTCCAGAATGGCCCTCTCTTGTGCAATAGCCTCCCTTCAACAACAGCATGATTTTTTCCCACTGCATGATTTAACTTTTAATTCAACCTCTCCAGAGCAACAACCTCTCAACAACAACATAATTTTGCTACTCCCTAAGTAGTCTGGTTCCTGGGCGTGCTCTACAATTATGTCAGACAAAGCTCAATAATGGCAGCCTTCAGTGGTAATGCACAGGCAACGGAATATTCTTATTTTGACTGACCATTTGTGATGTTATGCCTAATTTTAATTGTTTATGTACTAATATTGTAACAGCGCTGAGATATTTTAATGATCATTCTTATTTGTTGATATATATACTTTCATGAAGTAGCTATAGTTTCTTATAGTTTCCAAAAAATATTTTGTGATCATCTAAAAAATGGGCATCTATGATATATATTATATAAACAGGATTCATTACCAACCCTCACATGTACTTGATCACTTGATATAAGAAGATACCCATACTTTAGAATGTACAGAGGACGCCGTCATTATTGCGCTTTGCCAGACCCGATAACATAGTGTAAGGGGAAGGAACTCCAGACTACTCCCTAAGGGTATTGCTTTGGAGAGGTTGCACTGTACATCCAAAACTTACCAACATATAGAATGAACCATCCATATTGTGTTCTAAACGATTGGTATGAGTATCCATCTGGCCTTAAAGATAAAAACATATTAAAGATTTAAACTCTGTGGACAAAATTTCAACAAGAGAGTCAGGTCACAAAATACGCTCGTCAAGGGTCATAACTGAAGTGCCTGGGCTAATTGGGCTGGTTATCGAACTTGACTGAGATTTCATTGCCATAAACATTTCCATGAAGTTCGTTGAGGATCCGAATAAAACTGTTTGAAAAGAGAGCGGACACTGTTGTGGATGCCGCCCGCCTGCCCGCCATGGGTGTTCCCATAAAAATTGTTTGCCACTTCCAGCCCATACTTTTTGGCTTGGATTGGTAGATAGGTAAATGCTTTTTTTTCAGTCATCCACATATACGCATTTGACTTAAGTTCATAAATGAAATATTTTTTGCCTGTTGGTCGGAATCAGCACAAATTTTTTTTTTAATTTAGGCATTGGAAAGCAACCCATACATTTCTCAAGATAAAATACAACTGTAATTTAATTAATGTCATTCCAATCATTTATTAACTGATAAAATATGGCTACAAATCTGTAATTTCTTACGGTAATTCATAAACAGTACATACCAAATTAGAGTAATAGCTGCACATGCTGTCGAAACAAAATGATGCAAAAGCCACCAGCCTTTAATTCTGGAAAATAAATATCAGGTTATAAATCATACCTACTTAATTTGTACCAAGTATTGTGTTATTTAATTAAACTGTCAAAGTTGCATAATTTCACGGTCAATGCATTTTCTTAAAAGTTTCGGCGAGGTTCAATTTATTTCTTAAGTTTTACGATAATTTTCGTTATACTGCTCGTTGAATGTACATGTATTTAACAATGCGCAACATAATATTATGTAAATTAAACATGCAGAATAGAAAATTTCATAACGGTAAAATAAACGAAAATTATAGACTGTGGTATGATATAACACTGCATGCTTGAATAAGTCAGAAAAGATATGATAAGATTTGTTGTTTTTGCAAAATTTTGGCCTTACAAAAATATCTGATTTTACAGTATTTTTTTTTTCATACTAAACATACCTGGATCCATTAACAATAAGTATCTGCTCTCTTATTGTTAGAGTACAGTAGTACCAAACAAGTAGAAAATGTAACACTGAATCAGCCCATCTGTAAAACAACAAGTGAAACACAATCAATCAATCAATCAATCAAACAGAACAATCAATCAATCAATTAGAACACATCAATAAGTATCAGCATATTATAATAGACATTACATGATTTTTTTATGATGTATGATTTTGAGTTCAATAGTAGAAGTCTTCTATATTGGTTTCTTTATTTTTTCCTAATTGTAAAGCGCAAACACCTGTTTGTACAATAACAGCTGTATTAATAACATATATTAATGTTATTCAAATCAAAAGGACGGACATAGGGGCGACTATATACTCTCCCTTCCGGGAACATAATGTAAAAATTGCTGTATTTACCTCATAGGACTGAAATCAATAACGTAACCAAAAAATACAAGGAGGAAAGCCAATCCAAGTTGTATATAACTCAATGTTAGCTTGAATCTCTCATAATCTTGCTTGTATAAGTATCTGAAAATAAAGTGAAAGAAATCATTAAGACAGAACAAGAGTGTTGCAAGCGGTGCCAACGCTCGTCTGTTCACCGTCTTAGTGAGACCCATCCACCTATGAAGTTTCATGTTGCTACCTCTTGTAGTTTCTGAGCTATGAGGTACATCAAAGTTTTTGCACGACACAGATGCTGCTGATACAGTGATCACAATAACTCAACATTTTCTTCGAAAACATATGAGCTAAAAAATGTCAACATTCCAGTAACCTGATCGAACCTTTTTCTGGGCACCAAACAGCCAAATCCAGGCAATGAAAATATTAGGGGACACATAGTACCTCTGGTGATAAAAGATAACAGGGCATTTATATCACTCCTCTTATTTTTAATAATTTTCCGGATTTTTTAAGTTGTCTGGTGTGAACTAAAGCACTGTAACAACCCGTTTTGCAATAAAAACGCAAATTGCAATAAAAAATTAAAATAGGTCAAAATTATTTATTCACACTCGAATCGATTGTATAATGATGTATTAATACTAAAAATATATGTGCGACACATATATCTCATATAATGCGTAATTCCAGCAAGTTTTATACACAACAGATATATGTGTCGCACCTATATTTTTAGTATTAATACATCATTATACAATCGATTCAAGTGTAAATAAATAGTTTTGACCTATTTCAATTTTTTATTGCAATTTGCGTTTTTATTGCAAAATGGGTTGTTACAAAGCACCAATACACGCCTCATCTGTTTTCTGGGATTTTCTTTACACAGTACTGGGCTTCATAGTTGTGATGGGGACACTGAAAAAGCTTCCCTGATATGTCAGAAGCTGGAGCGGAGATTCGAACCCAGAACCTTTTGATTGACCCAGCACATTATGACTAGACCACAGATCTATCCTTTCCAGTGGATAGTGTGATAAAATGCAAACTTAAGACATAAGTAAAATATCTGACTTTTGCAGGCTTCATGTCTGGACATTTTGTCCAGTGGAAATGTATACTTTACTGGACAGAATGAACTTTTAGTGCACCAAAAAGAGTACACACAAAATTTCTTATATACTTTGGCTAAAAACTATATTTTTCTGAAGTCATAGAAATATTTCAATTTTTATTCAGATACATGGTAAAATTGTATCTGAAAAATTTACTGGACATCGGACCACTGGCCTTTTCAAATTTACTGGACTGATGGCCATTTTGGTGGACTCGGTCCAAGATCCGGGGCTAAATTCAAAGACTTTTGTAAAACTTACTTATCCTCCTTGTTCAGAAGAGAAATGTTCACTTGTCCTAGGATTATGTTCAAGTATATACTGAAATTTACAAAGATATAAAAATTATAACAAAATTTCGCCATGGCAGTTAAGCACGAAAAGAACCATACAGTCCAGACTAGGGATATCACCTTGGCTGAGGTTGATATTACCTTGTCAAGGGTGAATACTATGTTTTATCACCCTCTGTGGGATGTGATATTTATTATACCGAACCAAACAGTAATTAAAATATCTTTCTGACAACATAGTTACTTTGGCTGTCAAACTGTCTTCTGCTGAACAGATACAGATTTACTATTAAAAACACGGCACCTGGTAATATCACATGCGGACAGTTTCGTTATGGCAAGCGGGCCAAAATGTAATATCACAGGGTAACATTACGGATTGTCACCCTCTGATGTCACATAAGACTATGTAGTAAATAAAATGAGGTATAATAATAAGCATTACCAGCTCCTATCATTCATATTTATCAAACAGAGAAATAATGTTATTTCAGCAGTTACTGTGAAATCATTAATTTTCGTTGGGATCAATTTTCGTGGTTTTTACTAAAATGGCTATTTCATGGGGACATAAATTCGTCGATTTTGATTTTTGAAAAGAAATGCCTTATCTCAGCATTTGAATTCATGGGGATTTGATTTCGTGGATGAGCCGACCCACGAAATCCAAGAAATTAAATCCCCAACGAAAATTTATGATTCCACAGTAATACATCCATCTTATTTTAGTGATCTGTTTAATTAACACACAGTGCCCAGAGGATTACTACAAACACAAGATATGACAAGTTTGAATGTGTAAAAACATATCTATATACAGTCAAACCTGTGAACAAAGGCAACCCTTGGGAAATACAAAATGTGGCCTTTATTGACAGGTGACCTTCATTCAGAGGTCATTTGTTCTAAACATTCAATGATAGTTCTTAAAAGAATGGCCTTTATTCACAGGACAGCCTTTATTTGGAGGTGGCGGCTTACACAGTTTTGACCGTACTAGTAAATAAAATATCACCCATTCTTGTGTGGTAGATGATCCTCAAAATCACGAAAGGCATTTTTTCGTTTTACCATTTTCTTCTCGATTTCATTCATACATCCTTTATCAGTTGTAGAAGGATTAGGGATAGCTCTGTAAAAAAAGATAATCATGATATGAATGACTCATTTATCAGTTGTTTAACGGCCCATTCACAGCTATGGTTATTAAAGAACCGCCCCAGAGAGAGGGGAGAGAAGATACAGGAGAACGGGGTATTTATATCCCTAATTTTTTTAATAGTTTTTCTTGGCTTGTGTAAAACACCAATACATGCCTTGGCCGTTTGTCTAGTAATTTTCTAGACACAGTACTTGGCTCTGTAGTTGGGATGAGGACACTGAAAAAGCATCCCTGAGAAATTCGAAAGGCAGAGCTGAGAATCGAACCCACAATATTTCGTTTAATAGTCCAGCGGGTTAGCACTCGAAACTCTGACCAACCCTTGAATGTATGACAGTCTAACCATGTACTGACTGGTTTAAAAGTAAATAAGAAAATAATTATTAATCAGAGTCCATGTCTTAGATGTATCTAAGCTAAGATTCTTAAGAAAACAAGAGCAACGCAAGCGGTGCTCGTCTGCTCACCGCCTCATTGAGATCTATCCAAGTTTCCTGTTGCTACCTCTTATAATTTTTGTGTTATCAGCTACATTGAAGTTTTTGCGCGCTGCAGACACCAATTTCATAAACAGACAAGCTAAAAGTTACTTATCTTGCAAAAGGCATGTTTAAAAAGTTGAATTAGAAAAGTAGTTTTTGGGTTCTACCTTTGATAAAGTAAATCTTAAATAAAGCCTTACATTTTAACTCTTCCAGACTGGCTAATAGGAAATCTGAACAATTTTCTTACTTGAGAGCGTCACTGATCTTCTTCAGCCTGTATCTTTGGTGAGCAATTCCACTTAAACATTTCTTCTGTAGAACTTTTACATCATCTAGTATCTTCTTATACTGCTCATTGTCAAGCTGTTAATACACAAAGTGCCATTAGACACTTAAGTTTCTGCCCTACATTCTTTCCATATGATAAATTTCAGGGCTGGCAAAATTTAAGAAAATTGTATTTGTTCACAGACAAGTAACTTACAAAATTTACTTGTCGGTACTAAAAGTTCACTTGTCCTTATATATGGTCACTCTAGCTGTAGGTATATCTATAAACGCCACTATACTTGTTGTTTTTTGTTGACGATGTCACTTACAGTAACTGATTACCTCAAAGCAGATAAGATCAAAGATAATAACAATCATAACAGTTATTTGAAGGTCGATTAAAGTTAGAGAAGGCAGGGCTAACAAATTGGCCACCATTCCCCTTTTCTCAATTTGTCATGAATGTACATGATATGGGTGAATAAAATGAATTTAAAATGATTTTGATCCAGTGACTTTTTTCCTTCTTTAGACGGGTCCCAATAGCATTTAGGCATCACTTTTCCCAAATTTAAATGGAGAAATTCCCTATGAACATTTAAAAAGAATTTCAAAATCAGACATAAAATGACAAAAGTTATGACCATATTTTGACAAGAAGTACATGTATAGTATGCAGTATACTACAGTAGATTTAAAGTTAAATGAGAACCGTTGTAAACATTTACATTTTTCCGAGGTAGATCAGGTTATTTACCGGTTGAAATGACTTTACATTGTAATACACAAACAGAACACTATCGTAATGCGCCGTGGCTGAGAGGTAAAGGCTATGCTTTTTTATTCGCAGCGGCCATGAGTTCAAAACTGCCAAAATCCTCTTTTTTTTTATTAACATACAATGTGTATATATAGTATTCGAAATTGCTATTTCTTTCCGACTTTCAAGAATTACCCTTCAAATTGTGAAAATCAAAATTAATATCTTGTTTCATATACACAATAAGGTGTACTATAAAATATACATGCAGTACAGAAGGAGATGGACTGTTTACTGTTATTAATCACTTCTAGCGACGAGGAGAAAGACACAGCGAGTGAATATGATGATGCGTGTTGAATTTACATGTTTGAATTGTTTTGAAACGATATAATAAAATAATGAAACAAGAGGGCCAAGATGGCCCTATATCGCTCACATGACAATCACTGTTCACTCATTAAAACATTGTTTTGAACCGGTGACCTAGTTTTTGACCCCAGACGACCAATGTTCGAATTTGTCTTACATATCATTAAGACAAACAGTCTGACTAGGTTTGGTGAAGATACGATCAAAATTTGACATCTACAGTGTTAATAAGGTTTTCCTAAGATTTGACCTTGTGACCTGGTTTTTGACCCTAGGTGACCCATATTTGAACTTGTCCTTAATATCATTAAGGCAAACAATCTGACAAGGTTTGGCCAAGATCCAATCAAAACCATGACATTTAGAGCTTTTACAAGATTTTTACCTAATATTTGACCTTGTGACCCAGTTTATGAACCCAGCTGACCCATGTTCATCCTCGACCAACATATCATTGAGGCAAACATTTTGACAAGGTTTGGTGAAGATCCAATTAAAACTGTGACATCTACAGTGTTAACAATGTTTTCCTAAGATTTGACCTGGTGACCTAGTTATTGACCCCAGATGACCCATATTTATACTTGACTGTTATATCATTAAAACAAACGATTTGACAAAGTTTGGTGAAGATCCAATAATAACTGTGAAATCTACAGTGTTAACATGGTTTTTCATAAGATTTGACCTAGCGACCTAGTTTTTGACCCAAGATGACCCATGTTTGAACTCGTCCAAGATATTATGAAGACAAACATTCTGACAAGGTTTCATGATCATCCAATCAAAACAGTGACTTCTAGAGTGTTCACAAGGTTTTTCAGCAATTTGCCCTAGTGACCTAATTTTACTACAGAAATTACCCATTTTCAAACTTGACCTACATATTATTAAAATAAACATTCTGACAAAGTTTCATGAAGATAAATTCAAAACAGTGATTTCTAAAGTGTTCACAAGGTTTTCCCTTATTTGGCCCTGGTGACCTAGTTTTTGACCCCAAATGGCCCAATATCGAACTCGTCCGAGATTTTGTTGATATTAACGTTCTGACCCAGTTTTGCTAAAATTGAGCCAAAAATGTGGCCCCTAGTGTGGTCACAACAAAAAGTTTGACGACGCACGACGCCGGACGGAGAGTGATCCTAATAGCTCACTTTGTCACTTTGTGACATGTGAGCTAAAAATAAACAATACAAAATAAAAGGATTTAGAATAATCAAAAGAAAAACAAACAGTTATAAAATGACATTAACAAGGTTTGGACCAATAGTTAAAATGATGTATATCTCAAAATCATCAGCACTAACCTTTACGCTATTGAGGCAATCGTAATTATGTTTTCTCTATCTTATCTATAACGGTTACCGAGTTTACCTGTTACACCTATATATCGAAATGAGACTAATCCCTCATTTAAATTTAAATTGACTATATATATAATATACTATACTCGTGTAAACAAACCAGGGAAATCAATTTATTTGGCATGCTCTTAGTATTGGTAAGATTTCCCAATAACCTAGTTGTTGTAACTACAAAATTCGCAATCTGACCGGTTCCCGTACCCATTCCAAAAGAGATGAAAAAAATCACTGTTTTGACCCAAAGGCTAAAGTAAATCAAAGGCCTGAAGGCCTGAAATGAGATGAATTTTGTGATGCAAGGATATCTCGAGTTGATACAAAATTTAAAACTGTATCAATAATTCTGTCCAAAACGAGGACCTAGTACTGTAGGCTACTGTTTATTCAATCAAATAATTATTAAAGTACAAGGATCATGTAGCCTGTTTAAAAATAATTATTTCACCACATGAATTAATTTATCAAGGCCATTCCAAAAGAGATGAAAAAATGGGCGGAAAAAAATCACTGTTTTGACCGTAAAAATACAACAACGAGTGCCCTATCATGAAATATCAAGTTCTTTCTCAGCTTACGTTTCATGTACAGTGAAATCTTGATTATCCAAAAACAACAGGACCAATATATTATTTGTTGATCCAAGGTTCCCGCTGCTCAGCATTCACTATAGTACGACATGGGAACCAGTGTATTTATACGAAAATTGAACACCAGTCAACCTACTTCTGTTGCCTTAAAACATGGCGGCTGCTATACCTTGTAGTTATATATATAGAGAGTGCGGTGAACTGTGAAAGATTGATAGGAACGGACGAAAACATGAAACCAAGCGCCTATGGCATGGGTAGTGAGAAAATTATAGAAAAAAATCACTGCTGGTGTTCACTGGACTGAGTTCAGCCAATGTCAATTATTAGTCCATTGTATATTCAATTTAAAGATAGGATAAACGACAAGTTTTGCTTCAAATACAATATAACAAGAAAGAAAACAAGTGTGCCTTTGGTACATTTCGGTATCACCAACCATTGAACCGCGGAAATTATTACAGGAATGGAGTATCCGAAATTCTTTATCCGAAACGGCATCTAAATTTTAAACCACTAAACAATAAGAAAACGAACCTCTAACTGTAAATAATCTTTATCTAGGTCTTCCCAGTCCTGTAAAACAGATTGCATGAGAGGGTTGTCCGACGACAGTTGCGTTTGGTTCGCTTCAGCATCATCCTTATTGTTGTCAGCATCCATCTTCGTGTCCAAAACGGTTTGTCCGTTTTATATGCACAGCGTGATATTCACTACGAACACCCGAATTAGTTCATCGAGTTCTAAAATATTCAGAACTTCTTCATTTAACCGAAAAAATTGCTTGAAACTGACCAAGATCATATCATCTTGTAATCAATTACAATTGATAAAATGTTGTGTTGATTATAAAGCCTTTATAAGATCTGATGAATAATATAGACCAATCTACAGACATCTTAATGTACACTTGTCCTTTATCAAAGTACCAGCTGGATCACCTCTCAATAGTTGCCATAATAAGCATGTATGTATATATCCATTTTGTGTTGTAGTTTGTGAGAGCACCATTGTACTATGGCCTCATTTTGTATACATGTGAAGTGGAGCAATATGGACACAGTGTGAAGTACATCTTTGTGAGCCATAAACTCAGACTGGCGTGCTTTTTCACTGGTGAATATTTCATATATATATACCAGTATATACTGAGTTAAACTGATTTAAAATTTCAAACAAAACGTAATGATTCCTTCCACACTTATGGGCTGCCAATGACTTCTATGATGTGTGAACAAGTCATGGGGACAATATTGACCCCAGATGTAGAACTCTTAACGAATAAAAACCATAAGAAATCTATAGAATGTTTTGTCTTTTTTATTGCAAATATTCATAGATTACATAAAGACAAAAGTATAAATGATTGGATGTTAACATGCGCTAAATTAGTATTCCACAATACATCAAATCTTTCAATACACACTAAATGTGTTAAATGCAAAATAAACACAACAAATAGAGTCACTAAACACTGTGGCAGGGACTTTAGAAAACAAAGGATGACTACTGTAAATGTTAAAGCACAAAAATCCACACAAGACAGAAATAAATTACATACATAGGTACATGGAAATTTACCTAATTTTATACTTTCATTTTATATTGCAAATACTGGTAAAATCTGATTCTTACAAACTCTGATATACAGTGTTTATGCCACCAGCACCAGGGGCCACAATGGAAATAAGGGATATTTATCCCTATTTTTGTAACATCCCCAATATTGATCAGCATAGCATATGGCATGTTATTTATACCATATTTATATCATAATAATTATATATATATTAAGTTCATCACATTACTCAATCTATTTCATTTAACCATAATAGTGAAAATGCTGCTTTACGAAAATTGTACAATAAGGTGTTAAAAGCATTTAAGGGAAAAACCTATCCAATAATTTACATACTAGTATATTCAGACATTTGATGTTCATTTAACTGATTGCATTCAGAAGTCCTTTTTTTTCAAAAAAAAGAAGTAAATTGGTCCAAGTAACAATTCTCTTTTATCATATATACACTTGTACTCTTTTCAATCAATATCCTTTTACACTGTAGAAAACTTTAGATAAGCATTTCACACAGTATACAAAAATCACATTTACTCCTTTACGCAAGTATGAAATTATTCCATTTTTCAAGCATCAATATTTTGGAAAAAGGGACATAACTTTATGAATAATGTACATGGAATGATCTATACAGAATGATATTGCCTCTGTTTATTTTTTGTTCAAATTTACAATGATAATGGTGAAAAGTGACAGAAAGTTTCTCAATCATTACAACCAAGCGTAAAATCATACAAACAAAATCGTTTCAAGAGAAAATGTATGAACATTGAAAAAACTCATCAAAAATACTGATTAAAATCACACGAGATTGAAATAATGATCTTAAAAAGAAAGAAGTCAAATATGAAGCTGATCAACTTTCATTTTAGAAAATTTTTGTCATTATGTTCAAAGTAACAGCAAGTGAACATTAGCTCAACAAATCTTAACATTTCACCCATAAAACCAATCCACTTCAGTTGACATATGAAGTTTACTCATTAATGGTAAAAATAAAATTGTTAAAACAATCAAGCAACCAGCCCAGTCTTGTCTTGTAGGAATAAAATTAACACTTCTTTTTATATTCAGCAGTAAATTTTGACCAGCAAATAAAAACAGCGAGTTATAAAAACTGTGGAACAATTTTCAAAACCAGTAAAATTCAATTAACATGATTTATGATACTTTAAATTTATCCCTAAATTTTTGTCACAAAATAAACTTTTATAAAAAAGTAAAACCATTAAGAAATTGAACCAAAATTCATTTTCTCACTTGGAGCACATCACATAAGTCTCCTATAAGTCAGGCACCACTATCAACCAAGCCACAGTTTTAAGAAACATCAAATTTTGAACACACGTAAAACGACTAAACAAGTAAAGCCTCAGTTTGAAACTATCACTTAAACACTATACAGTTCTATGGTAAACCGAGTGAAAAAGAAACACTTCAGAAAAAAGTGGTGCTGATAAAAAAATAGGGAGAGGCAGAAACAGTGGCTATGTAAAACAACATTCATTCTTAAAGCATTATACAAAATACTTCCATATAGTGCAAAAAATACAGCACAAAAAAAATCTGTCGCCTCTATATATAACATGAAATATATACACCAGTTTAAATGTCCACTAACAAATTATATAACCAATATGAATACATATACACACACAAAGAAAAAGGGAAAAATGCAAACACAATAATATATACATACACGTACAAACATGATGACTGAACTCACTAATTGTATTCACTCACCAAAACTATAGGAAGATTTGCATTAGTTGAAAAAAACACAAGAAGCAGGTTAAATATACCTTATAAAGTAAGTAAGATATGTTTGAATAGCCATGAGAAAAATCCTTTATTTCCTAAAACATGAAAAATATTGCTAGTAAAGTAAGCCTGAGACTTTGATCAGCTGAAGTCGAAAAAATTACCATAGAAAAAAATCTTAGAAAAGGATAAACTTCATGAAAATTAATGGTTGAAAACTCCAAAGCATTGAATCCAGATATACAAAGATTGGATGAAAAAATTTGCACATTTTTCATGAAAAATAAATATTCTGTAACATAATATTGTGACATTTTGAACACACTAATGTATCCCGATTCTATCACCGAATCACCCCTATCAACTTCGTACATAGTATTCCTATAAAGTTAAGGTAAGCAGGTAACTATAAAAGACTCACCCTGAGAAAAGTGTGCATGTTATGATGGTTTAAAGAAACCATCAAAAAATGACAAGTGCTTCCATGATTATATGACAATGGGTATAAACACAATGAAAAGTCACTTTCTACATATATAATGAAAAATGAAAAAAAAAATATGTACAATTCACTTCATATATAATTAATTATATTCAAGACCTTATCTTTTGCATTTATATTTGCACAATATATTGAATATCAATTGATCAACATACTGGTAGCTTGTTACACATCTTTACCGAACCATGGCACAATAATACACGTTTTTTGATTTCGCGACATTTTCTCAGCAATGATGGATTAATGTAGCAGGATTAACCGTTGCTGATATAAAACTCACAAATAATATCTCTATCCAGTAAATAAAATAGTTCCAATCTTATCTTTCTTATAAAAATTCTGACTATATACTCAATAACACTCATACATTAGTACCATAAATATGAAAAAAAATACTTACACATACTTTTATCAAGCTGACAATTTGAACTATCTACGTCTAACTACTCATACACATATAAATAATCACTTTCTCTACTTTGTACGGGTTTAATATAATATAGACATGACTTAAAACATTAGAAAAACAAACAAACAAACCAACAATAGAACATTCCTTAAGTAAACAAATCACAGAATATATACACATGTTTTTGGAATGACAAAATATTAATCTTCGTAGAATTTATGATATCCATACTTTCGCTCAATTCCGTTCATCCTTTACGATATGATGACCAGGCCCGAGGTTATAAAACTTGATCAATCTTCAAGTTCAAATCTCACATGTTGTCTTTTAATGTTTCTAAGTTAATTATGATTAGATAATACTGATATTTTGTATACATTAGTCTGACAGTATGTTTGATCTGAATATGCATTTAGAAAACTTTTAAATACTTTGAGAACAAAAATTGAGCTCGGAGACTAGTTTCAACTTTATACCCCGGGGGTCTGGCCCTGAGGCTACAAAAACTGAAGAATAGTCTCTAAGCTTAAATCCCAATTTCATTCTTGCAGTTTTAAAAGTATAAAGAATACTGTTGCTTAATCAATGTTTATAATACATATAAAGGTCCATTTATGGTGACAGAAACATGCATAATCAATATCATTATTACTGTATCAAATTATAGTAGAATTACACATAAACAAAATGTGAGATTAGTTCTTGAAGACCAGTCCCAAGATTTTGAAAAACTTTAGACCCTGCTTTATTATATATCGAGGGCTCAGCGTTCTTATTTCAATATGAGTTACGACACTGTTGCGTTAAACCCTCGATATGCTGCTTGTAAAAATGTATAAAACAAATGAATTCTTATTAATGTTACCTGTTATGAAATATTTCCTTATTTCTAATACACTAACGCAGTCAAGAATTTAAAATCAGTTTTTCAAGAGATATAGTATTACAAATAAAGAATGGCAGTTCACCAACCAAATCCCCACAACTACAAAGATACTTAAGATTTTCCATAAACTTAAACATAACGTAATATCATCTCAATGTTAATTAACGCAAGGGTTTTCGTTATGTTTTGGGAAAAGTGCTCATGCCCTTAATATGGGGATATAATAGCAGGTTGAAGCCGCCTGAATCTAATTTAAGGAATGCTAATTCAAGGAGGAAATTGGAATTTTCGGGAAAATTGCATGATTTCAAAGAAATTTTCAGACCTGAAAGGCACCCATTACAGGCTACAGCTCTATAATAAAGAAAAGTTTTGTATAAGCTCATGAAAACTTATTACTTAAGGCGAGGGCATAAAAACTCCTGCATCGCCATTGATTCATGATAAACAGAGCACTAAGTTTAGGTTAAAAACTAATTTAAGTAATTCTTGCAGCAGTAGTACAAGAGATTTATCCACAGCACCATTTTCGTCAAGGATAATCATTTTTTTTCAACACAACATGTAAACATTGACAAAAAAATATTCCTGCTAAACACACACAATGAATAATTACATTAAATGACGGTAGTTTTCAAATGGTTACAGTGACTATAATGAAACGATGAATAGAAAACACCACACACCCCAATATACAATGCCACTGCTATCTGCAGTATTATGAAATATTTACACTCGTTTATCACATATCCCTGTAGCATGATACACATTCATCTGTATTTTAAATAAAAAAAAAAAAGACCTGAATGAAACAGAAATATAATGATGATCGATGTTTCGCTATTTTTGCAATGTACAGCAATAAATACTATGTTAATGTTTAAGTCTAAAATGAGTACTACTCAAGTTTTCATTATAAATGACAATAATAAAAATTACGTGTTGATTAGACGGCTAAATCTCAGTATTACTCTATTGTTAAGAGGTTTGCCAAACAAGAATAGTTTGATCCAACAGAATAAATGTCCTGACACTATGAACAGAGTATACGATTAACCTTCAGTAAAACAGCTCATCATCTGGTAACACTTTTAACAATCAAAATAATGTTTTCATCACATCAGATTTCAAATGTGTATCATAGTCCAGTTCAATTCCATAGTGGTCTTGTACAATCCACCAAATTCACATGTATTTTGCTATGCGTTTACCAAAATTTTCTACATTTTTCCATAAAATAAAAAAATCAGTATTTCCTCAATCATATCTAATTAATTTTTGTCAATAGTTTAAAAACAGAAGAATTGAGATATCACTAAATTGCATTTTTTAAATAATTTATGACACAATTTTTTATACTAAAACAGATACTAGTATACCTTCTGTCTAAATTAACAATTCTCTGAATATCATAGACTACCTTAACATAAATAAGATGCAAATCTCACCGAATAGGACTACACATAAAAAAAGAAATATCATAATAAATGTTATATATACAACAGAATGGAGATTCTAGGGAAGAAATCTTTGGTTAATATATAGCTATCAGGTAAAATTCAACATCAAATGACACTTAGCTATGTTTCATTAACAAAATGAAATAAAAAATCCAATTAGTGTATATAATAAGAATACATAGCATAGACATCTAATTAAAATTTTAGCGTTTTTACAATTTGGCATAGTGTATCAATCCGCCAATGACTTTCAATTGCCTTCAATAAGTTACAATTCCTGCTCACAGCATATAGATAAATATCATTCAAGCTCAAATTTTTATTTCACTGAGTGACAATGATTTGATGTGTTTTGCAAAAATGATTCGATATTATTGTGGCCAGACCACACAACTTGACACAGAACATGAGACACACCCCAAAGTATAACAACTCCTGCATGATCGTCTCACACACTTTGCACACAGTGAGGTTAAATGCACCACATATTTAGAATTACATCAATAAATTATTTAAATAAAAAACATACATCGACTATTCGTCATGTATAATCACAATGTTAATTACCCGAATATAAAAAGGGGCTTGTAACAAATATCATTGAGCCGTAAACTACATTTCTTACGCTGATACCAACATACCATTTCATAATCTTAACAGAATCTTGTTTCGAAAACTGCTCAATTTTATTTCATATCGAAAGACGAGGCTTCAAAAAGCTCAATACGTTATTATTACCTGACACAAACAATTACAAACTTCTGCAAAAGATGGAAGAGTTATCTTCCCGAAACCAATATGCGCACTAACACAAAGGAAGCATTCACAATATGCAACAATTTTCACTGACCTATCTTACACATTAGAGAGAAAATGCATGAAAAATCCTGACAATTGTTGCTTTGGTCAGTCAAAAGAATCTCAAACCTTTACAATATACAGTTAGTCTTTCAGTAAAACCACCCTTTATCCTACACCCTTACAGTGACCCTCTTTCCCATAACCCCTTTTTCGCTACAGATCAAACCTTTAAATAAATGGAATTACGATGAAGATTTGAAATATTTTTGCAGTCTTTATTACCCTGAGATTAAACTTGAATCGTATTTCCGATTGTCACAATTCAGCGTTTACATTATAACTTGTCTTAGTTTCGTTCACAAATAAAAAAATTCATTTAAATTTCAATCAACTTCCAGTCACCACAAAATCATGCCGAGATCTTAATGTAAAGTATTTATGTGCTTTCAAAGATATTACAAAAACAATCAGCTTTCATATAGACTACATCATAAAAGTTCATCAAAGTCTCACACATTCGGATTTATAACACTTTCACTTAAATTAAATTAACATTCAAAAGAGCTGTACATATTAAAAGAGACAAATTGTATGGTAATGACACCAAACCATACATATTACTGGCACACATATATAGGTGAAAACATGGATTAATTCTGGCATAAATGTGTAAACACAGGTATCTAGGAAAATTGACATACATTAGTGAAACAAAACACAACTATGTTTTTTTCTGGCAAAACACACACATAGTACCGACATGTCTATACAAAACTGTGAGATCAAGAAAAGGTGAGATTTAGAACAAATTAGTGAAAATAACAGCTACACTCGATTTGTACACATTTCACATAAAAACTGCTGGTTTTTTAAACCACGATTTAATGAGACTCAGAAGAAGTATTTTCTGCCAATTGTTCTTCAATGAAATATTATTTAAAATACATAAAATGCCACAATCCACATTTCTTGAGCTCATTTTTTAAATGTCCGGGCTTTATATATCAGAAAATTCGGACAACCTTAGGAGTCTAATTCCATTAAAAAGTGGTGTATTATTATTACACAAAGCACCATTACAAACCCTACAAAGAAGATCTACTTTTAGTTAGGCTTGCTATAACAATCACTATAAAAAAACATTCATATTACTCTGTTTAATATTTTGTACTACTAGAACTCCACAGCAATAAAAAACAAACAAAAAATGCAAAAGCGTTGTTAATAAATTGAATATGAAACCCCCCCCCCACACAAATTTCAATATCGAGTAGACATGTACATCCCCTGTTGTAAATTCTTTTCAGGGTAAAATTCAGATTATGTAAAAATACCCCTGAAACGTCACTTCATTACAAATAAATTCCTGTCATTCCGCAATATTCATTGATTGACATTTCGTCAAGTATCCTGGGGCGGACTTTTTCACTTTTATTCTCGAATAAATAACATTTATCAACACATACGTTCTACCAGTTCATACATGGCTGCAGTACAGATGAATAACTTAATTTGGTCCACGGCTTCAATGTATACAACTGTGCTAGGCAGAGTGTTCAGCCAAAATAAAACCATGCGTGCGTGACCTGACAAAATTCATACATCAGTAATCACATGTTTACACTTTTTTTTAAAATTTGGCAGTAAGTCGGAGATCACGTGCTTCATTCCCACTGATGAGGAGACGGAGGCAATTCCGAGGGTTGTGCGACCTGAGAACTGTAATACGGAAAAGAAAGAAACAAAAGTTAAAAACCATGCAAGAAAAATATCAAATAACACAATCAACACGGTATGTTATATTTATATATAATGGTCTGAGGTTATCAGATAGAGACATTTCTATATATTCAAACTACAGGTCAAAAGGCCACGAAAGCAAGTCTGTAAGTATTTGATTGATTTGAGCTCAGTCTAAATTTCAGCCAATCAACAGAAAGCTTGTAACTGGAGTTGGCCAACAAACTCAATTCGTAACCTAAGCCTCTGATTGGCTGCTTTAGGACTTAGTCATAAAATCAACCAATGACAAGGCTACATTCTATGTACAGACCAGATATAACCTCAGACACTCAGAAGGTAAAAACTCAAACTCACAATAGTCAGTGAAATATCAACAGCATAAACATTACGGACAAAGCTGAGAATCTGCAACAATTCAGTAACAAGATTAAACTGTAAGTAATGTTAATTAGTTGATTAATTGGATAGAAGAAACAGTGGTAACGTTACTGCATGTAACAAGCTAAAATAAATACTCAAGCAAAAGAAGCTGGATAAATAACAAAACAAACAAAACTAGATTCTGTGTCAACCAAAGACGCAAGTATCTGTATTATTTTTGTCTGTAATTTTCACTGTATTCGTCATTTATGACTATCATTTAAATATTACTCTATTGTGAGACAATATCGTAATTTAGGTGATGCTATAACTATACGATAATTTTTTATTTTTTTTCAATGTAGACAAAAAAATGCCTGTTTGCAGACAGATCCTAAAATATCCATGTCAATTAATATGATTCAGCACAGTCAATGCTGAACACTTAAAAATTCTGTTTCACAGCATTATTTCATATACTACAGGTCAATTTTAACAAAGGCTTATCAGCCATTCATCAGTAAATGCTTTATCAAGTGAAAAACGCAAAATGTAAATTTTAATATCAGCTTAAAATAAAATTAAAAAAGTCAATGGTTCGTAGACCTTATAATTCTCAAGAATAGTTTCAAACACTGAAAATAGATCGAAAGTTCCAAATGGAATTATAGTATGAGACCATACACCGACTGGTACGAGAATAATTCCCAATTTGAATGCTTACTTTGCAAAGTTTTTAAATGATATGGAACTTGGATTAAGGCATAGAGGCACTCGACTGTTTCCTTTCTGTTGTTCTAATATGTACTTGTGTAGCTTTTCTGAAATACAGAGAAATAAAATCATTATATTAGGCCATACTTAAAAATTAGCAGTTTGCAGTTGAGCGAAAGACACATTTAAGAATTCCTGGACCCAAATTTGTTCTGGCGATTTTGACCCCGCCTACCTAATATCGGTTAAATCTTGGTGTCATGTAACATATGAACATTATATCCCTAAAGGCAAATATTTCAACATTACTATCACTTACCTTGTAAGAAATAATCTATTAACATAGCAGAATCCACAGACAAATATTATGTAAAAATATATGAATTAAGTATGAATTATATAAAGATGCTGTTCATGAATCAAAAAATTTTTAAGCAAAATAATCGAAAAAATAGAACTTCAAGTGTAATTTTGTAGCAAGACATCCCTGGGATTGATTGATAAACAAAACAAGACAAATGTATGCAAATTGATGAAAAAACAATTTCTTTACCTTTTACTTTAAATACGGATGTGAGGTCATCTTCGAAGTCATAACGGAAGGGTTCTTTGCATAAGGGTTCAAAATCGTTCGTATAATGCCGTACCCCACCTACATTATGGCAACATGTACACATACAGGAATGATAGCGTAATCGACCTTCATCCAAATACGGGTGTGCTAATGCATCCGCCGCTGTGATTCTCTTATCCTACAAGAAAATAAAGAACATTCATAAGTTTCACTTTGAGAGTGAAAAGAAGATCATGTTAGTAAAATATGTGTTTCGGCAACACTATCCAGTCCTGGACAATAATTCGAGGGTTCAACGCAACAGTGTCGTAACTCATACTGAAATAGGAACAAGTTACGCCAGTGTTGCGCTGAGCCCTCGAATTATTGTTCTTTGTGATATCATATTCCTCAAGTCTGTGCATGAAATGTAACAAACATGGCCATAATTTCATCATAATGAATGTAAGTGTTCTTTATAAATGTAAAATCTTTTCATAAATGCGGCGAAAGTTCTAAATTAATGCTACCTGTACTTCTCTTTACAAATATGAGAGTCTTTATAAATGCTAGAGATATCAGACATGATTCAAGCTGCTCTAAAACTCCATGAACATTATAACCATATCCCAAAAGAGGACAAAGCCTGAGATTATAAAATCTGAGTTCATCGTCCAATCTCATTAAACAATCTCAGAGTTCACAGTAAGTCATAATAATCGTAACACTGGACACAAATATACCACTTACCGGATCAAATACCAACATTCTGCAGATTAAATGTACAGCCTCGTGTGTAGCCTGACTTGATAGTGTATATAATGCAGCTAATGATGGTGGTCTATGAGCACTTCGTAATACATGCTGTTTAGCTCCGTCACAAGCCGATCTCATCTCTTCTAATGTCGGTGATCCTAACAAGTCTATGATGAGATCCAGCTAGAACAAAACAATACATATCATGTTACTCTAGCATAATATATCACGGCCGTAGCTGCACTTTAGGGGAAGGGGCCCGGGGCCTTCAGGTAGAGTAATTTTGCGTCATTTTAAGGAAAAAGGGGAATTTCAGGGGATTTTTTAAACTGCCTTATAACCCTGCAATAAACATTTTAAGCTTTTAGGGGAATTTTTATCAAAAATAAACTATTTTAGGAGGGGAACGGGCCGAACTTTATCCCAAATAAATGTCAAATGAGGGCCCTGTATATGAAGATATATTTATTTATTCATCTGTTGTTTAATGGCCCATTCCATAGCTGTAGTAATTTGGCAACCTTTCCCGCTTTAACAGTGAAGGAAGATCATAGGCGTTCACCTGGCTAGAACCACTGATCTTCAATTAGCTAGCTGGACTGTCAAGTAGCTCTCATTTGATGTATTGCATTACGGAATATGGTAGACAATTCGAGCGTATAAATACTCAAGTTGCTGGGAAACTCCACTACAATTTCCAGGAGTTCAACATTGATCGAAGAATATCTTACCTGTTGGATAGGTGTCTGAGCTTGAAACAGTATTCTTCTTCCTAACAGTTCAGCGAAAATACATCCAACTGACCATATGTCTATACTGGCAGTATAATGTTTGGTCCCCATTAAGATTTCTGGTGGACGATAGTATTGGGTTACAACCTCTTGTGTCATGTGAACAGACTCATCTGGCTCTTCAACTCGTGCTAAGCCAAAGTCACAAATCTGAAGAAAAGTAACAAAAAACTATAATTATATAAAAAGTATAAATAACAGAAAGTGCATAAAATAGAAAAACAAGATGTGTTTTTGAAACACAATGCCACCTCCAGGTGACCTTGACCTTCAACCTACTGATCTGAAAATGGTGGAAGCGTTTTGATTTTATAGGCAAGGTTGAAGTTTGGTACAAATAAACAAACAGACAGACAGATAAACAGACAGGCCAAAAACAATTTACATCAATATATATTGACCAACAGGAGGGCATAAAAACTGAGGAATTCAGCCCACTTGTGAAATTCAGCCCACTCGTCACCTTTACATTATACATATATATATAGATGATATGTGATAATCTTGTTAAGTGGTTGGAGAAACTAGCCTTCCCAAATCCAATCCTTATTTTGTATAAAAGTGTACACATATAATGTGTTAATTATTTCTTCTGAGGGCTTGACCAAACTAACAAGTATCTATTCTAGTTCATGAACATGTTACTTATTTTTACTGTCCAACGTTCAAAACTTGTGAAATTCCGCCCACTTGGCACCAAACATAATAAATATAGAAGATATGTGAAAATTATGATTACATTACCAGGAACAATTAGCAGGTAGACTTTTACAATTAACACCCATTTTCAAGGAGTATATGGGCAAATGATTAAGTTTACAATTGAGATAATATTATACTACAGACTCATTAGTAACTAAGATTGTAAAAGTAATGTCTGACCATCCTATTTCATAATGCGATCAAACCTGTGAACAAAGGCCACCTTTGGGAAAGACAAAATGCAACCTTTATTGACAGGTGGCCTTTATTCGGAGGTAATTTTGTTCTAAATATAATCAATGATGGTTTTAAAAGAATGACCTTTATTCACAGGCTGGCCTTTCTTCCAATGAGGCGACTAACACAGGTTTAACTGTAAAATCATATAATATTGATTTTTTATTTATTTCGAGTTTTACGCCCCTGTTCAACAGTCAGATTCATATGAGGCGGACAGTTCACTTAATCATCATTCCTGGGAAGAACCAGAACTAGACTATCTGTCCCATCCTCCGTAAGCAACTGCTTACTTTCTCACATAAAGAAACATGGTCAGTAGCTGGGCTCGAACCCATGACCCTCTATCAGTGAGAGGTTACTGTCATTTGAAGTCAGCGACCTTAACCATCCGACCACGGAGGTGGGTCCTTGTAATATTGAAGAGGTTGCATTATCAAGGTAAAATAAACAGGAACATGAGTGAATGTACTTCTTTCAAATCTGGAAATCACCTAGAAACAACTAACGATCACGCCAGTCTGGTCCAGACCCGGTGAAAAAAAGGGAACACCAGTTCACAACAGAAGTTTAGTATTATCTTAACCAGTACTTAAACCTTGTTCTCCACAAGTAACTGTCAACTTCTCTATATGAATCACTAAGAGCTAAATTGGAGGTAAAATATTACACTATGTAGTGATAATTAACATCACTAACTAATTAAGAAACCAGGCAATTTGCCCTGCGTGGTTCCAACCGGGCTCTGAAAGTGCCCCTTTAGAACGAAAAAATGCCATGCCTCACTTAAATTCTGTATGAGACACTACAACCACATGGTCACACAGATCAAATTCATGTAACACACTTAGGGTTTGAACTCACAATCCTGAGGTCTGTACACCCAAAGCTCATATAACTGAGCTGAGTGGGCAGGCTATGCTGTATAAATTAAGAAAACTTACTTTTAATACACAGTTACTGTTGACTAGAAGATTCCCTGGCTTGATGTCTCTATGTATGACACGTGCAGAATGCAAATATTTTAAACCTGAAAATAAACAAAAGTAGAATAGAACCAATTCACCAAAAATTTCAAATAGGCTAGATAAAAGTCAGAGTTTCTTGACCAAAAAACTAGGTGAGTACTAGGTAGAGTGAAAAAAGAGGCTTTTTGTAACTTTTTAAAACATCATTTTCATACTATTGTAGATATGATTTGTCCTTAAATGTTTCCGTACTTTGGTATTTTTGGTTACAAACATATAAGCATAACATATGGTGCCAAAAATTAGGGTCATCAGGGTAACCAGGGGGTCAATAGAGCCAAATAAAAAATCCTGAAAATCATATGCGGGCTACCATTTTCGCCAAACAAGAAGCCTTCAACCACATTGTTTCCATATTTAACTCAGTTTGTATTAAAGAAATCCTTCAGAGCAAATTAAATTAACCAAAATTTCTTGAGATATTTTCATCAAATAACGTTAATTTTGCTCAGAAATCATGGCTCATTCTGGACAGAAAAATCCAGAATTTCGGATAAATCTGGAATATTGTCACCCCTGGGTAACACATCTCGAGGGTTCAACGCAACAGTGTCGTAACTCATATTGAAATAAGAACAAGTTACGACAGTGTTGCGCTGAGGGCTCATAGATTCTATCTTCTGGTTCTAGCTTAATATATTATTTATATATTTCCTGTCTTGACATGGAATAAAATTGTTGAATTGATATTTAATCAAATTTATTTACAAAATGAAATAACAAAGTAGTTCAGAGTATTTTTTTTTTTGAATGAAGTATAATTCAGAAAGCTTATATTTTAACACCATGACAAAAAGATTCCTTTAAAAAATGGCTTGGCAAATATCATGCTATATAATAATTATGTTTATGCCAATGCTCTGAATAAGAATTTTATAAATATAACAAAGTCACTATCAATTAAATGTTCGGCAATATGACACCCATATACAAATTCATACATACATCAATAAACAGTTTTACAGTGAAATATTGTCAACTAGGCCACGGTTCATGTTTAGATTAATCTTATTTGAATTGACAAAATAATTTTCGTAAAGCTATCGAAATCGAGAATATTACCTTATTCAAAACCAACTTTGTCAATAAACAAGAAAACTTCAATCACAGATTAATAAATGTTATGGTTTTCAAAAACTAGTGACAGAGCGAGAGCTGGACTTTTGATGATGTAAAATGTCATTTTAATATCAAAACAGCAATCAGGTCCCAAAGTACATAGTACGCATTTCTTATATCCCATAACTTGACCAGAAAGTAAAATTTGTAGAAAAGCATTTATTAGGAAGGGCATTAAATTAATTTAAGGGTCTGAGGAAGGACATGTATATTAGGAACAATTCAGTAGGTGTTGGGAGTCGCTCATAGGAGCACTCATTATAACAGAGGCCGAAATTTGGCGACTTCCAAATTGCAAAAAGGCACTTTTTACCCAATTTGGGGCAAGAAAGTTGGAAATTTCGAAAAACATGAAAAATCGCAATAACAAAAAGCGAAATTACAGATGTTGTTAGCATCTGACAATCTAAAAAGGGGTACCTCCCACCCCCCTCTCCTAAATAAATTTCTCATCGGATTTACATAATTCGGAAAAATTACTTTAACTGGACCTAAAAAATATTGCAGACTGAGTTGACATTGAACCATTTAACAACAAGCTAGATTGTTGCACACAGAACGATAGCCTATTAGTACTGAAGTGATGAATTTAGCAACATCTGCATCAGCTTTGAGCCAACTATTCAATTAGACAACTATACGAAAGTACTTCAGATAATTGACTATAACAATGAAAAAAAATAGAAGAATACTGCATTAAATGATTACATTAAAGGTAGTTCCATTCCTTGCAGAGTGACTTGTTGAGCATGATTGGAGCACCTTGCATACCAACCATTATTGTTCGTACTGATAATTAGAACTACATTTTGACGTCAGACAAGTGTTTCAAAATCTTACCATTATTACTATCAATTATTGAACCAAAAAACCAGCAGATAAAATCAACTGATTATTATTGAAGTGTCAAGTGATGAAGAATTACCCAAAATTGCTAAGTACATGTACATGTATCCAACACTAAAGACAAGACTCCAACGAGTACACTGTTCTACAGAGACAATGTTCAATAATTGGATGATGAATTGTAACATTTAAGTGTATTGGCTGGCGTCCATTTGTGCCACAAAAACATTTGAAAGTTGACTAACGGCAATATTCAATCAATCAAACTTATTAGATAACAAGATGTGTTTTTAAAACACAATGCCTCACTCAAGGTGACCTTGACCTTTGACCTGAAAATGCACAGGTCCTGTAGGGGTTGTCATGAGGAACCAACATAATGAAGTTCGATGATTGTAGGTGGAAGTATTTTGATTTTGAAGTTTATAGGCAAGGTTAAAGTTTGGTACAATCTAACAGACAGCCAATCACAATATGCCCCCGATCTATCAATACAGAGTATAAAAAAGATACTCCAAATGATCCTATACTTTCGATAGTAATAAATAGCGACAATCAATTTTCTGTCAAACACTCAATTGTCAGCGACTATCAAACATCAATTCACTATAGCTTCTAATTCCTTTTCTAATACAAAGAGATACATGACACAGACACTTATCATACTATTAGACAATAGCATAAGGAAAAATTTACAACATTACATTTGTCATGATTTCCCAAATGAGCGGCTTAAATTCTGAACAAAATTGACAAATTATAGACTATAACTCATTCAGACATTTTCTTCTACAGTGACACAAGCTTGGGTGTGACCTCATTGTAAACCCAGTCATAGAATGTGATCATGTAATAATTACGTAACGCGATAGTTTTGTTAGAACTGTGTCTAGACAATTCATATTGATCCTTAAATTACCAACTGCCGTCAACAAATGATGTACTGGAGACTTCATTTGCAACAAAACGCAGTCTACAAAACTTCTATGCAAACCCCTACAGACACGGAAACCAGCCAATCATCACTTGTAAAATATATATGTAGATGATCCAGACATTAACGGAGAATTCTGGCAGTCAGTAACACGTAAATTGCTTTTTGACTCTGCTAACAATCTGGTTAACAAGCAAACAGACAATTGCGTCCACAGACTGTGAAGTCCTAGATATATACTATAATCCTGAAAATTTATCCTTATATACGAGCCCAACACAGGTCCACAACTTAAGTCAACATGTAAGATCTGTGTGTCTGTTCGGGATTGTTTTGATGCCTAATTTCAGTCCGATTCTCCCATCTGTTAAGTAAGTTTAGTTAACAAAATATTTTCTCCTAAAGACTGACTTAAGTGAAACTTGGACCTAATGCAGATCACAGCCATGATCGAGGAAACAACAGCGCCGCCAGCGGTGCCAACGCTGGTCTGTTCACCATCTCAGTGAGGTCTATCCACCATTGAAGTTTCATGATGCTACCTCATAGTTTCTGAGTTATGAGCTACATTTAAGTTTTTGTACTACACAGATCTATGTAGCAGTGACCACAATAGCTTGACGTTTTTATGAGAACAGACAAGCTAAAAATGGTATCTACGGTTACCTGATCGACCTATTTTTGACCACTGACCCTCCTTATTATGTTTCTGATTGGGAAAATCCAAAGTACAAAAATACTACGAATGAATCATACCTGTATGCTAACAATAATTAGGTTTTAAGATAAATTTGAAAATAATTTTTCCCTGACCTACCAAACATAATCATTTTGGTCCCTGACCATGCAATATCATTCAATGAAAATAGCAATCAATTCCTTATCATCCGCCCCGCCCCCCCACCCCAAGCCATCCGCCTAGAGCTGTGACCCTTAATATTTTTTCGACCAATGCTAGGAATGACCTAAGAACAATAAGACATTGAGATCACTCACCAAGCATTAGACCTTGACATTAAAACATATTTGTTCATTACTGGTAGACAGATAATATGTTACTAACTCCAGACACAATCCAACATTATTACAGAAAACCCAGACTATTAGCTTTAATTACAGTGTTAAACCATGTGCTCTTAATTTAAAGTACAAAACTTTGTGAATTCTTAATATAGGAATACAGTTAAACACTGTTATAGTGAAATCCTCAAGACCAAAGTTTTTGTTCATTATACCGGTATCCATATTGCATGGAAATACAGAGGCAAGGTCTGAGTTAACAATAACCGTGTTTCACTGTAACCATGCTAAACGCAACAGTGTCGTAACTCATATTGAAATAAGAACAAGTTACGACAGTATTGCGTTGAGCCCTCGACTTATGTATACTTATGGACTTACCTCTGAGTATTTGGTATAGAAAGACTTTGACATGATCTGATGTTAATGGTTGGGGTGATACAATGATTTTATGAAGGTCGCTCTGCATCAACGGTGTCAACACATATCTAAACAAACTGTCAAGGAATATCAATATTTGGTTTACATACAAATAACATATAATACTTAGTAAACACACAATTTACATAAAATTCAATCTCTTCATATTTCTGCATACCGGTACCATTTCATGTAATTTTATATTTTCCGAGGAAAACGATATACTACAGTAATTCAGACATGACCTAAAATATATAGTTAACATTAACGGTACACAAGGTGACTGTTCATCAGATAATTAAACAACAATGCTGATACTTGTAAACATTCTGGTCCCGCGGCTGCAGTCCAGTGGTTAGTATGCTGGATTTGCAACCTGGAGATCTGGGTTCAATTCCCGGCCATACCCTTCCATGAAAATTTGACAACAATGTTGATTTTCCTCCACAAGAGGAGCATTGCTGGTTCCTAGTGAAATGATCAGTTAGTACTGGTTAGAATACAATCCTTGTAAGGTGAACCGGCAACCATATATAACAGAAAAATCATTGAAAAACGATGTCAAAGCCGAATAAATAAATAAATGGTAATCATTCTAATTTCCTTATGTTCATATTTTGTTATATTTTATGGGATAAATAAAGGAAGAAAATCTAACATTACAACCAGTCATGTTTGTCAACTGAAAATTGATAGGTTTACTGAATTACTATAGTATTGTTACACTGGTAAAACTTTCAACAATAATAGTCTCATATTTCCTGTTTACAGAAAGGAAAATAAAAAACATCATAACAATGAAAGTCAAAAATAACTAAGATGGCTGTTAACTTTTGAACTTGTGGGTGAAATACAAACAAGCAGAATTTTAAGGTAAATCAAAGATTAAATTGTAATACTTGACAAACAACATAACATGTGGGGGGGGCTGGTCCACTTTAGGCCATCCTTAAAAATATTTTGTTTGCGGTAACGCTACCTACTCACAAAAAGGCCCATGCACAACTTTTTTTGGCCTCTTGGGTAATTTTTTTTTTTTAATAAAAAGATTCTGACGAGTTCTTTGGGGGGTTCTATATAAAAATTAAATTTTTAAAAAAATTTCCTACCTACGGAAAAATTCCCTGGGTAGGGGTACCGCAAACAAACATTTTTATAAGAATGGCCTCAGTGAACCAAAACAAGCCCACAGACCACATGTTTATCATGTATTGAATAAATACTGAATACTATTAAACCAAGGGGGTTCGTTTTGTTACTATGTTATATAACACATTTCTCAGAGAGAAAAAAGCATCAAGCCTCGATTATGAGATCAATTGCGTATGTCTTTGACACAAACATGCCGTCAAACATGGTCAACCATCGTAGATCTGTGGGTTGTAAGTTACCTCAACATTCTCTGTCCTGATTTGTGAATAACTTGTGGTTTTGAAGGATTGTTACATACAATTTAAGCGAAAGTTTGCAAAGAGCTATAAAAAAATAATGAATAAATATCTAGTGATAAATAAGATAGATTTATTTGAAATTTTACAAGCTTTGTCATTATTAACATACACAGGAGCAGATGTGATAAGTTAACTTGTCAAGTTAATACTTGAAGAGACTTAAAAATAAAACAACATAAGCAGAAACATTGGTCCAATAAAACTGATAAATTATTACTAAGGGCCGTCCTTAAAAAAATATTTGGTTTAAGATAATGCTACCTTCTCTCCAAACTTTTTTGGTCTCCCAGGATTTTTTTTCAATTTCGGCTCCAAAAAAACGTCAAATGAGAGCCCTGCCTCGACAAATTCTTGACTCAATTTGAATAAAGCAACATGTCTATAAAAACAATATTACAGAAAACACAATTCATGCTGCATTCATTGCTGACTATACGCCATCTCCTATAAGTTAAAGAGACACTTGAACTGTTTTTTTCTTAGAAATCTGTAGATGATACATTTCGAAGTATAATTAACTCTCAAAGTTTAAGTGATAAAAATCGCCTGACCCAGATATCATTGTTTCAAAGTATGGAAATACAATTTTAATCCATCATTCCTAACATGAGGGCAGGGAACAATATATCACACTGTACTTAACCAAGAAAACAGAGCACAAATTACAATTTTATTGAGTCATCAAGCAGTAGAACAAATATTGTTTTACAATTCTGTTGACCTATTAACATCTAAGGTTAACAACCATTAAAAGGCTGTATCAGACTATGAGGTCAGACATAACAAAAATGTACACAGTATAAAATCACCATAAACATGTCGGTACATTATCTCATTTCTTGTGATAGATAGTGTGTTAGGGGGTGAGATAGTGAAATAAAATACACTATACATTATCTGTAACATACCACTCAAGAATTGAGGAATGATACTATTTATGAAAGAATAGCAAGACTGACTGATCGACTGACTAACTGACTGACCCACAGACCAACTCGGCTGTCCGACCGACCAACCAACCGACTGTCTGCCTATCGTACCAACCGATTAACCAACCAACTGCTGACAGACAGAACGAGAGTTGGGCGCAATACTATTGTAACTTTAATTTTAGCAAAAAAATCATTTTTGGACTAAAAACATAATTAGTTTTATATCCTGCAATATGTGAAAAAAAATATGTCTGGCCAACTTTTGTAAACAGTTAAATTTCACAATGTTGATTCATAAGCATAAATTTAATGACCATATAAAAGTTTCTAGTAAATCCTCAAGCAATCCATATTCAACTAAACCAATACTCATGGGAAGGCATTTGTGATCAGATTTGATAAAATATCTCAATAAAGTTTACAATCTTAGTAATAAAATACTTCCAGTATAAAGGCATTAATCAGTATTTGAGTACACGATAGACAAACTAGTATGTTTGTTTCAACAGGGGTTAAAATGTGGTATAGCCTTATAACTCATATATAAGCATGTCTTAACTAAACCATAGCTATTAATATGCATTGCAATTAAAATTCCTGCAGATGGTACAAATTTCAGACATTTACGTTAAACAGATCTATGACATTAGATTCATCATTCAAAAACAATTGATAGTGTAAAAACACTTAAGTCTTGTTATTTACAAACATGGGAAAGCAAGATTTTTATGTTTAAAAAACTGCTTTAGCTATCTTAGCTACATGTATGGTGTGTCTATAAAAGGGGGCAAGGTAATTAACCAATTACACAAAGAAATAAATACAGTCAAACCTGTGAACAAAGGCCACCATTCTGACTGATGAAATATGGCCTTTATTGACAAGTGACCTTTATTTGGAGGTCAATTTGTTCTAAATATTCGATGACGTCTTTTCAAAGAATGGCCTTTATTCACAGGGTGGTTGGTCCTTATTCGGATGTGGCCGCTATAAAACAGGTTTGACTGTATAAAGTATCGTTAAAATAAACTGGTCTTAAATTCAGGTAGCCCCTTAGTCAAGATACTGAAGTCTGATTGCATCCTATTAATTTATAACAAATATAAGTCCCTTAGTAAAAAATTCATGAAAACTTAAATTTTTCTTGAAGCGTTCTTGCATAGTTCATGAACAGTTCATGAAGAATATATGACTATTTTACAGGGGAGTCTAACGATACAAGTAAACAAAATTCTACATCACTATGTACAATATGTTTTATAATTACCAACACATGAGGCCAATAAGTACAGTAAACAACCTCTCCAGAGCAGCCCTCTGTAGAGCAACAACCTCTCTATAACAACACCTTAAAAATTTCCCTAAGCTGATATCTACTATAAATTTAACCTCTGTAGAGCAACAACTTCTAAACAACAGCCAATATTTGCAGCTCCCACAGGGTGTTGCTCTACAGAGGTTGCACTGTACACTGGTTGTTTCATCATAAACAAACTGAACAAATGCAGGGATCATCTGTATTCTTTAGAACATAAAATATTATGATTGATTCCAAACCTCCCAGCCTTCAACATTCATCATTGCACCCACTTTATTAACAGTATTTGCATATTTAATCAATCATGCATAATTATGCATGACTTTGCATGAAACAATAATTGAAAATTATGTATACTTAATACTAAATAATAGAGGTGTCAACTAGATGAATTCTTAAAGAAAACAATTCATCAAAATTATTGTACAGGCTGTCAGATTGCACATATTAAATGTGCAAAAAGATTCACTTCAAAGGAAATGTAGTAAAGATTGAGAACTAAATCACATAAGTTACTTTATATGCACATAGCTTAAGTCCATAAACTTAAATACATTTAGTATACTTCAGGGTGTTCGCTTTTAAGACAATCAAAATGATATTAATTTGAAGAGTTAAAAATGTGTAAACTCAAATCATTTACATGAAAATAATACTTTATTAGAAACCACTACTAGCAATCAACAATAACCATCTGTTTTATATAATAGACACACAGAACCCAATCTTCATACCATAAAATGCTGCTATTTTCAATATCTCAACTTTCCCATTATTTACTGATATGTTCAAGAGAAAAAGATAAATAAATGACTTGAAGAGGTCATAATTATATACAAACTAACACATGTAGAAGAGTTGACCCCTTTGTGCTACTAGTACGAACTCAACCCCAAGATAGACCCGAGACAGGAGAGTAAAGTAAGACTTTCCTTTCTTTGTGTGGTTTTACAAGCTAGGAGATTATGATTGCTAGATATTGGGACAAAGAAACTACTTTACAACGTGCAGCAATCTGTGTCAATATATAGAAACCTGTCGGGTTAATAGTCCCCATGTAAAGCTGTTTAACAAATAATATCAACCGCACAAAGGAACACCATTTTTGCCTCACTTTTAAATGTAAGTCAGACTGTACTATAGACGTATTTCTTTGTTTACAATAAGTCAGTGATATCTTTATGGTACAGAAATAGGGTGTTCATGAACTTAGAAGAATGAATACCCAATTTAATTCAGACACGCTAAAATCCCCATACACATGAACAATGTGTGTTTTTTTATATAGCCTATTGGACAAATAAATGCATCAAACTAAGTTATTGTATCATTTTAATACATTTAGCTCAATTTGTTTTTTAAAAAATGCAAATTTTTAGGTTGACTCATTTTTCAACTATGATTAATCAGAATGACACAATCAGCATTGCACAAACTCTAGCATACAGACAATAGCCAGCAGGTATTTTATCATATAAAAAATTAATTAAAAATCAAATGTAACCAATAATCAAGATATCAACTATGCTGTATGCATATTGTACAAATCACAATAAATTCCTCATGTTACAGCGGAATGAGAAATCAACAATATTATTGGCTGATAATTCAGCGGAAGCATAAATAATGTATCACAAAACTTTGAAAGGGAAATTTTAATTACACAGTTGTTGGTATCTATAATTTTCTGTTCCCATATAACTGGCAAATTAATAAAGTTTTAAGGCAGGAGAAATTGTGTCCTGCAGTATCTATGGAAGCTTAGCTACATGTACACGTGATCCAAACAAAGATGTTCAGTAAAATTTAGTTTTATTTTGAAGCGTAACTATGTTAACCGAGTTCGAATCAATGTAAATAAATTTGTGAGACAAAGTATAGTTAGTCTGAACTTTAGGGGATATTCTGATGGAAAGAAGAATTTTCAAATGAAAAAATACTATTTTCAGAACAAAACAACACCCCCCCCCCCCTGCCCAAATTCAGTTGGTATCTTAACAAAAATGTGGAAAAAATCCCTGAAGCATAATTGAACAATCTATACACAAAATGGCATGAAGTCCATGGCTATCAATGACTTCTCAGGAAAAAACAACAACATGGAAACCACCAAAATTAATGAAGCTGCAATCATACAATAATTATTGCTATATACTAAAATAATAGATATATATCAATACACATAACTATCTTCATTTGCAAACTCAAAATATTTATTGCATCTGTCAACTGAAGCAAATTTGGCCTGTCAATCATTTTCATCAGCAGTGGAACTCATTTGTTTCATCTTTAAAAAGCTAACACACAGCTGTTAAACTGTCCATTGACCTTTCAAAATGTGCAATGACCCCCAAACAACCAAGGCCATGAACGGAGAGAGAATATATTTCACACACATAAATGATAAAAGCACAACAAGCCTTTAGAATAGTCGGCAACAACCATCTGTACAACCTTAGATCTATTAAACATGCCTCAATATTGTAGGGCCAGGAGGTTTAATAATGTAGTTCAACTGTTGACCTCAAGTCATACAAAAAAGTCATAAAATTATTGATAGGTATCCTAGGTGTGCATATCACAGCCGCAAGTTGGTCAATGTCCTAAAAAAATACACTAAGTGTCATGAACATAAAGTGAGCCAGAAGTATTCAAGTAACAAGAAAAGAATCAATGCAAAAAAAGGCAAGAAGTCATTATAAATCAGACCAGAAAATAAGAGGGCCACAATAGCCCAATAAAGCGATATTGCTCACAATGTCATGAGAATCATTGCTTGCTGATGAAAACAATGTTTTGAGCCTGTGATTTGACCTGATGACCTAGTCACTGACCCCAGATGACCCATTTTCAATCTTGTCTAAGATATCATTAATACAAACATTAAGACATGGTTTGGTGAAGATCCAATCAAAACTGCGATACCTGGCTAAAATTTTCCTAAGATTTGACCTGGTGACCTAGTTTCTGACCCCAGATGACCTATGTTCAATCTTGTCTAAGATATCATTAATACAAACATTCAGACAACATTTGGTGAAGATCCAATCAAAATGTGCCCTAATTTTTTAAAATTGAATACAAAACTGTTAAGCCAATAAACACTGATAAATAAATTAAAGGATTTACTTCCATTAACAAAAATTTAACTAACTCCGAAAATTGATTCCCAGTCAAAAAAAAAATATCCTCACACACCCAAAGTAATTCAAGTAACAGTAGATCATTACTACAAAAAAATCAATCTAAGAAGATACATAACAAATCAAAAATCAATAAGTTCAGTTAGGTCAGTGCAGACAGCAAAATGCACCAAAAAACATCAATCCAGCCTCATTCTGAAATTGGGCAATCCCACAATTCATCGGAACAGCCTCATTCTAGATACAGTCACTCCCATTTGTATGTTTTGCCTCCAAATGATTGTTATATTTCTATCAAAATGTACGTTTACACAACAACATCAAATATTATAGTATTGAACTCAATCACCTTGCTTTAAACATAAAACAGATTTCGTCTAATGTGTTTGTTTGCATGTTTGTTTGTTAGATCAATGGTGCATTTCATTCACTGAAACTACGTACAGATGCACTGATAATTCCATGGTGATAAATTTAGCTCATGCGGTGAAATTTCATTAACTTACACATTATCTACTGATTAAAACAATATTCCATCAAGACGCTATTTATAACTCAGTTCTGCGTACAAAATTGGTTTTGAATTTTGTCTTGAGTATAGGCATACCATCATTATCTAAATTATCCCAACTTAATTTCACAAAAAATTGTCTGCAAAATTAATGTAATAAAATAGCATTTACAGAAAGTTCAGTGTCTTAGAATATTAATTTTTTATCCATTCTAGATAAAATTTATGTAGGATATTATTTTTAGACCAGTTTTCCTAGTGATACAAATGATTCTGCGATAACAATCCAGTTACCAGAATAAACTATAAGAGGCAAATCAATTTCTTTCTCGGCTTTTAGAAGGCTGGAGTTCAAACATTTTCTGACAGATGACCGGCTAAAAATAAACCACAAGATGTTTCTGAGATGCAGATAAATATGTTTACACAATGTGACCAAGATGTATACAAGATACCCACTGCATGAATATTTATAGAAACTTAATAAATCATTGTATATATAAACTATGATAAGTAATTTTTGAGCTGGAGAAAATTGCCTACAGTTGTGAGATACTCATCTGAAAATCACGTACATAATAAATCCTGTTTACTTGATTCTTTAAAAAGATTACTTGCAATCAAAGGGGTAGTCATTTTATCTGTATAAAAGAAGGTATTGTCAAAGCTTATTCAACTAAGACTGTGGTGTGTCCTTAGCCAGCCGAGTGTTGAAGACAAACAAACAGAACCGTGCTAATCCTCTTATACAGAAGTAATTTGAAGCTGTGTCTTGCCCATTTCATAATTATCCATTCATCCACTATCTTATTATTTTTACCACTTATACATTATACAAAACGACTGAACAAAGAAACAAATAGAGAATCAAACTTAAGGAACAGAAAAATTGACAGCTATTAAACTTACAAAACCATGAATGTAATGCCACGTTATCACACATGTTATACAATAACATCAGCCCTTTTTTTATTGTTTTGGGATTGGGAACAGGTAATGGGGTCTCTTTGGCAGGTGATATTTGTGTTGTGAAACACCAAATTGGGGAATTTTCAAAGACTAACATGTATACTTTCTTTAGGTAGTCTCTTGAAAGATTTTTATTAATTATGGGGAAATTTTTCTCTCAGTGGGAAAAAATATATAATTTTTTACTTGGAGAATGGGGCCGAATACCAGATCCAAAAAAGGCCTGTACATAATTCATATTTTCAATATAAACTAAACCGTAAACGGAAGAAATGTTTTACCAGAAGGGCTAAAAATAAATTTATATTGATTTTTGTCACTCTTTTTTCATCCTTCTTGCTCTCATTTCTCATTTTGACATCATTGTAAAGACATTTTATATGTAACAGATGTTTAATGACATTGACAAATGGATGACTCATTCACCACAACTAACATTTATTGAAATTATGGAATAAGATGTACTGGTTTAGACATACAAATGTAAGTGCATATAGCCCTATAGGCCTAAACAGGTAAAAAATAATAATTAGAGCTCTGTATTTTCTGCCAACTTCCAATACCATAATAATTTTTTATACGTATAGTCACGTAATAGTGGTACACTTGACCTTTCCACAAGCAAGCATTTTGCAAATCCTTTTAAAACTTTTTATGTCTCAGTCATTCTTTTTTTATAGCCAATATACAGTACAACCTCTGTAGAGCATCACCCAGTGGGAGCTGCAAATATTGGCCATTGTATAGAGGTTGTCGCTATACAGAGGTTAGATTTAAAGTTAATATCAGCATAGGGAAATTTTGAAGGCATTGTTGTAGAGAGGTTGTTGCTCTATAGAGGGCCGTTCTGGAGAGGCGTACTGTATTATATATATTCAATAATATTTATTCATTCACATTTAAAAACAGAAATTTAAAAAAAAAGTTCTGCCAACCAATCTAATAATGTATATATCAGGATGTTAACGGAAACCAGGTATATTTTTGGGGCCTATTCATACAATTTAGATACACACAGTTTCTATAAACACTGTGTAATGATCAAACCTATTAACTTAGAAGAAAAAACAACTTAACTTGCTCTTTAACTTATCTACACAGCACCCTACCCTATTAAGCTATTTAACTCTCAACTAAGTCTAGATGGCACTTGATATTTTTCCAAAGAGAATTTATTTCATTTTTTTTTTTCGCTGGAATTCTGAAATTTCATACCTAAAGGTTGTTCAAGTGTGGCATAAATAGATGTTTTACACATTTCGGAATAGTTTCCCCGATAATCAAACAGATCATATCAGACTGTGCTACAATATTTCATTCACAGACTGATAACCAAGAACTAAGGCATTCGGTACCAGTCTATCGATTTTTCCAAGTACATAGCAGACAAAAATCATCAATGAAATAAAAAAATATATTGACAAATCAGACTTTTTTCTATCCTTTATAATGCATTCTATTTTGGCATTAAGCCGTTTTTTTTCAATTTATTTTCTTTTGCTTCATTTCAATAATTAGGGTAAATACTTCAAAATTAACTGCTCACTGTGGGATCTAGGTTCAAAATGACCAGTCAACATGACTTAGAAAGATAGAATACAGAATTCTAACCAAGGAAAATTTATCGGCTTGGAACTAATTTAGATTTAGTTTTTCATATAAGAGGATTGTATGCCTTGAAGGCACTATGGTATGTACATATATATCTGGCATTACAGTTTGGCATTTTATAAGAGCAAGGAAGATAATTTCTTTGTTCAGGCAAAGCAGGTGTTGAATATTAACATCAAAGATGTTCCGCTCTGAGCCAATACATCTCCTGGTATGATAAATTTGGAACTGAACAAAACTCCCAGAAAATTGAGGTTATCAGATCATGGAATGGTTAGAAAAGTACAAACACTCCCGCTACATGTGTTAATATATATCATCAGAGTTTTCACTAGCCGATCAAATGTTGTGAGTCAAAAAACGACTTATAGCCCACACTAAATTTAAAGTCAACAAAATTTGACCCTATAGTACATGACTGTACAAATTTTCAGAAGTCAAAATTCCATTTTAAGGGCCTGAAAATGAAAGCCCTGATACTATGTTTGAAAAATAGGGGAAAAAAACTCTTCAATGTAGAAAACAAGTTACTAATTCAAAGAACATGCATGTAAATTGAAATTAATTCCAAGAGACGTGACGTATGCACTTTAACTTCCAAGTTGCCAAACATATCATACATAACAAAGAATTATTCATTTATAAGTGAAATCAACTTGTACACTAATTGAGACTGAAATATACTGTCTGAAATCCAAGAACATTCATGCTACACTTATGGTAGATATAAGAAACTTAATGACATTAAAATCAAGATAAATCAAATTCATATGAATTTTTCTCGTCAGAAATATTTTTAAAAAATAAACTACTTATAAAGATAAAGCTGATAGAAATTAGGCAGACGTGAAGATATTGAGATCTATTCTGACAAAATACTATGCCAGAATCAAAATACTCCATGCCAAACATCACTTCATTACTTGCGTGACCGTATTTAGTGAGAACATATCAAAAGCTCCCAGCTTCCACGATCATTACGCTAAGTTGTAAGAACGGAATTTCTCGGAAGAAATTCCTGTGAATTCAGCCGGCTGTGCTTGATTCATGCACGTCTACCTCAATTATTACAGCGATTTGTGCTGACTCATCAGTGTATACAAGTATGTTAACACTTTCTTCATTACATCAAGACTGCACTTAGGTAATACAAACATTACTATTATAGTATTGTGACGTCACACGAGATATTTCTACTCTGCTCTGTCAGATAATGCTGAGAAAACTTTCTGTTTTTCGTACAGGTTTGATCTAAAAAAAAATTGTAACAAAACATGAAATGTTGGATTTTGCTGTACGCATTTGTCAGAATAACTTGTCGGCCGTAGATACCCATGTTAAATATTTAGTCATACTTCATGAACTAAGGTAATATCTATCAAAATACTGGCTTTGATTTGGCACAGAATTTTAGCAACAATTGAATACAAATAGGTCATATCAAAACAAGAGGTTTTCACTAAAAAAAAACCCTGTCATTGATTATTTCAAAACAAAATGATCTCCAAATAAAGGTCTAGTGTCAATAAAAGTCATGTTGCTTTTCCCAAGGGCAGCATCTCTTCACAGGTTTAACTGTAGTCATTGGGGAAATTTATACGACATTAAATTACCCGAGGTCAAGAAATTGGGTCAGCTAATAGCATAGTATACATTAACAGTAAAGTGACTCATTGATCACAGTTAGTAGATAAGTATACTGTAAAATCAATGATTTCACACGTTTGTTAGCATTGAATATTTCATTACCAGTATATTACCTACTGTTTTAAGTCTCTTACAGAGAAAAATGGAGTATTTTGAAGCAAGTACCCTTAGTTAAGTAGTCAATTATGTGTTGTACTATCTTGCAACAAAAAAAAACAGAACTGGAAAGATTTAATAAAATGAGGCGGGGCTTTGGAATTCTGGACAAAAACCACCAATTATCAAGTCTACGATTACCGGTATTCAAAATAAACAATGACCATGATTATACACAAGGTTTGCGGCAAACAAATGTATCGGCCTCTTTGATTCTATCCATAATCTGAGATACCGAGTCATTCCACCAACCACTTGTACCAGTCTTATGATGAATAACACGAGCAGTTTTAACATCATTATTACAAAAGGATACACTTCTTGGAAGTAATCTATGTGAGGTGGCTGTAAAATGTCCAGTGCCGACAAAACCTGAAAGATGAGAAGTGTAAACATTATAATTTGATTATGTCATGTCCTGAACAATTAAATTATTGTTTCCTGAACCAGTAACTGTAAGTATACATGCATCAGCATTTTCATTACTATTCATTACAACAGATTTTCTTATGAAAGTAACAGATTTGGCCGGGGGGGGGGGGGGGGTCTTATCCATGCATTTTGATTTTAACAAAACAAAGAAATGTGTCAAAACAGTCAGTTCCCCAATACTGTTACATTAACAATTACAATAACATAGTCATCTACAAAATCAAGCTGGGACACAGTTGATCAACTTAAATCAGGTAAGATACTGACAAGATAGAATTCACAAAGCTGCTTTCAGTCAGCACAGCATACCAAGCATTTTATTCATAACTCTATGGCTTTAATATGTACATAATGACTAATTTTCCAACACAAGTACCGTCTTTGTGACAGAAAAAGCACTTGCATTGATATTTCATCTAAAATTACCCGATATACGGACACAATGAAATTCTGTGTTCTACATTCATACATAAACGGTTGAGTAATAAAAACATGATTCGGTAAAATCAGTTAACAAACATAGCAGCACTTAGGCTATCCTTAAAAAATGTTTGTTTCCTGTAACCTGACAGAGAAAATTTTCAGTGTGTAGGAATTTTTTTTCACAATTTATTTTTTATATTTAACCCAAAATACATGTCAGAATGTCATTTTAAATAAAAAATATATATCAAACAAATCTTGAGAGGCCAAAAAAAGTTAGGTAGATGCCTTTTTTGGTGAGTAGGTAGCATTACGGCAAACACATTTTTTTTAAAGATGGCCTAAGATTAGATTTTTTACCAAGCTGGCTACTGAAAAACATGTTTCTAGTTTCCTGATAAAGTATAAAATTTCCCACAAGGTAATTAATCCTTGATTTTTAGACACTGTATTGAACAAAGGATAAAACAGGTAAATAAAGGCATTGACAACTCACTAAGCAACATTCAGACATAAAATCATTCTCATTCATAACATTTCATTATTTTCTTGATAAAAATTTACATTTATCATTTCTTATTTACAAAAGAATTAACACTAGCGATATTAATTATTTTGAAAACAACCAGTTAGGCCGATAAAGCTTAAAAAACGTTTGTTTGAGGTAACCCTACACAGAGAATTTTCAGTGTATCATTAGGCAGAAAGGAAATATTTTTTCTACTATTTAATTTTTATATTGAACCCAAAATACATGTCAGAATGTTATTTTTTATTTTAAAAAATAATTCTTACCCGAGAGGCCAAAAACAGTTGGGTAGGGACCTATTTTGTGGAGTTGGTAGCGTTAATGCATGCAAACGAAATATCTTTTAAAGACTGGCCTTACATATAAGGACATCACAAATTACTTCAATTATGATAATCTATATTTTTACTTCCTTGACAGGCCGACAGTAGACAAAATGGGAGTACATGTATGAAAACTCTGACACTTATAGACACACACATGTTCTCGTATATTTTTATAACTAATTGTTTGTTTGCAGACCAGTATTATTTTGAGTGCCTTTCCAAAACTGACTGATACAGTGATAGCAATTATCTTTGAAGTGACGAACAGTAATGAGTATAGACTGTAAGACAAGGAATAATTGCACATTTACAATAGATGGATAACAAGTAATCAAGCTATCAGGGGCCCAGAGTGTTGTTTTTTAAATATTCATTTTCTAGGTATTTTATGTGGTTTAATTTTAAAACTTTATTTTCCATGTCTATAATTTACAAGTTTTAAGGCATGCATCATACACGAGGGAATTTCGTCAGGTAAAAGTGTGCCACAATTTAAGAGAATTTTGAGGAAATTCTCCAATCAATAATCTAAACAATTCTTGAAGATAATATGAAAATAGTACCAAAGGGAAAACTATTTAATGATCAGAAATAATTTCACCATTGCAGGAATTCTCCGTTCATTCAATAACCGGTCTAACTTGAAATGTATTTAAGAACAAGCCTTCAGGATATCGGCAATATAGACCGAAAATTTTATGCAAATGAGAGCAAATTATATTTCATGGAAAAAGAGAATATTAAACGGTCTTTATGTTCACTTGGAAAATGCACCAATCACCCCAGTTACAAGGTTACAACAAGACATTAACATTTGAAGTCTAAAATAAGGTTTAGTTATTCCGACCTCTATCAGTTACACAAGTTACTATCAACTTTTAAAACTCCAGTTCTGCAGGGCCCTCATTTGACGTTTTTTGGGGCCGAAATTCGGCCCCATTCCCCTCCTAAAACAATATACTTTTTTCCCCTATTTTTTGATAAAAATTCCCCTAAAAAAAAAAGTAAATAAAACAGCTATTTTAAGCTTAAAATGTTTATTGTAGGGTAATAAGGCAGTTGAAAAAATGCCTGAAATTCCCCTTATTCCTCAAACTGACGCAAATTGCCCCACCTGAGGGCCCCTTCCCCTGAAGTGCAGCTAGGGCCCTGTTCTGCAACAACACTTACAGTAATAACCACAGCCAGCACTAGGGATCAAACATCATGACCCCCTGATTCTAGACCAGGGGGTCACAGATGACCCCCAAAAATCCTGGCTGGCAGAAACACTGAACATGAATCATTTTCATTACACAAACAGGAGTGCCAGGTCACAAAATACGCCTGTCATAATTCATTTTTCAAAGCATCAAGGGGCATAACTCAAGTGCCTGGGCCAATTGGACTGGTCATCGAACTTGACCAAGATGTCATGGCCATAAACATTTCCACCAAGTTTGGCGAGGATCCAAATAAAACTGTTTGAATCAGAAAGCAGACACCATTGTGGATGCTCAGCCGCCCGCCATGGGAGTTCCCATAATATGACCCTTTTTTAAAACGGGCATATAAAAAGTAATTTTTATAGACAATTAGCATGATTAAATGCATCTTTTTCACTAACTATAAATTTCAAATTTTCACAACTCTTTCATATTGCATATCCAGCAGTTCGAAATTCTAAACGAGTCACTCGACCTGGTCCTCCGTATGCCATATATACTCACTAACTCATGCGGAAGAGAATAAACAATAAACTCCAGTGAATAACAACTTACATTGTCATGTTTAAACTGACACAACATTCTAAGTTCTCGGTATACTCTTTTACACGACACCATGTTTTGGAAGACACTCGGCATTTTCTTCAGGGCAACACGTTTTCCATCGCGAGGATCTGTAACTGACCTGAAATAATAAAATAACGAGGAATAAGCATAAATCTTTGTAGTCACTCAAACTGGGTACTAATGTTGAAGCAATACAAATCACAAATGGCATGAACTTTGTGATTCCCCATTTCTGTGCAAACAAGATGCTTTTATTAAACACAATGCCCCCCCCCCCTCAGGGTGACCTTGACCTTTGACCTGAAAATGCACAGGTCCTGAAACATAGTAGGCGGGGCTTGTCAGTATGCACATTCATAGTATGATATGATTTGCAGAGAATACACACAGAACCAACATACCAGTTTGATGACTGTATGTGGAACCGTTATGATTTTAAGATTAAAGTTTGGTACAAACAGAAAGACAGACAGACAAACAAACAGATAGATCCAAAACAATATGTCCCCAATCTATCGATATGGGGTCATTAACAACCAAAGTCTTGAACAATTACAAGAACTAGAAGAAAGTAATTAATCAAATGTTGAAACAACTAATAATTGGGTGTACAAGCTTTCTAGCAATACCAGCATGAACGAAAGGTTTCAAGTGGTCACCTCAAGACGTGAAACATTTCATGCAACTTCAGAATAGCAGCTAAATATAGGACCATCAGTGTGAGAATGTATACAATAACAGCTTCAAAAGTGGAATCAAAACCACACATTCAGGAAATAGGCAAAAAAAGTTTCAGGTACTTAGGTATAACCAACTACTGACCTAATTTATGATTTACCATTCTAGACTGAGAATATAACCAGGGATTTTATAGCTGAAATTCGGTCAAATTCCCAATGTAAAATAGTATCTATTTTTCCCAATTTACAGACAAAAATTCCCAATCCAAAAAATTAGTTTTATAAGTTCATTAACATCACTATTGGTAGTAAATACCTTATTCTGCTACTGTTCTATGGGAGAATAAGTAGATTAAGTTGAACATTTCTAAAATTGTAGTTATACATTTCTTCCCAATTTTGATTAAAACACCGCGAAAATTCCCAATCCCAAGGGTATGGGTCAGACTCATATTCCCAAAATAACCCCAAAAAAACTGATAACACAACTAGTATGGCTGTAACAGGCCATTTTAAGTCATCGGCCCCATTCCCCAAGTAAAAAATTATATAATACATAATTATATAATATATGATTTTGACTATTATAATAATTACAAATAGATCAGACTAAAAGAAGGCGAGTATATTTTGAAAACTTAATGAGTAAGCATTCGGATTTCTTCTCTTTCCATTAATAATTTAATTGCTTTATCATTTTTATGGGTTAAAAATAAGACCTAAAATTATCTTGTATCTATTCAGAAAGCTCAGGCTTACAATGCCGTCCCATGTATGGAACATTTAAGACTGGGTTATCCTAAATGTGCAACGGGTAATAAATCTTTATCATCACATTCTTCAGCAATGTGCTTAACATTAAAACTCACGAGCAAGATTTGGCACTTTGGATAGAAGGAAATAGGTAAAGACTCCGGCGTGATTTTACGTCACTAGCAAAATTTCTTACACCTAATAATTATACTGTTATATTAACGCTTAACACAAACAGATGTTTGTAAGAAAACCGTTCAATGGCGTTATATTATAATTCATGTTATTTTTGTATATAATCAACAGAAGGCAGATCTCATTTTATAACAAACAGTCAATCCAATTCCCCCATTAATTACAGAATTGTACCATACATTAAAATGATTCATTTGAAAGCATCTTTATATCTCACTGGCTGTATTATGTATAAAACTAACATACTATTAAGACTTTAAGTGCAAGGGTAATAACACAAAAATTTACAATTTTTTTCAAATTAGTTTATTTATAGTTTTTCACATTTTAGAAAACAACAGTTTTGTTATGTACATTGTAATACTAGAAAGTTGTTTAAATATGAGATTTTGATTTTAATTCCATACATACACTATTATACAGTGTTTTTTTCTTCTTTTAATAATTTTAGATTAATGCAATAAATCAGTTTTGGTCACGTAAGAATTTGTCAAAATCAATTGATAGGCTTCCTTAATAATTTAATTCATTGAAAGACACAGTCAACACAATGCCTGTCTTAAATTCAGAATATAAAACTACATGTAATCCCAGACGCTTTACTTCATTTTCCGTATTTTATAAGTTCATTTTAAGTAAACTTTACGGAAACCCATCTATTCCAAATGATACCCTGACCCTAGACTTTAAAAATAATCCTCGAAAGTAATCAACTGATGAACAAAGTCTGTAAAATTTACTGAAAAAAAACTTGATGCCGACCCTTAACTGTTTTCAGACCATTGTCCTAACCTGAACCAGACAAAAAAATGTCTGGCCAAAGGGCACATTCCAACATGAAATGAGATAAAAAAAAGCACTTAGAAATTATCTTTGTCATTCAAGCCTACTACAGAGTCAGAGAAGTGTCATTTTAAATGATCAATACAATAAATTGTGTTACTGTGCTGTATTTTTCCAGCTAAGAATTTATTCTACAAGGAAAACAAGACAAGTTCAATTAGAAACATAGAAATTCCAAATGTATAAGTGCCAAAGTTTCTGAGAACATGCGGGCTGTATGTTAGTTTGTAAGAAATCCAGCAGATAAAGTGAACAAGAACTATGGTCATGTTGATGCTGATTATGAACAGGAAGAAGTCAATACAGTCAGTATTGATTTCAGTGTCTCAGTAACTCAGATTTCTCTATCTTTGTGCTAGAATTTTTTTCATTACAAAAATCTAACCTAACATCTATTTCAGTAGGACTAGAGGTCAAACGAATACAGGTCGACGAACTTAACACTAGCTACGTGTGACCTACATTTTCTACCTTTATATTATGACTGACTGGTTTCTTTATTTTTTTGCTAGATTGGCTAGACAAGAATAGTACATATAATATATGATTGTATTCAATGAAATGAGGGCAATTTATTGACTTTCAAAACAAAGACAGCTTAGCGGAGGGCATTGACACTACATCAATGAAAATACTATCATAATTAATTACAATATAAACTCAAGATTTTATTCAATGTTAGGAATAGTTTATACACAAATTTGACAAAACAATAAACTTTTTTATTCAAAATGTTTTTCATTGTTGTTGCTTTTATCAATTATCTTTAATGACAAAAGGAAGACTTGGGAGTGTTGACTACTTCTAGTGCTCACTGTTCATGTTAGTAAATAATTTTTCAGTTAACTTTTTTTCCAAAATAACAAAAATGATCTTTACAATATAATTTGATACACTGAAGGACAAAACAGTCTGACATAAATGTAAATGACTAATGTAGGTACACGTAACCATAAAGGAAGTTCAATGTTACCGAATCAAAGTAAAGTACAAACTGTGTGCATTAGACTAGAGGACATAAAACCTTAACCCGTACACATGAATAACAGTATGAAAATGTATATACGTATGATTTGTACACAATTGGTAGAAATTACTAGAATCAAATCAAGTTTTAAAACATTAGGATCCCTTATTTCCCAGTTTTAGGGGCTTAGAGCAATAAAAAAATACCCAAATTCTGAAAGTACAGGAATAAACTCAGTTTACTCAACACTGCAATATTCCTCCATGAAAAATAGACATTATGACCCAAAAGTAACTGTTAGTCATCCCTTCTAACAAAATAAAGAGCAAACCCCCCTAAGAGGACACTAAAGGGTAACAATGCAGAGAAGTGATAAATTAGATTCATTGAGTCCGGTTGGACAGGAAAATGACCATCATAATTTGAATAGAAATAATCTTATTAAGAAGATACCATCACACACAAAACAATACAAATTTTGAGCCATAAGTGCAGGGCCAAAGTCAGGCCCAATGGTCATCACTTTAACACATGATCACCTAAATCACTATATCAAAATTTGGACATGACCATGAATATACTACCAATTGTAAAATTTTATTATCATACTTGTTAAAACAACATCATTGTGATTTTAACTTTTTTACATTTTATGATTTACAAATGTATATATATTTCAAACACCTATACGTAATCATTGTAATTTAAATGAAATTAATAATGTATGATTACTATAAATATGAACATGATATTATCATGTACAGCGATCAGTAAATATTAATGTATATGAGCAGGTACAACCATGTATTCATATCTGAATAATGATAGAAAGATAATGGTGCATCAAACAACATGCATTAGGATGTACCTACAAATTGAATAGGGAAAACAATGCACAATATGAGCATGTTTATTAACAAGAAATGACCTAAGGGGATTCTATCACAGAGTCATTTATCTTGTTATGTAATACGATGCACTGTCAATAATGTTAAGCATTTATACAGTAGTAGAAATATGGCTATCCATTGTCTACATTGTTTATACCATAATGACCCAGGGCTAGCCTATTCATCTATGATCAGCAACAACAGTATTTTTATCATTAACTAATTGACTATAGATAATTGCATGACTTGTAAGTTATAAATATATAACATCATGTTAGCTTGGGGTATTTAACATTTGTTAAGAAAACTAAATCATTATCCTACAAAATTAATGTAGGAATTAAAAATAATGTCACATGACAAATTCATACATACCGGTACAAAAGTAGTTGACAAAAAGCATGTAGTGTACTACTACTGTTTAATAGTTATATGGCTGTATATGTACAGTGGTAAGGGACATTAATCAATTCATTTGCAGCAAATACAGTCATTACAATGATACATTACAAAAAGGTGAAGAAAAAATCAGTAACCTGTAAAAATTCTTATTAGATTAGGAAAATATTTATGCAAATCTTGATTGTTTTTTTTTTTGCATGAAATTTGTGTAAATTGATAAATATCGCTAATGCAAGTTTACTCTTTTGATAAGCTCTATACTTATGTTTTTAACAATGTACCGCGATACAGATTTCAAAAATAAAGCAACAGCCTATAGACTGAGTCATAAAAACAAACCCATGGCAGGAGTGTCTAACTTTCTAAGGGCCTGATCACAAATGAAATAATCAAGAGAAGCAAGATTCTTCAGTTCCTGACATAAAGAAGGAATTACAAATAGATAGATTTAGTGATTTACAAGAGGAATTTGGCAACCTTTGCCTCAATCATCATGGAAAATACAAGTCAGATAGTTGGCAACATAGTCTTTAATGCACAGTAAATTTTTTATGTTTTATCACACATAGGAAGATAATTTAGGTATAGTATTAATTGAAGTAAATTTTCGCTCAGCAGCGCATTTACTGATAAGTTACACACAGACAGATAGGGTAACACTTAAGCTGAGTTTAATCAAAATGGAACTAAAGAGGAAAGCAGAAACAGATGATCATGCATCTCAAATTATTCTCATTGATTGGCTGTCTTGAGTTTGTTTTCTACGAGATGTCAGCATGAATGAATTCCTGCCAAAATATTTGCGATAATTTTTATGTTAAATGCGAAGGCTCTTGTTTCAACTGCATCATTCAGACACCCTTAGAGTTAGACACAAAGCCCTTACTGGTCTAATAACAAAGGTACAATGTATCTGTTTGTTGGAAGTTTGTTTCGGATACGAGTTTGCCAATCTGAGGTAAAACCGTAAAAGTTGATCTAAAAATGGACCGGGGTACAATTGACCAGTAACCAAAAAGATCCTCATTAAATCAAGGAAAATATCCGGCCATAATATCTAAACAGTAAATTTGTGAAAGATGAAACAACCTAATGTGACCTATGTCCTAATAGTTTAAATCTAATTAATCATGAAAATCACAAAAACAAGTATAAAAAATGAATGACAAATCAATAGCTACAGGATATAGACTAAAATGTGACTTTCACACAGAAATTCTTTGACCTCATCTCATTTTAGACATGTCAGAACAATCTAATCAGCTGTTTGTCAGACAACCCCACACAGAAACCGACTGATAAACAAAGAAAATTTATCAGTTAAATTTCCTCGAATAAGAAGTCATGAATGAAAAATCATTTAAAACAAGGAGATAATTGTACGATATAAGTTAAATTTCCTCCTCAGTGTATTTTTCTTCCTTCTCAGGCCGAACGAAACAAAGAAAAACGCACATAAACCAAGAAACGAGGAAAACAATGCATGGCTAAAGTGGGAGGGGTACTTACCAAACCACACCGAATGCCCCGTAACCAATGGGTCTGTCCGGCTGTATATCCTGTGGTGGCACGACTTGGTAATAAGGAACAGCTACAGCGGCTGTTAAGATAGCATGTGTTGATGGTACGGGCGCAGGCTGACCTGAAAATGCCATCATTTGCCTCGCGTGCCTTTGCCCCACTATTGCCATAGGCATTGTCAACATTGACCTAAATAGGCCGTAAGAAAAACCCACTCTTATGCACAAACTATACAACGAGCATATCCAGTTTATGAAATGGTGCGTTGAGCAAGGATTCACCTAGCTTTTTGGCAACTTTATCCAACAATATTGAGCACAGAACTAAGTAAATTCTTCATCCAAAAGTCACTGAATATAGTGGTCCACTGACTCACACGCGGCGAGACTAGCACACAAAGAAGGTCACGTGACTACGCCTTGTACATTTCCTAAGATGGCTACGTCACAAGGGTCAAAGGTTGCAAGGTGCGCGTTCATTGTTTACATTAGTAATTACAGGTGTGTCATTAGGATACGTAAAGCAGCATTTTCAGTCTTCTTAATGATTAATTCTCTAAGGTCAGTTAGATAAATAACCGAAATAGCCATGGAAACCAAATAATGATTCATAATTACAAAACTGGGGTACAGTACTGTATGTATCATAATGATATTATTAAAGATACCACAGGCGTATTATACGTCTCTGAAGATACATAATGTTACAGGCAAGTACAATGTAATATATTTTACTGGTCTGAGCAAATCAAGGAACATAATTATATAGTAATTAATTTATTTTCTGGACTTATGTAGTAAATAGTGTAAAAAGTGTGTTTATTATCTTGATAATCACTATTTACAGTAAATAAGAAATTAATAATTTGTGTATATGCAGCAAATCTAAAGTGTCATTTATTAAATTTGAAGCATGGGCATGGTGTGTACTCTGTGACAGTCAAATAAGATCATTCGACCAGGGAAACGATCAAACCTTTGAACAAAGGCCACACTTGGGAAAGAAAAAATTGGCATTTATTGACAGGTAGCCTTAAAATTTGATGGTCAATTTGTTCAAAATAACAAATCACAGCATTTAGAAGAATGGCCTTTTTTCATAGGGTGGCCTTTATTTGGAGGTCATCGCTAACACAGGTTTGACTGTACATGACTTTCTATCCTTATGGTTCCTAATAATATGTTCGCATGCATGGAATGATAGGACGTAGTGCCCTTAATTTTCAGAGGTATTTGGCTTAACTAAATTCAGGAAATTTAGGTATTAAATGGTATGGCAGACATACTCAACTGTCCCCCTGTATGATGATGCTTGAGAGAGAGCCCTGCATATTAAGAGAAGATTTATCTAGAGTAAAATACTAAATTTAGCATTTGCTTGGCTTTTGAAGCCAATCATAATTATGGCTTCATTTTCAAATCTTTTCTAATCCATGATGAAGATTAATTATTTATGAAGAATTTTCTATGCAGTAGTAATGTGTCACCTTTTACACATTAATACTCGTTCATTATGATCGATGTGTTCAATTGCTGTGGATGCTTTTCTCAGGTTACTTATTTCAAAAGACTCTATAAACTTTTACCCATAATTTAGTTTGAGAACGAACATCATAGCTGTAAGTAACTCTTAAACACTATCATTACATACAAATTACATATATAATTATGTACTGATATCACAGACTCCCCTGATCTAGTCGAAGGTCTTTGACGATGAAACAATATGCAGTACATTGCTGTTTACAAGACGAAATAAAAAAGACCAATTTAGTGATGGTACTCAGAACTACCCCTGATCATGATATTTACAGATCACAGGCACTACATGGCCAATTTACATAGGTGACATTTGTGCTTACGTCAATTCTGCAAAAAATGATCATTTTCAATCACTGTGAAGTGTGATATACATTGTACAAGGACCTGCAGGTCAAGTCAACATATTTGTCAGGTTAAAACAAGTTCTTTTTCAGATTTCACAGCAGCTGTTTTTCAACATTTAATCAGTTCAATTCCTGCAACCAGTTAACCCTACCGTTTTACCTCATTTCTGTACCAGTACTTACCTTCTTCTACGTATTTATTTATCTGTTTTCTGAATGGCCCATTCAACAGCTATGGTCATTACAGAGCTGCCCTAGAGAGGAGGGATAAGATAAAAGAGAACTAGGCTTTTATATCCCTACTCTTTTTTACTATTTTTTCCTGGTTCTTAGTTGTGCCCGGTGTAAAGCATCGATACAAGCCTCGCCCCTTTTTTCTGTGATTTTCTAGACACCTTGCATGGTTAGGTAGTAGGAAATGGAGTCAATGAAGTGTCCCTGAGAAATTCGAAAGGCAGCGCCGAGAATCAAACCCTTGACCTTTTGTTTAGCAGTCCAACGTAATACCACTCAACCACCGATCACCCCCCTACATAAGTACAGCAAGTGATCAGTGGTTGAAGAAGACTGCATCAACAGCCAGTGTCATTTGGTGACATTTCCAGCACTAACAGATGAGGAAGACTCGAGGCATACACTTGGATAGAACCACCAACCTTCTGTAAGCTAGCTAGACCACTTCCTCAAATGTGAAATTTGGTCCTTGGTAGGATCAAACTAACAGCTTCAGCGAGGGGCGAGTGATTACTAGTCAGAGACTATAACCAACCGACCATGCAGACCCCTTACATACAAGTTATACAACATACCAGGTAATGTGCGATTTCATTTAACTGTCAAAGCTGCATAATTTCACTGTCAATGCTTCCACTTATTTTGAGCTTTGGTGAGGTTCGATCACTTCCGTAAGTTCTACGATAATTTTCATAATACCGGTTGTCGAATGTACAATATATTTTATGTCATTCTACATAATATTATATAAACATGCAGAATGGTACATTCCCTAATGCTAAAATAAACGAATATCAACGGAGGTTTGACGCTAAAAATAATCACATTCAGCAACCCTGTAATTATTCAACTTTAACGGGTCAATAAAATCACACTATAATACAAAACAAATAAGTATCATATCATCCAATGGAAAGATAACTCAACAAATATCATTTAAATTATATTGCTGTATTATTTTTATTCATTAAATATGATGATCAAATTCTACCTATTTTGAGGTAAGTATGAGTTACACAGGATTTATAGACTAAGAACATGGTTTGAATATGTTACTAAGCAAGTCATGTGACAGAAGTCATGTGACTCAAGTCAAATCACATGACTAAGGTTTAGGACCTTATCAGGGGATGATTTCTGACAGGGGTTAGGAATTAACAACATAAGTTAGCTAATCTTATAATTATGTTGATTAAAAAATAGAATGTCATAAAAATAACACTATGCTTCTTAATCCATTTTTGTCACTAAGAAAAACAGTTTTCTCACATCAGAAAGTTGCGTCTTGCATAAGAAAATAGATTCAATTTTTTGGTTAATACATGTACATGTATATGTAATAAAATCAACTTGTCTTATATGTTCATTAAATTCATTAAATACAGACATCCAAAATAGCAGAAATATGTGAAATTACTCCAGCAAAATGACAAGTGACAAAGTACAAAAACCTTCAATGATTAAAGACAAATTTCATCAAGGGTCGTCTCAAACATAATCCATATTACAGAGAAGCATAGTGTTAATTTTCAAAACATTCACAGAAGCACAAAGTCAGTATACTATCAAGTTACATGTACAAAATCATCCACAAAACAAATTAAAAAAGTAAAAAATTTCTCATCAAAACAAATTCATCTCAGAGCAGTAGAAATTTTACTCGAAATAATCCTGTATTTTAGCTAAAAAAAGTGTCTGAAGAATTTGACGGAGAACAAAAAACTCTCCACAGTATCTTTGCCATCGTTTGTTTGAGTTTAACGCCCCTTTTCAACAGTCAAGAGTCAAATGAGGTGGACAGTTCACCTAACAATCGTTCCTGGGTAGAGCCAGTACTAGACTCCCATATTCTGTAAGCAACTGCCTTCCTTCTCATCTCCGTTAGCAGTACATTCATTACTAATTCCACAACATATCATAAATCATGATGTTCAAATCATAGTCAAGTATCTATTTACAGACTATTTTAATGATTTTTCAGTTCTACATGTCTTTTTTCACAAATTTATCATCTCCAGGGGCCGTATTTTTTGTTAAACATTCCCAGAGTACTGTCAATATAGAACTTACTGCTTAAACAATAGAATATTGATTTTACACGAAGTTTATGGTGACAGAGATCAGACCATTCTGTGAAGGAAGAGAAAACAATGTGTGGAGCATGACTGGAGTATAAGACAGAGAAATAACTAATTCAACATTCACTTTAAGTCCAGACAAACATAATTAAGCAGTTTTTGTGTCATAAAACCTTTAGATGCTAAATTTCGGGGCTGTAAAACATGTACTTGCTGTCAGTTGCTTTAACATAATTATATCAACCTTGGCTCTAGATAATAGTAAATACAATGTATTCGGAGAACAGCATTTGAAAAAGGCCTTTCTATTGCGGTCAATTCTGAGTTTTGAGTCAGAATTGACTATCAGATACAATGTACTTGCATTTTGACCTCCTAAAACAGAGGCATACTTCAACGTTATGCATCTTATCTTCAATATACTGTTCTACCAAACAAAAAGGTACTAAGTTTACTTATTTTGAAGATATAAATATGAAACTTCCAGTGGAGAATAAATAAACATAAATGATGAAACACAGCATATTAGTTGGTAAGAAAAATCAGCATTCAATTAAAAAGTATTTCGAAAAAACATTAATTTAACAGCACTGAGGCTCAGATACATTATAAAACATAACAGAATCTTCCACATATACTTAAAACTGTAACTTAAAATTTAAAAAAAAATAGTTCAGACATAATTGAACTTATAGCTTAAATGAAAGAAACCATATTCGGTATTTAAAATAACCAGTGTGTTGAAAACAAGTAGAATCTGCTTAACTTTCATTGACATCTTAAAGTAATAAATGAATTAATTACGAATAGAAAGATCTGAATGAATTTAAACCATGTTAACCCTTTCTCTGCCAATTAGATGGGTATACCTGACAAATCTCTATACATTTTGCCTATGTGACAGGTATACCTGTCTGCACAAAATTTAATCTCTATACATTTTGCCTATGTGACAGGTATATCCATCTGTACAAATCAAGATATACTTGTCTAAGTGAAGGGTATACCTGCTGCAGATCTCTGTATATTTGCCTACATGACGGTTATACAGGTCTTTACAAATCTCCATATATTTGCCTACATGACTGCTATACAAATCTCTGCATATTTGCCTATGTGTCGGGTTTGAGAACTGGTTAACAGTTTTAAATAAACTCGCATTTGTTAAAAATTCTCTGGCAATACAGTGTACAATGTAGGCAATATGTGTCTAGCAGCGATAGGGTTAAACAGCATTTTTATTCAAATTACCGTGTGAGCGAGTATACTAGAGAGAACAGATTATTCGTTTATATACTGACCATTACAATGAATGCTGATATTATTATACATGTTTTTCAAATGATACAAAAAAAGTCAATCTCCATGAATAGATAGACCGTATCATGCAAGTAATTACAAATTACAGAATGAAATCATTTGATCCATACAGATAAGTACAAATTACAGAATGAAATCAATTGATCCATACAGATAAGTACAAATTACAGAATGAAATCATTTGATCCATACAGATAAGTACAAATTACAGAATGAAATCATTTGATCCATACAGATAAGTACAAATTACAGAATGAAATCATTTGATCCATACAGATAAGTACAAATTACAGAATGAAATCATTTGATCCATACAGATAAGTACAAATTACAGAATGAAATCAATTGATTCATACAGGTAAGTTCAAATTACAGTATGAAATCTTTTGATCCAAAGAAGATTAACCAATGAAATGGCCATGTTCAAAGCATAATGACAATATAAGTTGATGCATAATTAAAGTGATCATTAAAATGAGTTTAATTTCATAAATATAAACAGGTTAATTATCAATTAATTTTACAGTTTGGATTAAAATGAAATTTGAACAGAATATAGTTACTATATAATAATGTACATAACATTTATGTTTGAACAATGTACAAAATAGTATTACCTCCCTTGAATAATCTCTCAGACATAGTAGTAGCAGAGTTAACTCCCTTAATACATGGTTAGCAAGTAAGTGTATAATTTGTAAATTACATATAAATACTTTTACAAAAAGGTTAAATTCTGTTTTTTAGAATATTATATCATTATTATTTTGAGTGAAAAATTGTAATCAACAATTTAAGCTTTCAATAAATTGATAAATCGCATGACTATATATACACAGATCTAAATGTATATTCAATTTTAGTCATTCTGTATTTGAAAACTAGACAATTATTGTATCAATAATAAAAATCTTTCTTCTTCCTAAAATATTGCTAAATCTCACCTTTTAAATATGTATCCAATAAAGTAGGGGGAAAAATTGGACTTTACAATTAATTAGCAATAGCAACAACACGCATGCATCGAAAAGATTAAATATGAATACCGGTATTGTATTAATGAAGATCTGAGTAATTATTAACAATTTCGAATCAATCACACCGCAATATGGTAATCTAGTCTCTAATAATATATATTATCAAGGATGAATTAATGTAATACAGTTTTGTTCTCTATATGAATTACTGGCTCTCACTTATCAATATGAAGAAGTGGAGAAAAAAATACAGAAAACTCCGCCAAGATAAAGAGATTCAGGTAATATTGATACATTAGGAAACATATAAAACAAGAGAAAGGTTTCCATATACAAAATGGAAAATGTGTATATAATGCATAGATGATGAACAGGAAACAGGACAATGGGTGGGGTAAAACCGAGGGGTGATAAGATATATATATATTTATATATTCAGAATGCATCTAGTCATTGTTTCAATTATTTAAGAAATATTTGGCAATAATACGGAATACGTCCATCTTAATCTCTACATAGTCAACAATCGATAAGACACAAAGCTTGTACCTTCAAAGAGAGGGTAGGTCGAGCAGCAAGTAAGGTCTATAACATAAACACGATACAACTTTGTGACTTAACGATCAAATTTGGCCATTTACAACATTCTATATTACATTTACACTAACTATATTTGCAATATCATAACACACAACTAAGTGTAGAGCACTAAATAATCGCAGCAAAGCTTTAGAAGCGGAGAATTACAGCAAGAGAAAACAACAGAATTCAGGGAAAGATTATTCCAGTGTATGTTTTTAGTGGCCAATAACATATCATGAATCACAAACTTCTTAACAAAACAAATATTAATACTTAGTTTGATATTTTTCACATAAAAAAAATACATTTTACATTTACACAAGGACTATATACTTAGTGAAAAACCTATGTGGTACTAATGCAGTACAAAATTGTAGACCGAATAAAAACGAATAATTTCTAATTGGGTACACAATGAACTGTTCTTCACGAAGACTCAAATATGACTTGTCGAGTATACCAGCTCTAGGAATAAAAATATGGACAACACATTTTTTATGAGAATACAAAAATAGGACAAAAATAATGAGAGCAACAGAGGAATATCAATACAATTATTGCCCGTGAATATACGAAGTATACAATTTTGAAATTAGCAGTTTTATTGTACCATGACCTATATAGGTAAAAAATATACTGTATACAAAAAATGTCATGGATTTGAAAAGTTGTATTAATTTTCTACAAATGAGTTCAGTTTTAAGAATGTGCACGATATGGATTAATGATATACATGTACTAAAAAGAATTCTGAAATTTTGATTTATAAACATGAATAAATTGGGTACGATTTACTCAAATCACACAATAAAATTAGTCATTAACTGGTTTTAAATCAACAATTTCTGTACTGTCAAAAACCAGAGAGCAGTATTGAACTTTTTACTTTTATCAGTAAGGAAGAGAAAACAAACAGCTTGCAGGGAAAGCCAATCTATAAGAATAACTAAATTCTATATTACAACTGAAAGACATCAACTGGAATTACAGAAAAAATAAACAGTAACTACGAACAACTAATATTCATGAAGGCGAGAATTAACTAAATTATGAACCCACCATTTTGTTTAATAAGGCAGAAATATCAATCTTAACTCTTGAGTAGCCTAAATTCCCCATTATTCTTTAACAACTGAACGTCAGAACATCTCAACAGCCAAGCATGTACCGAGAGTTATAAATACCGAACAATCAATAACAATCAGTTTCAACTTCATGTGGTCTACTTTCTGGAAAGCCATTTAGTCTAATATTGGAAACACAAACAGATATCAGAATCTCTTCACAATCTGGTCCAATCCTGACCAATAATACCATGCAAGATATACATTTATTTACCAGTTGTCTAACAAGCCATTCGACAGCTATCTATTTATTTTTTGATGTGGGAGGAGGAGAATATTATCATACTAATTATGTTTTAAGCAGAATTTAAGTTATATACTAGCAAAAGATTAACTTCAACTGACTTATCTTGATCCTTAAACTAATTCTATGCAAGAAACTGCCAACTTCTCAACATGCATTACCAGCAGAGGTGTATGAATGGTCAGACATCTTTTCCAACCAAATCATCTCAAAGAACAACTGAGGACTCTGAAACAGGTTAGCTCTGGTAGACCTAGCAATCAATCGATTGAGCTAAGTCTGTGGGCTTATTACAAAACAAATGAAATGACTGTCTTTAGAATAATCTCAATCTATTAGTCTCATAGAATCTTTACCAGGCTACTTGAATCAATGCTGTTATAAAAAAAATTCAAGCAACGAACATCACATCATCAAAACGAGGCCAAAAATAACTAGCTGCGAAAACACTCCGATCTTTAAGCTCTACTTAGCGCTACTTTACTTATAATATCCCACAAGAAAATGAAATAAAAAAGCATCCCTGATGGTATAAAGATGAGCATATTACTTCGTACGGAGGTGTCTCAATAAAGAAATAAATACTTGCCTAACCAACAGTTCAGAATTCAGAAAAATATGCAGGAGTTTAAATTCCTTTTTTTTATAAGTATATGCGGGAAAGGCATATAGAAATGTGTGGTTATTGTAAAATAACATATTACCAATTAAACATGCTAATACCACATAATTTGTTACTGATAATTCCAACATTCTAATTACTCAGTATCTATGGCAAATAACTTTTCAGTAATCGTACACATTTCGGGGCATATTTTTAAATCGTAATAGCTGCAAGTGCTTCAGGACCGTATAAACTGCCCAGTCATAGTATAGTAAAGAACTACATTAGGCTGTCCTTAAAAAAATTTATGGTTTGCATTTACAAAATTTGATCCAAACATTTAACATTTTGTTTGTATGTTTGAGTTTTATGCCCCTTTTAAACAATCAGGGTCATATGAGGCGGGCGGTTCACCTAACCATTATTCCTGTGAAGAACCAGTACTTGACTCCCATCCTCCATAAGCAACTGCCTTCTTTCTCACATAAAGAGACATGTTCGGTAGAGGGGCTCGTGAGAGGTTACAGTGATTTGAAGTCAGTGACATTAACGACTGGACCACAGAGACAGGATTAACATTGTGTAGCCATTTTTTTCTGTAACATTATATGCCAAATCAAGAAACGACTCATTTAAAAATCCCCGGTAGTGAAAAAAAACCCTAGCTACTCATTGTTATAAGTTGTGGTCACATAAATACCAACCAACAATTTTAAAGATGGCCTAACATTAACAATTTCTGTTTAGTAATTCTGGAGGAAAAAATTCTGTGCATAAAAGCAACTAACTAATCCAGACATTTCTAAAGTTGGTGTTGGGTTTAATGGCAGAATAATATCAACAAGTGACCAATTACATCCACGGTTCTAACATAGACATAAAAAAAAATACTGGAAGTACTCATGGAAACTGAACTTACATAGACTTGCACTGCAACATGAAATGAGAACTAGTTTAACGATTGCATGGCGGATGTAGGAAATGTAGTACCTTGGTCCACATCAAAATGGCGATTGGCGGCTATGGAAATCTGAACTATCGTTTAGTTTCCAAAAATCATAACACTTCCGTTTAGAAAGGTGACTATTTCATTGTAATGCTTCTTTGGAACTCTATTTATTATCTACAGTAATGCCCAATGCACAACAAAATCACAAACATTGCCGTAGACCATATAAAAAAAGGGGTAACAATTGAAGTGCATATTGGAAAGTTCAATAATCCTGCGGACTGGGCAGTTAAACATTGGTACTTGGAAGAAACATACAACTCTACAAACAAACAAAAAGATAATAGATTAAAAAATAATAGCTGCAAAAATAATAATTAACAATCCTTATGCAAACGTTCAATTTTATACACATTGACTGAATGACCAACACATTAAGTAGATACCAACAGAAGGAGAATATTACAAAGTTTTTGTATGTAACACATTTTCCCATGAAATAGTTTTTCAAAAACATTCCCGGGTCCACTCTGTACCATCAACTGAATACTGTTTACATATCATATAGCATCAAGACCCAAGCAAGAATGTATCTAACAAACATATTATACAAGAAAATATTTCAGACAAAATCCATGTATTTCTAATTGTAGTACAGTAAAACTCCTGAAAACGGGACCCCTTCCGGACTAGGCTAAAGGTCCGGTTTTTGAAAATTCCGGTTTTCAGAGAAAAAATCCGAAAAAAAAGGGAAATGAAAAATCTTCTGAGTTTCACGGAATTCCGGTTTTAAGGAGTCCGGTTTTCAGGACTGTATTACTTTCCAAATGTACGGTATTTTCTGACATCCGGACATACACGAAGCCCAGAAGTACCAAATTTGTTTAATTGCATATCATATTAAACTATAAATAAGATTTTAAAAGTAGTAACTAAATCAATAAAAAAATTAAGATGCAAACCCAATTATAATTTGTCCAAAAGTAGGCTTGCCAGCTGGGCACTATAAAACTTGACAATATTTTGAGTTAATGACCAGTACAATTAAAACTTAGCTTATTATTGGCTTCAAGGTCACACAACAGCTAACAAATACAAGTCCTATAAATAATTTGAACATAGCCCTAACACATTTACACCCCAGAATCGTAACTATGGCCTTATTGCTGACAAGTATTCAATTCGTAGATACTGGTTACAGAACGGAAGATAAAAATCCCATACAAAATTATGTAATTATTAATCAATTAACAACTGATATACATGACACCATTCATTCAACTAGTTATATGATTTTCGAGATTAATAAATAGAAACCTGCTAGTATTAAGGGGATTGCAATAGAAGTACAAATACAATGTTATCACATGTTGTGCATACTGTATAGCTTGCAGAGAATCCAACAAATACTCTATCTGTTTCGTTTTTTTGGTCGATATATACAGCAGTATTTCATCCAAAAGGCAGTTAAAAACATCTATCTGATTAACATTTCAAACCATTACACATATCAGTGCGATACAATACTATCTCCGGCACTATATTCACAGCGAATCCACACACGGGCTCGCTACCACTTTCTGAGAAAGTTTAAACGCTTGGCACAACTAGCATATACCACTGGCCATTTCTACCATCATCTTGTCTATTTAAGCACTTTTAAGCGACTCATTTCTGTCTACCTTATGTATTAACTTCATGTAAGTTAACATAAACCAGAGCATAAGAGGACTACCAGTGTGTCTCGGTATAGTAAGTGTATGATTTTAAAATACATGGCATTTCTTGGTCAACTCAAGAAAAGCCTTATAATTGTATAACAGCACTCGGAACATACTTTTTTTTAACACTGCCCACTATATAATGATTGGTTAATTAAATTCCAATACAAGTTAAACTATAACACATGATGGGTGACTTCTTATGAAACGTATGCCTGCGAGTTGCTATGCTGGGATGTAAATGAACTGTTACTACTGCTTGCCGTCAGACTTATCATACTTCCACGAATACTCATATCGTCATATTGATTGTCCCTCATGGAAGCCTGAGCTAACTCTAACGAGTCCATTCCTAACTGGACCGTCTCGTGATCGAATTCATCCATCTCATGTGCTTGTCTCTCCTGACAGCGACGTATACGTTCGGCTTGCTCTTGTTCAAATTTGGCTGCCTCTTCCTCCATCTACAAAAATCATAAAACAAGAAATATTCAATAGTTTGTTTTTTTATGATTAGCCTTCAGCTTTTCTTTTTAGCGTCAGAAGTTTCACTGCTAAATATTAAGGCAAATCTAGTAGAATCACTAGAATATAGAAACAAAGGGTCACTAATCCATTTATCAATGTTGAATACAAGATTACATAACAATCCTCAATAATAAAAAAGACCCAACTACAATCAATTTGGAACTTATTGCTGGTATATTGCATATCAGAGTATTCACTAAGTTGTAGCACTATACTGAAAACTGACAGATGCACTTACAATCATGTGCCCCTCCTAATGACCTTGACCTACTGACCTTAAAATGCACAGGTCTTGTAAGTTGTGGAGGTTGTCATGAGGAACCAACATATGAATTTTGATGATTGTAGGTGGAAGCGTTTTTGATTTTATAGGCAAGGTTAAAGTTTGGTACAAACAGACAGACCAAAATTAATATACTCCCGATCTATCGATACAGGGGCATGAAAATATATACACACAAGACGAACACAGTGCTATCACAAAAATTCATCTTGAGCACATTGTGCTCAGGTAAACTAAAAACTTTGGACACCATATTATCACCTTCTGTTCTAACAAAGCTCTTCGAAGAGATACTCGTTCCTCAAGTTGTCGACGCTCTTTCTGATGCTGGGACTCGGTCTGCATTTTGATTTTACTTTGATATGCCATCAGTAGCTCTAATTCTTGTTGTAATCTCTGTTTTAATTCATGTTCCTCAGCTAACTGAGAATCATCAAGTCTCATCTATAAATATAAACAAATAATAAAATTCAACAAAAATTCTAAATCCATAAACTAGGGCAGTTGCAACAGTTTTTTCAATAGTGCAAAAAAAATATTACATTTCATTAGTTCTAGATATAAATTTTCAAACCTCTTTGTCAGACTGAATAAATCTGTACATGTAGAAAGATACTTCAATTAAAACTTTTGAAAAGAATTTTAGTTTTATGATGAATCTTAAACAGATTTATAATTAAAAGCAATCATATGGTAATATGCCTTACAAATTAGACACAATACAATGCTAGTTATATATATACATGTTTGGAGTACTGCTAAAAATCTGAAAGTGATTGTTTTGGCATTGTCATGCATAATCTTTCCATGTCTTATCAAGGGCTTAGCTATGATTTCTGCCGATTTTTACCCGTGTCTTATAACCAAGTGAATGTGAAAGTCATATTATATTTTATTGGCAATATGTATTGCGTATCATTTGTCCGTATCGCAATACATATTGTATTGAAAATGTCTGAGCAAAACCCAGCCGTAGGCTTCGCAGTCTTTGATGAATGAAACTCTAGTCCAAACATTTTTTCAGGGGTGTCTATTAATAGAGTCAAATTAAAAATCCTGAAAATCATACACAGCCGACCATTTTTGCCAAACAAGAGACCTTCAACCACATTATTTCCATATTTAACTCAGTTTGTATTAAATAAAATCCTTCAGAGCAGATTAAATTGACCATAACTTTGCCATTTCTTGAGATATGTTCATCAAATAATTTGCTCAGAAATCATAGCTCTTTCAGGACAGATAAATTCAGGATATATCCAGAACATTGTCACCCCTGTTTTTGTGACGATTGATTTATCAATCGTACACAGTGCTTCCAAAACGACACTCAAAACAGAACAACACGGAAAAAAACACAGAACAAAACGAAAAAAAAATGAATAAACTATAAATCGACAGTCGTACAAAAATCTCTCAGAACTACTTTCGTCAAAAAACGCTCAACTAGTTTTTCATTTAAACTTACATTCTGTTGTTGTAACATTTCAGCTATACTTTGTTCATACTGTTCACCAAGTATAGCTAACTTTCTCATTTGTTCCTCTTTCAATTTCTTCGCCACTGCTTTTACTTCATTCTTCGGAGTCGTGGTCACTATATGGTCTTTCAATGCTTTGTATTGCTTTTGTTGCGTCTTAACAGCCTCGTGAAATTGACGTCGTATTAATAACTCCTTTTGCTGTAATTACAAAATAAGTTTTACTCAGGATGGCTGCTTTATATGACCTTCAATTACTATTGTTGTGGGAAGAGAGGGGGGGGGGGGGGTGGGGGGTGGATTGTGAAGCCTCTAAATAATTAACTATAACAAGCCAGGTGTAAGCGAGCATGGGAATATAAATGCATGACTAATTTTGGTCAGAATTATCACAAAAATTCATTTGTGATTCAATAACAAATAGGTAATAGTTACTAAGTTATTTTACATCTAAGACAATATGATTAAAGAAAAGGGGGGGGGGGGGGGGTATTAAAATGAACAATTTTATATTATATTTACAGGCAAAGTAAATCAAGACTTCTTAATTTATAAACTGTTATCTTAAAAAATATGCGTCTATGAAACATGCAGCAGATGAGAAAAACGCGGGACATAATTATAGTATATATCTCGAGCCGGAGGGTATGCATTTCAAGTGTCAAACTTGAAAGAAAGTGACAACACAATCAGTAATGGTATTTTAGCTTTCAAATGAACAACCCTTATCTAAAACACACTTCTCTGTCCTGTATAGGGTCTTATAGTATGGAAATCAAGGTTAAATTTGACTGTTGTACAACAATATCGTATTAATAAAGGAAAAACATACCCTTAAACTTCTAGGCTGTTGTTTTTGTTCTAATGCATGTTTCTTCCGCAAATCTTGCTCAGCCTTCAAGTTATAATTTTGTTGATTTTGTCTTTCTGTATGATGCTGTTTCTTCAGGTGGTCGTCTCGTAATCGTTGCAAACATTCTAGATGCTTAAATTCCAGTTCCCTAGTTGATTCGTGATGTCGCAATAACATGTGATGCTCTTCCTTTAATTGCGCTTGGCGCTTACTAAGTTCCTATAACATGAAAAGCATGTAATATTCACAAACTGATATATTTATAGCTTTGTAGTTGGACGCTATTTTTACAGAAGTATGAAATAATGGCAATATGCAATTATGAGCAGTATTAAGTAAAGAAAATTTTCATAACTACAAAACTATTGAAATAATATATTAAACACATCATTAACAAGATGTGTTTTTAAATCACAATCTCCCGGATAATATTCTAACCAGTACTAACTTATCCTTCCATTAGGAACTGGTAACTTTTTCACATATGGAGGAAAATCGACATTGTTGTCAAATATTCATGGAAGGGTATGACCTGCAGTAAGGGTGTAACGATATACCGTTGAACGGTTTATCGAAGTAATTTGCTCATGGTTCGGTTCACGATGCGTCGCATAATCCGGGACGGTACAGCATATTTCCCGATCGCCGATCAAGGAAAGTAATAAAAACAAACATGGCTTCCTAATTAAAGTCACTGCCGTTGACGTTTAAGTCCAAAATATGGACCCATTTTGGGTTTAGGACCAAAGAAAAGAACGGCATTAAAACGTAAAAGCTTACATTTATTTGCTTTTTATTTCATGTAATCAAAGACATATAATACAATTATACGACTGATGTAATGTTGTGAAGTTATAATAAAGTTTATACATAATAACAAGTCCTTGATAATAAATAGTTTATACAGTCTTTTCATCTAAAGATGAGTATCGTGATACGAATTGTATCACCCACCTTGTATCGTGATACGTATCGTATCATGAGGTGAGTGTATCGTTACACCCTTAACCTGCAGCCACTGGAAATTGAACCCAGATCACCAGGTTATGAATCAAGCGCACTGACCGCTTGACCATGACTCATTGTAGACTTTTGTAGTTTAAATTCTGCCTTTTCCAATTTCAGGGACACCAAAAAAATAGGTTCAGTTGGATAGCTGATTTTTTTCTGATCTTAATTATTTCACAAGTAAAGTATGAATTTAACACAAAATGAAACTAAAAATAAATCCACCAACCTCCCTGAGTAGCTCTTGTTCCAAATGGTGATGCTGCAGATACCGTCGTCGACGGAATTTTCGAATTTCATATTCTAAACTCTGCCTCTGCTGTCTATCTAATCTGCTTTCTAACTCCTTCTGTCGTACTGTCATAGATTCTTTCTGGTTACGTATGGCATCGTCGCGCTCCTTTTTTGGTGTATTTGAGTCAATATTCTGTAACCAAAGCAACAAAGGTGTCTTTAAATTCTACTACTCTTTAAATAAGTTAATTAAATATTTTCATGGTTAGAAAACATTGAATTCTAATCACGTTGAATTATTATTCATTAAATTTTAATGCAATGTTCTAAAGTTGACAAAAAAGGACCCCATAACAGAAGTTTTCTTCATCGAATAGGAGTAGCCAGTAAAGGAATGCCTTCCCCTCTCAAAATTTCTTTGAAATCAGACAATTTTTCCAAAAACTTCAATGTCGTTGATATTTCATTCCCCAATTAGTTTCACTAAATTGTTGCCCAAAAGCTTTCATCCCCATATTAAGGGCTAGGGAGCCTTCCCCAAAACATAAAGAAAAGCTCTGCCCCTAATTATCTAATACGATCAACAAAAAATACCCCCCCCCCCCCCAGAGTATGGGACAAAATTAACGAATAGTATACCTTCTTAATTTGTTCTTTATTTAATTTATATTCCTTCTTCTGTTGTGTACTGAAATTCTTCTTCTCCTTCTCTTGATCTGTTTGTATTTGTTTCGTTAATTTCTTCTCTTGTTCCTGATTTATCTTTTGCTGAAATTTGAAAAACAAGCGCACCTTTTTTATCTTTCAATTTCCATCCAACAATACAACATTAAGATCATTCAAGCATTTTTCTACTTTTCTTTAACTACAGTGCAACCTCTTCTAAGCAACATTCTTTGGGAGTAGCAAAATTATGCTGTTATTGAGAGAGAGGTTATTGCTCAAGATAAGTTAAATTCAGGGTTTTTCTCGGTATCTTGGGAATTTGACCCATACCCTTGGGATTGGGAATTTTCGCGGTGTTTTAATTAAAATTGGGAAAAAATGCATAACTACAATTTTTGCAATGTTCAATTATTCTACTTATTTACACATAAAGCAATAGCAGAATAAGGTATTTACTACCAATAGTGATGTTAATGAACTTAAATTTAAAAAAATATTTAATTTTGGGGGGGGGGGAATTTTGTCTGTGAATTGGGAAAAAAGATATTATTTTCCATTGGGAATATGACCGAATTTCGGCTATAAAGTAGCCCCAAAAAAATCCCTGAAATTAATAATCAAATTGTGCAGTGGGAAAAAAACATGCTGATGATAAAGGGAGATTGTTGCTCAAGAGATGGGCCACTCTGGAGGTTGTACTGTGTTACTTCAAATACATAATCTAGGTTTGAGAACAGTCTGTGGACTTCACGTCTTCATCAGCTTGGCTCTAAAGAAATATAAACTAATTGTTAAGTCATATCATAAACTGGTGTTTACCCATGAATACAATCTATAATGCGACTGCTAACTCAAAAAAAATTCCTTAACCACAAGCCATGGATTGGAACATCTTTATAAACAAAACATCTCAAATCACTTACTCTCTTTTCTAAATCTTGTATCATTTTACGCTTCAATTTTTCTAAATCTATCATAAAACTTTGCCTCGTTGTTTCATACTCTTTGTCTAACTTCTGTTTGTGTTCTTCCATTTCTGTGCCGTATTTTGTTTCCATCTGTAATCAGAAATATTGAGATACAGCAAAGTTCAGAAAAACATGAATCCGTGAAATAAAAGGATCGCTGCAGCATGCATCAACATATTACTGTGCATATACATGTAGCTGAATACTAGAAATGTGTCCATAGGACACAGATGCCCCCATTCTATTATTCTGGTCATGGTACACTATATGTAACACAAGATATTCATAATATCTTATTCTAAAATACAATTTTCAAGGGCAGATAACTCTTAGAGTCTGCAGCCTTAGACAAAGAACTTGCTCATGTGAGCTAAAAATGCAGCATTTTCAACTGATCAAAATGCATGTAACAAACTAACAGCCCATTTTTTAAGGTTTTGGGGAAGTGTGGCAGGGCCTTTTTCAAGGGGAATTTTGCTTCGAAAATAGGCAAATTGGGGAAAGAACACTATGTAAACAAGCGCAGTGTAAAAAGGTTGGGCAATTTCTTTTCAAATTTGGGGGAAAATACATACTATTCAGCATGAGGATGGGGGCTAATCGGTCCCAAATTTGCCGTATAAAAAGGGCTGACTAACCTGTTGTAGTTGTTTTTGATGTTGTTTTCTCATACGTTTGTAACCAGCAAACTGTTCCTTGAGTTCATTTGAATGCTCGTGTTCTTGTATTTGTTTTGTAACGATCGATGTGGTACGTATAGTGGCAAAGTTGTGCGAGCCTGGTTCGCCCATCTTGCTGGCCCCCTGAAAAACAACAACAAAGACTTTTGTTTACCAAAAATGTAACATTTTATGTACAAGCTTTGAAATAGATAAACACAGATACACAAAAATAACTAATAAAATCGAATCTCATCAGGGGTATGATTATTAGATGTGTACAACATACTCATCTTTGCTCGGAAACTTGCTTCTAGAATACCTAAGTCACAAAAACAGAACTTAGTTCAAGATAGTTACACTAAGTATCACCATGAATTAGGTTTACAGAATAAGAAAAGAATCATTATTGACAGTTCACTAAAATACGACTTCATTCATAAACCTGAGTTGGCAATCACCACCAAATAAAACCACCCTGCGAATTAAGGCCATTCGTTTAATACCTTCATTGATTACTTGGAAAAAAAATACCTCTGAATAAAGGCCACCTGTCCATAAAGGATGCCTGTCTTTTCAAAGGGTGGCCTTAGTTTGCAGGCTTGACAGTACAGTTAAGTGACTTACAGATATCTATCTAACATAACACTACATATATATAAGTGTGTACAACATCTGACAAACGCTATAAACAATCAACTCAAGTTAATGCATATAAGTAGTATATTGTTACAATACCAGCTGTTAGAAGGAGATATCCATGCAATTTAATAGAATTATCAACCTTAACAATTACAAGTAAAATGGCTGAGCTGGATAATGTCAAATATCAATTTTACGGGTTTTACACTTGATTTCGAATGGTTCGCAGTTTACGTAGCTAGTTTTTTTTTGTATTCTGTACCAGTTATATCTGAACAACTACACCTTTCCAGGGTTTTTTCTCTGTGTTTTGGGAATATGACCCATACCCATGCGATTGGGAATTTTCGCGGTGTTTTAATCAAAATTGGGAAAAATGTATAACTACAATTTTTGCAATTTTCAACTTATTCTACCTATTCTCCCATATAACAGTAGCAGAATAAGGTATTTACTTCCAATAGTGATGTTAATGAACTTATAAAATTTTTGTCTGTAAATTGGGGAAAAAAGATACTATTTTCCATTGGGAATATGACCGAATTTCGGCTATAAAATCGCCCCCAAAAAATCCCTGCTTTCAGTTTTGTAAGATTATAAGAATCAACTTATCCCCTAAATATTTTCATACATTGGTTTTCAGAGTTAGATCCTTGAAGGTTAATTGGCCCTAAAAAATGGTTGGTTAACACATGGCCCCCCCTTCCTATCTGAAAAGTAAATATTTACCCCCTAAATTCATAAAAAATTCCACTGAAGTAGAATTTTATTTTCCTGGAAATATTTTTTGCAAAATAAATCATTATAATTATTATCAACCTGCAGGATAGCTCTATTTAACCATCAAAGTTATGAATTATTGATAATTAAATGTTGGAAGGATTTTTGTATACATTGTCAACTCTTGATATTGTTCCCCCACTTCCCCTTAAAATGCAAATTTCCCCTTTCTATGGGCCCCATCACCTTCCCCATAAGGTGAAAAACACTGAAACATGATTCTATATCTATATGTACTAAATTCTAAACTATCCTTGCCTTTCTGTAATATCACGTTTCTGAACATCATAAACAAAGTTAAGACTGAATTTTGTCAATCATGCATACATTGTCATGAATACATACAAGGCTAGATGCAAAATAGAACAATAGTGAAAGGTTAAGAAATACAAGTATGTCCTGAATCTGATATCAATGAGTTAAAAATGTACTTAAAAAGTTAACATGACTGTTATTCATGTAAGCCAGAATCCTAGAGTTAAAAAACAAAGTCTCGCCAACAATACCCTACAGTCTTACCCGTTTACCCCTGGTCAATTTATAGACAGGACTCAGTATCGACCAATGAGAGTCCAGAGTTTTGAGGGCAGTATCAGAGCTCAGATTTATTCAAATAAATGTCTTGGTGACTTGACAGCTGACGTAAACCGAACAGTACAATATCAAAATGGATTAAGCTGTGGTCATCAAAGAAGTTTGACAGTCACTTTGTTAATTGTATGGTATGACATAATACAATGACAGGTATACTGGTGACATATGCAGACACTGGAGCAATATATGTGTGAACTGACAAATAGTTTGTATGTAAGGCCATCCTTAAAAAAATTTTTGTTTGGGGTAACCCATCCCAGAAAATTTTCAGTGGGTAGGTAAGAATTTTTTTTCATTTATTTCTTACACTGAACCCAAAATACTTGTCGAAATGCTATTTATATATTGAAAAAAAAAATTACCTATTAAAACGGCCAAAAAAGTTTTTAACGAGTAGGTATCGTAATCCGAAACAAAATATATTTCGAGGATGGCCTTATATTAGTCCAGTTTGTTAGTACATTACATTAATATAAATAAAACATTGGGCTAACAATGAAAATTAGTTTGGCAGATAGATGGATATATTTGCCTTAGGCCATCCTTTAGAAAAACATATTTTTGCAGTTGTGTGGACTAAAGAAGAATATTTTTTTTGCCAATACCTTTGAAACATTTTTGGGTTAAGATTTTTTAATAGTCTGACAAATATCTGCAAATAAATATTTTTTAAGGATGGCCTTTCACAATGCACACTTTACTCTGCAAAGTTCAGATTCAACAACAATATACTGTTTTAGATGTACAGTCAAACTTGTATTTTGTTTGCATGGGGATAAGGGGATGCGACCGCAGTCCAGTTGTTAGTTCACTGGACTTGTTGCTCAGTGATCCATTCCAAATCCCAGTCACAGCAGGTTATACCTTCCTACAGAATTTTGACAAAAATGTAGATTTTTTCCTACATGTGAGGTCGCCAGCTTAACGTTGAAGGACATGTTAGCATATAACATAAGTTACAATGGTTAGAATGCAGTCCAGGAAAACCGGTTAGGTGAACCAGACTGAAAAATCTCAGGAAAACGGCATTAAGTCATTAAAATCTACAAATGCATAGGGATAAAGGCCACTATAGATGTTAACCGCGGCCAATCTTCAACGAACATTTAATTAAATAATCAGCAAATTAACCTCAATTAAAGACCATCAGAGCTTTCAGCCAATATTTTTCTGGCCCTTTGCTGGCCCTTTTCACAGGTTTGACTGTACAAAGAGGTACTGTGGAATCAATAATTTTCGTTGGGTTCAATTTTCGTGTTTTTTTACTAAAAAGGCTATTTCGTGGGGACATAAATTCGTGGATTTTGATTTTTGAAAAGAAATGCCTTATCTCCGCATTTGAATTCGTGGGGATTTGATTTCGTAGATGAGTCGAACCACGAAATCCACGAAATTAAATCCCCAACGAAAATGAATGATTCTACAGTATATAATACATTAAACAGAATTAAAAATCATAATGCTACACATACTATTTCATGAGAGTGAAAAGAAAAACACAAAATATATGTATGCAAGATAATATACAAAACAATATACAATCAATTCCATATCTAACACAGAACAACACAAAGAGATATATATTTACACACATATAATATCATCATGCGCGTATACACAGTGTGCTTTTTACCTTCGCATGTCCATAGTGACCAAATGTGGGGCGTGCCGGTGCTGGCCAGTCCTTTATAGGGAGAAATATGTAGATATAATTTATCATAAGTGAATAAATTTCTTCTCAGGAAATACACTGACAGCTTTTACATGAATACATACATATTTGACTATATTAATTAACATCATATAATGTATTTCATACCACATTATTCATCTTGTAACTAGACTAAGACTACACAATTTAATAGCTTTCAACAAAATTAATTTCATATTATTTTAAAGTTAATGACTTAAGTTTATTAGGAAAGGCAATTTATAGATCCTTTAAACAATCATTGTGAAAATGACATAAAAAAGAAATCCATTATAATGAGGCCGAGCTTAAAAAACGTTAGATTTACAGAGGATAGGTAATTTGTTTGGTAAGCACTTAATGTTTATACTGAAAACGGAAATGCTGGAATAAAAAAAGAAATTATTTTTTCATCGAAATCAGGTTGAAGGTTTTTATAGACAAAATTGCTTTATTGCAAACCAACACTTTTTAGGGGGTGCTCTGAGAAGATGAGCTATGTTCTGAAAGAAATAATCACACCTTAACAAAAATGAACCAATAAACAGAACTAAAACAATATAAAAATATTCAATGTGGAACACGGATGCTCCCTAGAGCCCACCTTGACCTTTGACCTCCTGACTCAAAATCAATGGGGGTCATCTGCATGTGATGACCAACCTCCCAACCAAATCTGAGGAGCTTAGGCCAAATAGTACTCTAGTTATTGCCCGGACAAGGTTTGGTTACAGATAGAGCAACAGACTGACCGACATGTCAGGGGTGTGACTGCTCCAAAAGCAAAAAGGCTGAAATATCCTAACCCCACCCCTTCATGCTAGCAAAAACATAATTTTTGAGTAGGTCAGTCTGAATCTGGACCCTTTTTTTCAAAGATTTTAAGACAAAAAAGAGGAAATCAGCTGAAAGGAAGAAGAATCACACTCCTGCATGTGCAAAGCATAATACCCCTTTTCTTCAGAAACGGGGCATGATAATGGTTCATACAAATAACAGTGATGAAATTTTACGATGCAGCAAACACAAAAATGTAAGATGAAACTTGGGACTAAATCTGGGGTTACATAAAGAACCTTAGACTAATAGTTAGACAGTTAAGTATAGAAGGGTTTACAGAGAGAGAGAGAGAGAAAACAGCAGGAAAATCAAGGATATTCAACACAAAATAATTTTTTGTCCTATCATTTGAACGGTCACTTCAAACTTGAACTAATTATAAACATCAGAAAGACTGATATACTAAGATCATCATCAATGCATCTGATGTCTAAAGGTGACCAATAATACATTATCAACACATGACATTAAGTTCGGTCAAAACCCATAGAACAATATAACAGTCAAACTCGTGTTAGCGGCCACCTCTGAATAAAGGTCACCCTGTGAATAAAGGCTATTCTTTTAAAAACCATCATTGATTATTTAGAACAAATTGTCCCCCAAATAAAGGCCACCTGTCAATAAAGACCACCTTTTGTCTTTCCAAAGGGTGGCTTTTGTTCACAAGTTTGACTGTATACCATTACTTGCCATATAAACAAGACATACAATCTTTTAGGTCTACAGAATTCTACAAGTTCAACCACTGCCACATTTGTCGAGATCGAAGAATACAAATCGGAAAGTTGACCAGTCTAAGATCTGAAGTCTTCAAATGGTTGGTTCAAAGCACGAAAGTGGAACCAACCCAACCGATGACAAGGCTTCATTCCTGGACTGGTCCCCAACTTCTCAATAATAACCTAGAACCAAAGCATTACCACCAACCACTACAGACAAATAACATGCAAAGAAGAGATTCAAACACAGAATTGATATCCGTAAAGAACAAAGTATGAAAACTAAAACCAGACAGTTCACCTAACCGTTGTTCCTGGGAAGAACCAGTACTAGACACTCATCCTCCGAAAGCAACTGCCTACATTCTCACATAAAGAGACATGATCAGTAGCGGGGCTCAAACCCACAATCTCTTATCAGTGAGAGGCTACAGTAATTTGAAATCAAGACCTTAACCACTCGACCACAGAGGCGGGTCTTTCTACAGAAGAACTTTTATAGTGATGCATCATATCGAATTAACATTTAACTAATCAGATAGTATCATTCATAATCATACAAGCCAACAATTAATGCATGCAGTTGATAGCATGCATATTCCAGGATGTAATATAATAATATATAATGTTTAGGCTTGTACAGTATTCAATCATGTTATTAAGTGCATATTTTGGAGAATTGTTTAAAAACGCACCAGATTTAGATATATCAAATGATTGCATTAAAAACTTCTTTGCACTCTGCACCTCAACTAAGGTGAAAACAGAACCAGTTTATATCAGATGCAAAAAATAATTCCGTCCATGTCCAAAGAAAAATTGCTTAGATTTACTATTTCGTACAAACTTTAATTTTTTTACATAAGTGAACATTCTAGACTAAATCAACTCAACTCGCTTCGAAATTTCAACCAAAAATCGAATTAATATAATCAACTAAAATAAACAAAGTATAACAAATTAGAATAAATGTATGAACTCCTTCTTTGTTCGGTTATCAACATATTAAACACTATACAAGCAGGCACAAACCAAAACTAATCAAGGATCTTAATGACACACATGGCAAAATGTACGGTATATCAACTAAAATGGCTCAATAATAAAAGAAAACTCACTTCATAATTTAATAATTATTATGAATTTTCCAAACGTATTAAATAGGTCCACGAAAATTACTAGTTTAACGCTTTGGATTAATTCCATTTGTTTTTATGAATTGCCTAAATCAACAGTTAATTTCAACAGACTTTGATACAATTCCTAAGTGCAGTAATGTTTTTGAAACCGGAAAAAAGAAAGAAAATAATTTCAAAAACAGATATTTATCGGATAAGGTTTTTGCGCTGTAGGTCACTGTGACTGTGACCTTAACCTTTTGATGTACTGACCTCAAAATCAATAGGGGTCAACTTCATGTGATGACAAACCTCCCAACCAAATCTGAGGACCAAAGGCAAAATTATTCTCTAGTTATTTTCCGGACAAGTTTTTTTACCGAACGACATTTTCTTTGAAAGGGAGCATAACAAAATCTCAAAGCAGGATTCAGTTTTAAACAAAAAAATGTCTGTACTTGACAATAGAATCTTAAAGACTCAGTTTCTATAAATAAATGTAAGAAAAAAATGATTCACAAAAACAACTACATTTTGCCATTGTATGTAAATAAACAAAATAATAAAAACAAAATATTGTAATGTAATCATGCTGTGCACGAGGTCATAGAACAATACCTGTATGCATACCTGTACTTGTTTAGGAGATCGAGGGGGCAGTGCTGGTGGGGACGGCTGTATAATAATACACTTGATAAATAAAATATGCCCACCAGATATAAATCAGAACATGTTTGATATAAGAAAATATATCAAAGCTTAAGGAGGCCCCGTAGCTGAGGCAAACAAGACAAATTGGCACTCATCAAATATTCTGAGATTCCAAAATTAAAACATAAGTCACAGTCCCTTTTCATAGATACACAGCAGGGGGTTTCTTTATTATTTAGTTGTAGCCTGTAAAGGGTGCCTTCCCCTCAGGAAATTTCTCTGAAACCATGCAATTTCCCCAAATTTCCAATTTTCTCCTTGAAATTTCATTCCCCAAATTGGTTTCGGGAGATAATTTTTTCCACAAAAGAGGGATCAACCCGCTATTTCATCCCCATATTAAGGGCTTATGCACCTCAAAACATAAAGAAAACCCCTGCACAGCTGACATAAAGGGTAAAACCATTCTAATATACAAACAAGAGGTAGCAGTATTTTTATTTAAGTCTAAAAATTTAGCTAAGATATGTCAATGAAATAGGCCCTAGGCCTGTAAGAGTGTACACTAAGACATTTTAAGTAGAAAAATCTTTCAATTCAAAAACTAACAAAAAACTCATTTTTTCCCAATAAGTGTGACTACATTAGATAGGGGCTGATAAGATTCATTAAACTAAATTAGTCAGATCAAGAAATTAGACTTCTTCAAAGTAAAGGGTGTATTTTATTCACTTCAAAATGATGGATTGAAAAAATTTCCCTTTCAAATCAAACTAGCTGCTATACACAATAAAGCATGTACTTAAATATATAAATATTAGATTTACAAAAAAGCAAACATGATTATTGACATAAAAGGAGGATATATATATGAGTAATGACACATTCAACTTGTATAAAAACAGTAATATATAAACTATAAGTTTCATACATAATTTAATCAAGAAATGCTTAATATTCATAGATAATATGCATAGAGAATATATAATATACAACAGAACAAAATAATACATTTTTCAGAGCAATTACTAAATGATTGAAAAAATCGTACAGGCCTTAGGGAGGGGTATTAAGTTTGTTCATGTTTTCTTTCATTATCTTCTGAATTTTTACGCACTTGTAGGTGGAAGCATTTTCATTCTATGTAGTCAAGATTAAAGTTTGGTAAAAACAAACACACCAAAAACAATATGCCCCGATCAATCGATTTGGAACATAAAAAACATGAATGAACTTAATATTCAAATTGGGCTTATTGATCAGTAATTCAGGGTTTGACGAAAATAAATAAAATGACATTGGTATCGATAATAAAAGCATTTGATTTGGCTTCCAGGATTTAGAGCTTTAACTATCTTTTACTTTTCGGATTAATATTTTGACCAATGGCATTGCAGTATTTTTCAAATTTGTCCACCGGTTAAATTTATTTAATCATACAGTTTCTTGAACGAATTGTTTAACACTCAGATCTTACTCCATCTGTATTTAACCTTGATGTGCATGCACTATCGTCAAAACATAAATCCGAACATTAAATATATTAATGTTTGTTATTGCTGGTTTACCAACTTAACCGCTCAAGCTTGGCGCATGCTGAGCGAGCGGTTAAGTTTGGTAAACCAGCAATAACAAACATTAACATATACATAATTCGAGGGCTCAACGCAACACTGTCGTAACTTGTTCTTATTTCCATATGAGTTACGACACTGTTGCGTTGAACCCTCGATATATAATATGACTATGGAGTAAAATGATGATACAAAAAATATTGATACATACACTACGATCTTGTCTTGAGAAATTGATTACTTCCTCAGTCATAGCACCAGGTAAACTATTCATACTACTACTTCTACTACTGGTCGATACACCGCTTATACTTTGTGTACTTAGTTGACTTGCCAGACTATTTGATTTACTACTGTCAGCTGCCTCATCCTACAGAGATAAAAAATACACCATCAGTGATTCATGCAGCCCTCTTTTTTTTTGTTTTCAGAACACAGTTATATTGTCGGAAAAAGGACACTTGTGGAAAATATTTCTCTCAGAGGGAAAAATATTTAATTTTTTACATCAGAGCTATGTCACAAAAGTGACCGATACCCCCGCCACCGCTTTGACACAAAGAATGCGATAGTACACTATATGGCTAAGTTCAAGGGCACATAATGCTGGAAAGTGTGCATCACTGCACATGAAAATTGTGTCTTGCACATCTACACTTCATGTTGATGACATATTTCATTGCAATCACTAAAGGAATTGGAATGTGCGGACCGACTGCCGACCAACTGACTGAGTGACTTCAATATACCCCCTCCCAAACTTCTTTTGCAGGGAGTTATAATAAAAGCATCTATAGAACCATGAAAATACCTGAGAGGAATCTGTAGCAAACTCATCAGGCCCATTTAGACTAGCTTCATCATCTTTTATATCCCCGATGAGAATCTTCTTCATTTTCCTATATTGTAAATTATCGAGTTCTCTTACAGCATCTTTAGTTCGCTGTATGAGATCTAATATCACAGTAGCTGCATTGATTATACTCACAAACGGATGCTGAAATGTTCAATAGAAACTTCATAAATATCAGTGTTTTCTAGACGAATTATACTTATCGAGGGTTCAACGCAACAGTGTCGTAACTCATATTGAAATAAGAACAACTTACAACAGTGTTGCACTGAGCCCTCGTTCTGAGTATTAGTTTATTATAGCTGTTTGCGAGTATATAGTGTAGTGACTATTACTAGTTTGGCTAATCTTGGCCGTTTGATTGGCTAATGGTGATGACTGAATCTATTAATAGTTGACACTTGACAAGCAAGTAAATCATGAAGGCATTGCCTAGATATGCTTCTAGTAATTCGTCTACCTATAACATCTTGTTATAGTTGTTCTTGTTAGCTCTTCTTCTTCTAATTTAAATCTAGTATGAATCAGGGATGATAAAAGAGTCAAACTAAAAATCCCGAAAATCACATCCGGCCGACCATTTTTAATAATCCAGAATTCCAGATATAACACGAGTCTTGTCATCCCTGACCTTGAAACACTAAATCGGTAATTTTTAAAGACTCACATACTTTCTTAAGGCAGTATCTCAAATGATTTTTTCATTATGGGGAAATTTTTCTCTCAGATGGAAAAAGTGTATACATGGCCATATACCGTACCCAAAATTGGCAAAAAAGGCCTGTAAACTTGTAATCAATATATATCAACAAACAAATCTTTAACTCACTCTTAATAGTTGCTCAGCAGAGGGTCTGTCTTCTGGAATTTTTGCTAAACACGAGTCGACAAAAGTTCTGAAATCATCTGACCACTCCCCACCCGCTAACGTTGGAGAGTCGTTTTGAGCTATATGATACAGCGCACTCATAGCATTCATATTAAATAATGGCGGCTTTCTCTCGGCTGAAATGTTAAAATAAAAATTAAATAGGAGAGCAAATATATCATAAAATAGAGCCTGTCTACATGGATCCAGACATATTTCACATTCTAGGAAGCTGTCCAGCTAGCTTTAAAGTAAGTCACTCTTTCTACCAATGTGTACTAAATTAAATCTGAAACCCGCCTCCTTGGTTGAGTGGTTCAGGTTGCTGACTTCAAATCACTGTATTGTAACCTCTCACTGATAGAGGGTCGTGGGTTTGAGCCGCAGCTACCGACTAAGTCTCTTTATGTGAGAAAGTAGGCAGTTAATGCCAGAGGATGAGACACTAGTACTGGTTCTTCCCAGGAATGATGGTTAGGTGAACTGTCTGCCTCATATTACTCTGACTGTTGAAACTCAAATAAACAAACAAAAGAATCAAAGCTGAAAGTCACCAAATGACCCAAGCTGTTGGTACAACATGAAGCTCAAGTGAAACAAGAAACTGTGGTAAATAAACGCATTAGCTCCATGCATATAACCCATTTATATATATGATATTTTAAGTTCAAACTGTTCAAGGGATGATTGATTGTCTAGTGGTAACATGCTGGACTACTGAACGAAAGGTTGTGGGTTTGATTCTCAGCCTCCCCTCCCTCCTTAAATTTCTCAGTGATTCTATTCCCAACTACCAGTACAGCATCTTGGTAATCACAGGAAAAAAGGGTGCACGATAAAGAACAAGGAAGCATTATTTGAAATAAAACTAGGGATAAAAAAATGCCCGGTTCTCCATCTTCTCTCCGGGGCAGGTCTGAAATGACCATGAGGTTGGGTGATACAGGTGCATTGGGAATGGTCCAAGGCAACAACTGTTTAAGTATGAATGTAATAGGCTACTTATACTCTTATGGACAGACAAGGCGATCAATAAATGCACCCCTCTCCACTTCTTGAGGTAAGTAAGTCAAAAAGGGGCTATAACTCCTTGAAAATGTTTGGATTTTACCATAAATTGAACTTGGCCTGTATTTCATTATTATACACCTTCGTGTAAAATATGAAACCAATCCATGAAACATTTCTTGAGATATTGCTTGGAAACAAAAATTTAAACAGACAGACAGATGTCTGTAGGGGAGGTATGTTGTGGGGGTGTACCATTTGATCTTTTTGGTGTTTTTATCCCCACAAGTAGCATCCCACAAGTCAAATTTATCCCAACAATTCCAGTTTGTACATAACAGAACCTCACAAGATCTAAATGTACCAACCTTAACCGAAACCCTAACCCCACAACCCACCCTCTGGAGTTTACGGACGGACGGGGGTAACATTTATGCCCTCCAGCATTCTTTGAATGGCGGGGGGGGGGGGGGGCATAAGAAGTTAAAATCGTTCAAAGATTGAAATATTTCTCAAAGACTCACCTAATTCAATACACATAATCCCTAGTGACCAGATATCGGCTTTTCCATCATACTGACCCTCGTCCATTGCAAGAATTACTTCAGGTGCCATCCAGTAAGGTGTCCCAACAAATGAATTAGCAGGACTGCTCAAAGATGCAGAACCAAAATCAGCTGAAAGGCAAAAATATTTCAAATATAATATAATACAGTGCAACTTCTCCAAAGCAACACCCTTTGGGAACAGCAAAATTATGCTGTTGTTGATAGATTGTTGCTCTCAAGAGGTTAAATTAATAGTTAAATCATGTAGTGGGAAAAATCATACTGTTGTTCAAGGGAGGTTGTTGCTCTAGACGGGGCCGCTCTGTAGAGGTTGTACTGCATTAGTTACAATTTTATTATGTCTCTAAATTACTTCCAACACATAATGTCTTCTGATGAGGAGTTTTTTCACCTTCAGTGGAAAGGTGGTGGGGCCCTTCGAAAGGGGAAAAATTGCATCTTGGCGTGGGGAGGGCGGGTACATGGAAACAATAACAATGTATACACATACTCCAAACATTCAATTACAGGTATCAATAAGTTATTATCTTGATGGTTAGAGACAAAGAGCTTTCTACAGGTTAATTAAGATGACTTTTTTTTCAAAAACTTCCAAGAAAAATAAAAATTCTACTGAAGGGTAATTTATTATGAATTCAGGGAAAGATGCATACTTTCTCAAAGGGGCCAGAAGGAATTTCAGCCCCAAATCAGCCCCCTCCCCAAAAAATGAGAAACGTCTAAGATTGTCTTTTTTAGACATTCAGCATTTGTTTGTGTTAATTCCAAGACACCATAGGAAATACACTGCACCTTCTGAACTCACGAAACATAAAAATATGTCAATATCTGCTTGAATTTCTGCATTAGACTGAATAAACTTTCACAAAACAACAAGCCAAGCTTTATAACACAGGAAAAGTTAATGATTTTCTTACACAAAACTTCCCATAAACAAAACAATCAATTATTCATCCACTTTACCACCCACCTACCTAATTTTACAGTTCCATTTTCAGTAAGAAGTATATTGCCCGCTTTGACATCTCTATGTATTTTATTTTGACTATGTAGATAAACAAGCCCCTGTAATGCATCGTGGCTTATCTGTGCAATCTCTATCTCCTTCAGTGGTTTCTTGTGGACTGAAATAAAAAATATTATCCGTGACTTTTTCATCTTTTTTGGAATAGGTCTGGCCAAATTAGGAATTTTTGAGTTGTGACAACTAGATTATTGGGAAATTTTATTAATCAACAATGCCAAACAAATCGAGTTTTCTGATTTCTTTGCAATAGTGCACTATACTTCTTGTAAAAAACGGTCTTAACTTTGTAATTTCTCGTGAGAATAATTTTATGCAGTACTACTACTTATTCTCAATTATTATCGCAGAATTTGCCATTACTGCATTAAAAACTTTCAAGAAAAGTGGTGTCAGTCAGGTACCAATTTTTTTACAAACAGCTATACTTTGTCAGGCAACACAATTATATGAATAGTCAACATTAGGTATAAAATCACACTATTATCAAATATAATGTCATATTGGCGACATACTGGCTCTATTCAAACTGATTATCTTATCTTAATACTTCTATGGTAGATATAAAATGTACTACGTTAGAAGATTGCAGACTTGTCAGATAGCAGATTTGACCCCATAGATAATCATGATAAAAATATGGAGCAGAAATCATTTGAAATTTTAAGATCATGACCCAGCTAGATTAAGAAAATAAAATTGACAAAGTTGAAAAGTTTATTGTCAATACAGTTATTTATCAAACAATACCAACTATCAATTATTAGACTGCAGACTGTGCTCTCCAGAAGATTCAGACCAGCTGACTAAATTCAAATTGCAGTGTGTTTTATTTCACGGATAATTATTTTTCGAAGTAAATCTTCTTGGGATTGACAAAACGTGGCTAGGTTTTTGAGTAGAAGGCAATATCGCCGGCCACCGGGGCTGAAGAACACTATTGTATGTCTTATTAAACAATGCATCCTTACCTTCCAAAATATCTGATGCTGAACCCAAACAATACTCCATGACCAACTAAAAACAAATACATATAAATCTTTTTACAAATTTTTTTACAAGCAAATATATCATTTGAAACAATGCATTAACAAGAGTGCCAGGTCATAAAATACGCCTGTCAAAATTCATTTTTTAAAGCGTCAAGGGGCATAACTCAGAAGTGCCTGGGCCGATTGGGCTGGTTATCGAACTTGACCGAGATCTTATGACCATAAAACATTTCCATCAAGTTTGGTGAATTAGAGCGGAGACCGTTGCCACGCTGCCAGAACGCCAACCCTCCCGCCATGGTTGTTCCCATAATACAAACTGTTTTTCATATGAGCGTATAAAACTGACCTTTCCGGACATAAAAAACCTGAATTTCAGGCAAAAACTTTTTAACATTTTTACCCCTGAAATATGCTATAGAAAACCAGCAACATTATATCATACCCAAGCTGTGTGTTCCCTCAAATAACATCCCTTGTAATCAATGATATGTTTGTGTTTTAATTGACGCAGGAACTTCACTTCTTTAATAATATCTTGCCATTTCTGAAAAACAAAGTGTATACACTCATTGAAAATTCTGATAACATCTACATTACATACTGATCAGGGCTCTCCTTAGACTCTTGAAATGGCATTTTGACTCTTGAAATTTGAAAAATCAGGTTTTCGACTCTTGCGAATTGGAACCAAAGGGTCAAATTTACTATTACTTAAGTAGAAAAATTATGTTGACTCTTTACATTTCTATCAGCTAAGGGTCATTTTGACCCCCAACTTTTGAAGTCTATGGAGCACCCTGCTGATAACAATAAATATATGTCAAGTTTCAATTCAATCCCTTGAAAAATGTGGAATTAGTTTGCTCCACAAACATTCATGAGCTGGAATGCCATTGTACACTATATGGCTAAGTTCAAGGGCAAATAACTCTGGAATCATATGAGTGAATCACGGGGCACTTTATGGTGATAACATATTTCATGTTTCATTGAAATCGCTTAAAGAATGTGGAAGTAGTTCGCTCCACAAACTTGTGATATTGTATGCGGACGACGTACCAACATCCGACCGACGGAGTGACTCCAATATTCTTCATTAGCGCGGGCTTAATAAGACAATGTAGGATATACGTCGGACAGCACATAACAGTCATGTGTCATAGCAGGACTTTTGAAAGTATATCGCACCAGTCCTATTGTTTTTAATGAAAGGTGTTTAGATGAATGTCAAAGAATGACTTTGTAAGACAACGTAGGACTCTGTTAGGATTTTTAGTCATAAACCTATTTAATATCCAGTAAGACCGGGGCTTTAGGTCCAAGGGATTACAGTTGGCCTTCTGTAGGATTGAGGTAGATATTGATAATGTGCCCAGCTGTCATCTATAGAATGCGAGAAATTATTACTTCCCATTAAGATCAAGATGCTTACCTCAGTTGACTGCTTCCCACTGTATGACATCTTTTTAATGGCGACAATCTCCTTTGTAGCAGTATTTTTAGCCTGTAATGCATAATAACATTAACAAGATAATAATAATAGAAATATATAAGATGTCAGTAACAAATTCTTTGCAGAAATAACTTTTATGTATACATTTTTAGTGTAGTAAGGTTTATCAGATATAAAATCTGATAAACCTTACTACACTAAAAATGTATAATTAACTAGATAGAAATGCAGGGCGTATTTGGGCGTACTCAAATAAATTGTTATCATCTTCAAGTGGACCCATATCAGTGCATCATTTAATCAGTGCAACGAGGCTGTTATTTGTTCCTTTTTACGCACTAAGTTAACATCTTCCTGGTGTTTCTTAGGTCAAAATAAGCCTAAGTACAAAACAAAATTTGATTGTAACCATATTAAGAAAAAAGGGCGGTTCATTTAATCTGTATGTCAAGGCAAAATCTGAAAAATTGTTGAAAAACAGCGTTTAACCCCAAATAAATAAACATCCGGGAGTGCACTAGACTTCAAAACTTAAAGAGTGAAAATGACCCTTAGCTGATAGAAATCTAAAAAATCTAAATCTAGAATTTTCTACTAATGTAATACAGGAACCGATTGCCAATGATAAACATCAGTTAAAATGACAAAAAATTCTGTTACAATCCCCAAAGTTTGAAAATACTTATTAATTAGGCGGCCCCCCTAACTCCCCACAAAATCTGCCACTTTCAAAAGAAAATCTGTTAAACTGAATATTAATGAAAACCCTGGAAATAGTAAATTTGAGAGAATGACCCTTTTGTTCTAATTCTCAAAGGACAAATAAGCGCCCTGAATATCAAGGCAAAAATGAATCATGACTGACGGACCAAGTATTTACTTTCAACACGGAAATCACTACAATGAATATATCTGATTTTTCAATATCAAATATTTAGTTCATTTCTTATCTAAAATGATCTAACTGCCTATGTTACAACTAAATGCATGTTAAACAACGTTACTTCCTTTTAGTAAATTTTACTAACATTCAGTAAATACAACTTGCTGAAAAATAGGCTGGCAGATAGTAAAAGAAAAACTAGGCCACTCTTTTTACTTCTTAACATTCTTTAACAAAATGTTAGGCAAATCAATAAATTGAATAATTTGTAATTATTCTTAAAAAAATACAAAACCTTAAATAAATGTATGTAAGATGATTTAAAGGGGCATGCCCTGGAACTGAAGCGTCTCGAATATAAATCAAATTGGTATCATTTGAATGCCAAAATCAATTAATGAAAGTCCTGTAAAATATTTACGAAATGTCCCGCTATTTGACTCAAAATACACATTTCAAGATTTACCAAACCTGCCGATTACGCCTTAGAAAATATTCGTCATTTTCATAACTCGACCCTTTCGGGATCTGTCAAAAGCGGAAAAAATGTCAACAAACTGTGAAATGGTAAGTATTGTTCATGTCATGTTCATTGTTTGCGACATAAAGCTTATCTATCGATCAATTATAGGTAAATATCATTGTTTTGCTGCTTGAAAGGCAGCGCGCACGCTAAGTTAAATTCTCAGACGAATCGGAAATATCGTTGTCGTCAATAAAAGGCTTGTAAGCCTTTTATTTAAACCGGCATATAAATACCCACGCGTGCGTTATAGGGCCATTTTTGAAGGCACATTCTTCTTTGACTTTTCGGTAATAATTGTTTTTACAAGTGATAAACGCATTTTTGGTGTATAAAACCCAAGACACATCAGTTCCTGGGCATGCCCCTTTAATAGCAGTTATCAATATCATATACTCAGATTGAAAACATATTTGATAACATCACCAGAAATTTTCTTTGTTTTGGGGAGGGGCCACTTTTGAGGGGGAAATTCTCACCGGGAAATCAAATTGGAGAAAAAAATTCATGGAGTAAATTGGAAATTTGGTGAAAAGATTTCAAAGAAACTTTCAGAGGGGGAGACGCCCTTTACAAGCTATGACTATATAATAAAGAAAGCCTTGATTTCATTTCTTTTAAATTTCTGGTTTAAACCAAGAATCCGAAATCTCCATAAGTCACTGTCAACTTCTTACTTCTCTACATGAATCACTAAAATCAGTAGAGGACAAGACAAGTATTCTTAGACATGACGGCTCCCCCCTGATAATAGATCATAAGCTATACCCAGGATTTGAACTTATGAATCTAACTGTAAGGGACTCCATAGACCTAATGCTCTCCATTTTTAGCTAAGATGGTATGCTTTACTCAACAAAACCTAAGAAAGCACTCTACACGAAAAGCTTTTTCAGGGTCCAGTTAAAATGCAAACTTAACTGGACCGACCAATCTTTAAGTTGTCGACCAAAAAAAGTACAGTCAAACATGTGTTAGCGGCAACCTCCAAATAACTATATAAAGGCCATTCTGAGAATAAAGGTGATTATTTCCAAAACTGTTATAAACTGATTGTTCAGAACAAACTGACCTCCGAATAAAGGTCACTAGTCAATAAAGACCACATTTTGTCTTTCCAAAGGGTGGCCTTTGTTCACAGGATTGACTGAACACAAAATTTGGATAAAAAACATAATTCTTGAGAGTGATTAAAATATTTCATGTTTTGTTCTGAACTTTGATGTAATATAATAAAAGTCATACAATTATCACTGAAAAATTTACTGGACCGTTAGACCAACAACCTAAAACAAAATTACCGGACCAACAGCTGTTGTGATGGCCCCGGCCTGGGGCTAAATTCGTAGACTCAGTCCGCGAAACTAGCGGTTGTCCTATTGTCCGGGACAACCAGTTTTTCATTCGGATAACCAAAATTTTGGTTCGGACAACCAACTTTTCATTAACAAGTCAAATAAAAAGCAGTTAAATTTTCAGTTTCGGGCAATCACATTTCAAACCTTAATTTCACAGTCTGTAGACTGAGGAATTAAATCAATCCACTGATTTGAAAGCATCGCAACATTTGTAATGAAGATAAGATAGTAACTTACTCCATTTTAAAATATGTACTTACAAAATACACAGCTCCAAAACTTCCATGACCAATCTCACGCAAATCTGCAAACACTTTTTCTGGGTCATCTGTAGAGAAAAGACCGGCCACATCCGGATCTTTCAAGTTTCCTGCCTTGGAAGATGGCATTCTGACTGCACTTTATAATAGCTGTCTTATACCAGTCTTTTCAATCTGAACATTTATAACACCACAGTCCAAGACAAGTCCTACTACATTTTTTGTAGCTAGCCCATGGGTACATACACATCAATAGTCCACCTAGAAAATTCATATAAATATAATGAATACAGAATAGTAATTAGGATACATCAGAAGTTCCCACACAGTGTAACAAAAAATGCATTACTTGTGTGCTGAAAATCCTGACTTAAAACCTGTAGGGCACTATTTCTGGGTAGCATTTGTAACTAAATTGGTCTTTTTAATTTCGTCTTGTGAACCATTTCAGTTATGGAATAGTCCTCTTTCTAAGTCAACTGCTCATGATGCTTCTTCATGTGTCCCTTGGCGCAGATCATTTCACATGGTTTCCGGAACGCTTTGGACTTAATCCAAAGCATTGCAATGTAAATGTTAAAATAAAGGGTAGTCTGATTCTGAAACATCTGCAAAATATTAGTCACCTTTTGCCATGCCAGTTGAAGGTGTATTTTAGGTCATGTTGAATTTAGTTGATAAGATTTTAGTATCGGACTGTACACATGTTTCATAGAAATTTGTGTGTTTAACTGGACAACGAATGTGAGAGGTGTACCTGTCAGCTTTTCAAGAACAATTGACACTGACAATGAATTGCAAAGTAATGCATACTTCATCATCAAACTGACTAGTTGGGCAGAATTATTACAATATCTCTGAACAATTGATTTGAATCGTTCAGTAGGAAAACATGTTGGACATATTAAGAACACAAAGTTATTTTCATAATATAAACAGGGTAAGTACCAAAGTCATTTAAAGTATTTGTTAACAAAAGAAGCCAAGGTATCCCTAGATTCTTTAGATTTGAAAAAAGGCTTGACTGACTAAGTCACTAATTTGTAAGGGATATTTGCTATTGATTCTAAGTCAGAATATTACACCATTAACAATATAGGGGGTGAAATGTCTGCATTCACACATTGGGAGTGAACAGTCAGGGCCGAAAATGTCTGAGGAAGTGAAACATCTAAGCGAGGAAACGTCTTGGGGTGAAATGACTGGTATTCAGTTATAAGACAGTTAATGACCTGAAAACATGCAAATACTGAGGTCAGGAAGTAAGGCACAAAACAGTAAAAAAAGAACTTACAAAAAAGAAGTACATGTGCTTATGAAATCTAATGTATACTAATACACGAGTCAGTCAATGGAACATCAACTTGAACAAAATGAACTGAACCACTTCCTTTGACTATTCACATAAAGTTCGCGAGTTCGCAGCTCAGGAAGAAAATTTGACTAACTGCTAAAATCATTACAATGGGGGTACGTGCATTCGCAGTACTTGCACAGCTATTATAAGTATACCGTACCTGAAGACAAATATCACACTTCAACAATGCATGCAATGTAAATACACATCAATATTAACATAAATCCACTTATACTAAACAAAACAATGGAGATTCTATCCTTCAAGATGGCTGAATTTTGACATGCGCTTTAGCGACCTCCGAATACTGTAATTATCCAAACTTACTGTTTATTTTCTGGTAATGAAATGAAACATCGACAATTTTCGGTGATTATTTTCTCTTAAACAACTCTTTTGTTCATTGAAAGACAATAATTTTAGGGTTTTAATTCGCAAATATTCGTCCGTCGGAAAGTATCACATTACGTCACCGGAAAATTACAGTACTGCACTGAATAGAATACGCCTTGCTGATTGGTTACTTGTCACGTACGATAAGGCTAGACTAAATAATGGGTTGGATTCTCTGTGCTACTGGCTTCGATATAGCCTGGCCCCAGACTCACAAAAAATGAAGCTTCTGCTCAATTTCAACTCATTTAATCTGTGTTTTATTGTTTGTAATTCAGAATGTGGTATTAAAAGAAGGTAGGACAGTAAAGATGGTCTAATAACAGTTTCTCGCAATTTAAACATAGCTAGGGCCTTAAGCTAGCTGTTATTGTCTCTTGATATGGTATGATTCAATAAAATAGATTCAATGAAGTCTGTTGTTGGGAATTTGATTTTTGAGTCAACATTTGAGACCTTATTTGTCCACTAGACCAACAATATTTAGTGCTGCCAAATACGTTCAGCCTGATCATTTAAAATAAATTAAGGAAACAAATTGTAACATATTTCTGGTCAAAGACACAATATTTCTACACAGAAATACACGATCGAGTAAGTTTCAGAGTCCATTATTGTGTTTCTTCTCAATTTCGTTCGTGAAACTGGGACCAGGCTTTTATATAACCAGGTTTATACTGAGAAATATTTAAAAATAACTTCACGATGCAATCACTTGGAACGTACAACTCTCTGTTTGGCTCAAAATTAAGTAGCCCTCGTTTAATTGCCATTACTCGGCATTAGTTAGATTTAGAGGTGTCTATATAACTATACCTGGTTGTACATACAGTCGAACCTGTGTTACTGTGACGGCCACCTCCAAATAACGACCACCCGGTGAATAAAGACAATTTTTTAAAAAGCCATCATTGATAATTAGAACTAAATGACCTCTGAATAAAGGTCACCTGTCAATGAAGGCCACGTTTTGTCTTTCCTAAGGGTGGCCTTTGTTGACAGGTTTGACTGTTCGGCTTTCCTGTCAAACTTAACCAGATGAAAAATACTCAAAAACAATAAGGTGTATTGGAAGTTGTAACTTAAACTCTGAGGTCTAAACAATGTTTGTTTCAGGTTCCCCGACATACCACAATCCCCCACCCTCTATTTTTATTAGGCCCAATTAAGGACCGTACGTATACCCACTTTCTCTCTTTTATCACATGAGAGAAACATTTTATTTTCCAAAAGGCTAAAAAGCCCACAAGGATACAAATATGCATAATATATCAGATTGGCGAACAGTGAAATTTATATACATGTATAGATATGATTGTACAATCAAAGGAAGTATCATACTAATTAATGGTAAATAATAGACAAGAGTACTTCATATATTAAAAGGCGAACGTTTTATATCACGCTCGGAGAAGGTCAATATGTATTACAAACAAGAATGCAACTATGTATACTTCTGCATGTTTCATATGATAATAATCACATTTCCATCCGCTTTTCACTTTCAAGAGCTAAAACAACGATCGACCTACCATATTTTTGATGAGCATAGGCCTATAATCAGAAACAAACATATCATTACGCCTAAAAATAGCTTTATGATAAAGAATTTATATACTTGCATTGCTTGTTCAATTAAAACATTAATTGAGACACTTGAGCTTTGACTTTAATTGTGAGTAAATAAAACCATATCTAGTTTTATCATAGAGAATTTTATATATTTATCTATACAACATTTAAAATATTGAGTTTTTTTACCATCACCTTTAGGATACCATGTAGTAATATGTTGTTTAAAATTTTGTACAGATAAAATACTTTGTACAAGTCGAAATAAATGTATGTTCTGCTCTGTTCTATTCTGTTCTGATAATCCATCAAGGACGAGCTAGCACTCATAATCTTCAACAAAAGCCCGCCCGGCTAGCTCAGTGGTTAGAGCGTTTGTCTGATGATCGAGAGGTGATGAGTTCGAACCCCGGGCGAGGCTGACACTGTCCGTGAGAAATTTGACTGATTTAGTGATTAGTACTGGTTAATGCCTAAATGACCCCAGGAAAGCTGCTTAGGATAACTGCCCGCCACGATATGACTGAAATAATGTTGAAAATGGCGTAAAACCCGATGAAACGAACAAACAAACAATCTTCAACAATAAAACAATTCTTTATCCGCTTCGTATGACTCACGCTGAGGCACGTCGAGGCAGTAACTGTTGTCTCCGCTAAAATTTGCAGAGCATAAAAAATTGTTCAATTAATTCCATCTTAAAAATATTCATTCGATTGTGTTGTAATAAACTGAACGTATATAAACCTTGTATACTCAGTAAAGAATGTTTATATACATGATGTATGGTAAACTTGGATAACTTTATAGTTACATTACTGCCATATTAGCCTATATAATAACGTTCATGCTTCCGATAAATTTGGATTAAAACACGGTTTATATGGCCTCCAAAATGCATCAGAGACTTTCTTGGTAAAATAATCCGGGGGGACATGCCCCTGGACCCCCCTAGAGTGACCCGGGACATCCCTAGAGTGCTTGGGCTTATTTATTTCTGACTACGCCACTCTTTGCATTTGTAGGTTTTATAAATGAATGTTTGTATACGAGTGTCTATATTATTACTTGTTATGAATGTGTTGAATATAAACAGACACAATTTCGTATATTTAGTGAGAAAATCCGACCAGTTGACCACCCTTCGTAAATTTAAAAACAACCCAGCGTATTTGAAAAAAAGGAGGTAAGAAATTTCTTATTACATTCTGGGATGACATAACATTCAGTAGCCCAAAATTTATAATGAAATCCTTATTTAGATGTTTATGCGGCGAACAGAGGCCACATTATAAATATGAATAAAGCTAAAATTCTTAAAAGCCATCAAAACATAAATGATAGAAGTGAAACACCACACAATAGTTTTTTTTTTAAATAACGATGTTTAAAAAAATTTGTCACGACTATCAATGAATTATAAAGTGTATATATTAATTACAACCGGGAGTGACTATACTTATACTGTCGTGAAAGAGCCCCGAATGTTCTATCATTGAGAACTACGTGACCCCCACCCCTATGCCTCGATCCATCGGCAGACTTGCGTCATTTTGTAAATAAAACACGAACGTCAGGCATCAGTGACTCTATATATGTGTAAACGTGAATAATTAACCGATTTCTCTCGCGTGAAATTTACATGACGAATATAAATTATAATGAAATTCTGAACTTAAGAAGTATTTATCAATGAGGAACCTATTACAGTATTTCATAACTTCGTGACATTTTATAAACCTTATTACTTGTACACAAAAAAAATGCGCAATAAAAAAGCAAAATCTGATTAAAACATGCGTAGCAATAGGACGAAACATTTTAAGTTAGTGACTCTTTTTGTGGGAATGATAAAAGTTATCTTGCATCGGTTCAATCGTAACTAATCGGGCATTCCGTCACTGAGGATAAGCAATTTCGTTGGACAAAGTCTGCGTGGTTCCGATTGTCATTCCCGGACATTCACGACACGGACGAACGCCGTTGAGTTCCATTAATTTTGTGGTTATATGAGTTTTCCGTTTTAGTGATATGAACGGTGACGATATGAGAGTGGAATTTGATCTTTTGTTTACTTGTTTGTATATTTGTAATCGAGGGATTGTCTGTGTCTATATTAGTAACACTTTATTCGATATCGGACGAGCCTTAATAAAGTTTTAATAAAAACCAAAACTTGTTTTCATTTACACAAAAATGCTAATCATCCATAATACATGTACTCTTAGGAAGGTAAAAAGACATTTTTTTGGTAATTATTTATTTCCACATCCAATTTCACATTATAAAAGAACACAGGTATATGGTACAAATGCAGTGTAAATATAGATATTAATTATTTAACAGGCAAAAAAAAAATACTTTGTAATGGCCGGGTAATATCTTTTTTTTTCAATTAATATACCAATATCTAATCATTATTTGTAATTTATCGTTTTTATTAATCAGTGTTTCAAAAATCCAAAAGGCGAAGAATAGAAGAAATCTAATGGTTCTAAATCAAAGTTTTCTGAACTTTCCCTGGTAACATATAGGTAAAAAAACATATTCGCACGTGTGTGGTGTCGTCTGGTCGAGTATCTTAATATAAAAGACACAGACGAACTGTACTTAATGTTTTGTTTATGTCGTAGGGAAAATCGGTTCACTCTTTCCTTGATTTTATAAGTAATGAAAGTGATTGCAATACATTGTAATTATAGTATGTTGCATTTCTTTCTGTTTTGAGTCTGATTTCAATATTTCATTTAACTACTGACGGATAGTTAACCTATCCATAGGCACTCGATTCCGTGATTTTTATACGTTTACAGACGTTCTTTTGCAATTCCACCCATCAAACAATGCAAATCTGTCGAAAGAAAAATCTTCAATTTTTCCCTTATTGTGTGTATAAAATACACCAAGGTAGTGAACTCGCCATCTTTTCGTTTGACGGAAGTGACGAAAATAAGCGTGGGCCCCGGCTTTCCTTCTAAAAGCTGTCAAAACGTTTAAAGTTGGGGGCACACTATAACGAAAGCAAGGTTCCCGGAAAGTACGTGCAGATTACAAAATGTAGAAGGAAAGCCGGGACCCACGCTAAAGAACGTCTGTAAACGTATAAAAATCACGGAATCGAGTGCCTATGAACCTATCCAGTCTTCATGATTTTTTACCAGTACCGAGCTTATCCCGTACAATTACACAGCTCTTTCCAATCGGAACCCTCGGCGTTGTCTACAGAAAGTGCTCAGTTACGGAAATACCCGAGTAGCTACGATTGAGCTCATTCATGAACGGCGTCCAATCAAATCAAAGTACTGTAAGTACTCAAGGAAACTTAACTTACATTCACTTGCACTGCAACATGCATGGAAAAGGAACTAGTTTAATGATTGCATGGCGGCCATAGAAAAACGTTATACTTTAGCCTACATCAAAATTCATGAGCGCCGAGCGAGTGAAGGCTGTGGAAATCTGAACTATCGTAAAATATTCTAGGATATACCATAGGCATTCGATTCCGTGGTTTTTATACGTTTACAGACGTGATTTTTCAATTTAACTCATCAAACAACGAAACTCAGTCGAAAGAAATATCTTAAATTTTTCCCTTATTGAGTGTATAAAAACACCAAGGTAGTGCAGTCACCATTTTTTCGATTGACGGAAGTGACAAAATAAGCGTGGTTCCCGGCTTTGGTTAAATTGAAAAATAACGTCTGTAAACGTATAAAAATCATGGAATCGAGTGCCTATGGTATATACATGCAAACAAAACTTATCAAAGTTGGAACTCTGTCCGCATATTTTAATATGCACGAGATTTTCGTGCCAATTTTCGGGACTAACGACAGGTAATTTTTCAGTTTAGACATTTCTAAATCTGTATCTTAAATAAAACATTAGGTCGCATTTTATACGATGAGGAGTAATACGATTTATTCAGTGTATATTAATTGTAGTTTTAGATGTTCGTCGTTTTATAATTAATAAATAAAACATGAACTGTCATTTCACGCAATACATGGTAATGCATTCATTATAATTGACGTCTACATGTATATAAATATCATGTCACTGGTTTCTATCCGTCATTGTATCCTGACACCAACATGTCCTACAAATCCAGTGTCACGTGCCAAGTTTTCATTGAAAGAAAAAATAATTCTGTGGAGTGTCCGGTTGGATACAATATTAACAAACTTCTCGTCATATTTTCACATTTTATTTACGTATTGGTTTCCGCCGTTATGAATAGTTAGATTTTTTCTAGTAAAATACATGTTTTCATTTTGACATATCCCAAAATATACTGAGAGGGAAAAATAACGCTCCCCAAAATCGGACTTGCTAGTCTCCGTAACTTTATTAAGACATAATCGATTAATGCATGAACTCGACCTTTTTTGCAATTTGACGATGAATTTAACAAGATACGTAAAAACTAACAACCAGAACGATCACTTATGCTGTAAAAACTGCCCAGGCGTATCCTGTTATATTACCATCCTATTTGAATAAACACACGACACCACATATTTAAAATTCCTGAATAGAACGTTTAGGTTAGCCCGATATATAAAGGTGTCATATTTTGTAGTTTTTGTTTTTCAGGCTAAGTAAAATATCGGTTTTGGTTCCTAACTTGTAAAGCATATAATTTATTATGTTAATAGTCTGTCGGATTATCTGCCCCTGACAGTACTTGGTATCATACTAATCGAAGGGATATTGAGCAGGGAACCAGACTAATATGTTAAAAACATAAATTGGTAATTAAAAGCATTCAAGAAAACTAATTCAACAAACGTAACTTCTTTTAAACTACCAGGAAGTATCTTCCTTTTTTCTGTGGCTGAATTCACAGACATATGATGGACCTGCAGAAAAAAACTGTAATATATTTACTTATGACACCCCGACTTTTATATTAAATTAACCGAAATGAAAACTGGAAATGTGTCCGGATGACACGAATGTCCCCGCAGAGAGCTAAGTCAAAAAGGGGCCATAACTCTGATGAAAATGTTTTGATTTAACGGAAATCGAACTTGACCTGTATTCTATTGGTATATACAATAACATGAAACCTATCCATGAAATATTTCTTGAGTTATCGCTCAGAAACAAAAAAAATGAAAGGACAGACAGGATCGAGTAACACTGTATGGCCGTCCGCCATTTCGAAGGGCAGGGGCATAAAAAGTATCTCGTAACATGCCGCATTCAACTTAATTTGGATGTTTTGAATAAAATTTTGTACAATTTTACTATTATTGATCCGTTACTACTGCCTGTGACTTATTTTTTATTTCGCTCACCAGCGAAAATTATAACGCTGGCAGGGTTTTCTTTAGACGCCAAAAGTCGAGAGTCAAATAATTTATCACCCTTGGCTGTTTATCATTTAAAAAGTCAACAAAATATTATTATTGTTGTAATTGCAAATTTGATCTATTGGTGAGATTCTCAAGAGCCGGAAGCCTTATTTTTCTAAGTTCAAGGGTCAAAATACCGTTTAATGGTCGAATGAAAGCCTTGCACTGATATTAGTCGAATATACATGTAGGCCTACATGGTATGCGAGATGGATATATGTGCTCAATTTGAAAGATTTAGAGAGCAGAACTCGGGTGTCACTTATCATAGTTATGTTCGTTAAAAAATGTACACCATGATAATAAAAACATCTCCATTTTATCCATACGGGGGTCATGGTCTTTTTTTAAAACTTAACTGGTTCCCGTTTATTTGTCTGTATGAAGCTTTAGTGCACCTCACACGGAACGGGAACCAGTTTAACGATAAATCAGCTTTCCATAACCGTCACTCGCTCGGCGTGCATGAATTTTGATGCGGATTCAAGTACATGTACTACGTTTCTAAATCCACCATGCAATTGTTGAAATAGTTCCCGTTCTATGTTGCAACTAAAAATCTATGTAAGTTCAGTGTTCACGAGTACTTTCAGTGCTTTGATTTTTTCTACTTTGATTCCATTTTTCTTCTTGGTGGAAGGTACACGTGGATGTTTAATTTATAAACAACTAATTGAGTTGTAATGGAAGTATTTAACACCTGAATGAGTGCTAAAAATTCTACCCAAGAACGAAATGTAATTATCAAAGGGACACAACTCCCAAAACAAAACTTTTATAATTTTACGAGTTAACTCCCTTTAGTTAAATTCTGGAATGCGTAAGTATAAGTACTTGATGAGAAATACGCCTCGTGCATAAGTGTAAGGGTGCATTTTTGCGCTTTCAATTCACTCCTATTTCAACTCTAGGTACTCGTTTTCAAGAGTCAGTCTCAGAATGGCAGACTTTCAAACGAGTTTATCGTTCGCGATTGATAAAATGGGCACCAGGTTCCCATTGAAAGAGAAACAGGTTGTTTACATCGCCGGGTTCCCTCCATGGAAAGTAGCCCGTGAACAACAACAACAAAATGGCGGTCTGTTTGTTATGTCCGAGACACATATCTTTAGACAAACACCGAGGAGTTCCGACTGTTGAAAACTATCACCGTAAATATCAGTGAAAAGTGATAATATATCTGACATATATACAGCTTAATAATGATAATAACTCTAGGTTTTGTGTGTTCAAAACACGCCTGTCATGATCAATGCCAATACATAGTTCCCATATCTACAATATTTACCTCCCTTGGCAGCCATCTTAGTTGGCACATTTCTTATATGCTTAATAGAAAAAAATGAGAAATTGGTTATTAAATAACTCGTTTTATAAAAGATAACTTGATAATGAAGTTGTTAAGGCCATAAGCACATCAGTGAAAATGTAGTTGTCACATATAAATATCCTGTATTTAGAATTATCAAAAGGAAAACATAAATATCTTTTATGAATGCTTATGAATTTGCCAACAAAGATCGCTGCCAAGGGAGGTAAATATTGTAGATATGGGAACTATGTATATACATCATGTGCATGTTTTACTGTACTGTACGGATTTAATTTTTCGATGAATGCGAGGGTATAATGTTGGAAGTCTATGCCCCAGTCCGGTATAATCACGTTTTGCGGCGCATCTACATCACCATCAGCTGCATTTTAAATATTCTATTGTTGTTGTTAACTTTTCATATTGAGACAGTTGGTTTATAAATCGAAGTTAATTTAGTTAATGTTTGTCAATAAACCATTTATTATTGGCAAGGGAAAGAACTATGACATTTAGTGCACTTTCGCAACTTTGAGTCGTATTTGCAGGGATTTGGGGCACTGTCAAACTAATATGATTCACTTGAATCGTGCATTTCATTTAAACCGTCATTAAACATAACATTATTACCAACTTTCGATTAAGATGGCATTTTGGCCATATGCATATCTTTTACTTTTCAATAAATTCAATACGGAATCCATACTCATTTAATATCCTCTATAAATAGAACTGATCACAAGTAAAAATGAAAATGTAATTAAAAGATTGGGAATATACATTGTATGTTCAAAAGCGGCATTTTTGTGTAAAAAACAAATGATACAAATTTAATTATTCAACGATTTATCACAATATAATTTCTTCTAATGTATGATATATAATTATCATTATTTTATTTTTGATTTGATATCTATTATCATACGATAATGTATACATCTTCTCCCTGAAGTGTATTTATAGATTTGTTTTGTCGTATGCATATATATTATACTTTCAGTGATAGATATAAGCCGAAAACTGTCCATTATGTAAAATATTGGAGTGTTTGAGGCGCGTAGCGCCGAAGACACTCCAATATTTTACATAATGGGCAGTTTGAGGTTTATATGTAACTTAAATCATTTCGAAAGGATTACACAATTCATTGACCATGACAATTTATCATTTTTAAAGGCATCCGTCAATACACTTTACTCATTAAAAGTCACTAAAGAAGGCTATTGGCTTTATGATTCATTTTTCTTGCATTATGATGACCAGATAAATAGACAAGATAGCGTGTGAATTTGACTGCTTAAAAGCCGTTACGGCAGGTACCTTTAAATCAACTCTTTCAATCACACTGCACGGGAAGCACGAGGAATGTACATTTTATTCAAACCTGTTCGCATCGACTCAAGCCGTGTCATTCCTATGTATTCGTTTGTTGGGAGTGGGTTTGTAAAACAGCGTGGAACAATGTGGAAGATGTGAATAGGAAAAAACTGTTTATGTAGGATATCCGTGTAACACTCGTTTGATTTGATTTGTAATATTTTAAGGTATGAATTGTATTGAAAATTTGTTCATAATGAGTATTATGAAATTTGATCAGTTGATTCTTCACATTTATTTGTGTTGTACACAAAAGGCGGAATATAATGCAACCGGTGCGGGGCTTAACCCGCAATCTCCTGCTTGCAAGTCAGAAAGCTCTACCAACTGAGCTTATCGGGTTAACAATATTACAGCCAATTCATAAATACAAGTACAATGTACAGTACTGCTACATTCATCCTACTATTTAATTCAAAATAATTTATCACGACAATCAGAGGATTCTTGACTAACCCAATCTTTGCTTCATCCTCAGTGTAGTATTCCAAGGTTGGTCTCACATTCATGGCACCAAAGGTAATAGGAAGAGGAAATTAATGTACCCGATGCGGGGCTCGAATCCGCGAACTACTTCTTGCAATCAGATGCTCTGCAAACTGAGCTAATCGGGCAGTTTATAGTACAGCCTGCTTATTAATACGAGTACTATGATACAGTACTGCTGGATTTTCATTAAATCTTAAAAAAAGACCATGGACTTCTATACATATAAACAAGTCCTTGACAAGACTCGTAAGATATATTTATTTTCAGATCATTACAGCATTCGATAATTTTACGCATGCGTCGTTTTTAGTGTCCAAATTTGAGTTGCAGTCCAATATGTCGACTACACTCCAATATTACAAAAAATACCGGACAGCTGTCCATTGAGAGCGATCCATTCGTAAAATTATTGGACAGTGAGAACAAAAGGATGACGTCACAGGAATTATTTAATGTATGTTATCAATGTATTTGTTTGTAAATATGTTGTCCTCATGGGCCAGTTGGCCTAATGGATCTGAAAATAAAATATCTATCTATATAATTATATATTGGTCCATATGCATCTTATGCTATTTATAATTTATTTGTGTTTTACAGACAAAATCCTATTTCGACATTGTCGAACCCAAAATTATATTAAATTGGTTAAAATATAGATTCTACTGTTTAATAATAAAATTTATGACAATTTTACCATCACAGGTCCGTTACTACTGCATGTAATCGTAAAAATAAAAACATTGTTGTGACAAGCGGGAAACGTGTTTGAAATTATGATAGATCACGTGACGGTCTGAATTATACACTACTCACATTTTATGATGAATGGCCACACAAAACACATCATAACGTAAAATAAGTAAATGTAGTGAACATTTTGCGAATACCATGAAGATGCATCATTAACGTGTCATTGATTTTGTAGTAAAGCGTGGTTGCAGTGTCTCCGGATATACAGTAAAGATTTAGATATAGTCAAATACTGTAAGGACAAGCCGCGTTTTTATTGTCATGGTTATAACGAATTCACGGTGGATATAGTGAAGATATTCATTGGGCTTCCAATTAAATATAACATGCTCTATTGTATTATTTTTACCTTCTAAGTGTGTTATATTAATACAATGAACAGTGGCAGTTTTTGTATTCATTTTGACCCCATAATCAGCATTTTTTTCATCGATAGTTTAACAAACGGGGTGCCGAACATTTCATCGTGAAGTGAATCTTACACAAAAATAGAAAATGTTTTAATGGATTTTGGAAAATGAACACCCATAAAAGCAGGTAAGTTGAACAAATCTTCCTTTAGCTTGCGGTTTATTCTAACTGCTAAGCGTGGGTACATACATACAAGTTTCAAATTACAATGTAATAAAAAATACATTTTTTATACACATTCAGGGCTTTTGACCCTTAAAAGGTTGTTTTGACCTTTGGAATTAGTAAAATAAGCTTCTGACACTTGAGAATATGTACCAATACATAGTTCCCACATCTACAATATTTACCTCCCTTGGCGGCCATCTTGCTTGGCAAATTTCTTTTGCGCTTAATAGAAAAAATCAGAAAATTGGTTATTAAACAACTTAATTTATAAAAGATAACTTAATCATGAAGTTGTTAAGGTCATAATCACATCAGGTTTAAGAAAATGTAGTTGTAACATATAAATATCCTATATTTAGAATTATCAAAACAAAAATATAAATATCTTCTATTAGTGCTTGTTGAATTTGCCAAGCAAGATGGCCGCCAAGGGAGGTAAATATTGTAGATGTGGGAACTATGTATTGGACGGAATTGCTTTTCAAGCAGTAGGGAATTTTGTTGACATTTGAAATCATAAAACACTAACGTATATTGACCCTAAACTTTTGATGTCTAATGAGAAGCCTGTATATATATTATATTGGTTATTTGTTACGATCAAAATTATTCTTGAACAAACAAGACGAAAGCATTAAATATGCGAATTATAGGAAGTTCATGGAAATATAGGGCGCGAGTAAATACATGTACATGTATATAATATTGCAGTTTCGGTGCGAAAGAATCTGTAATGGTGTATATTAAGTAACAAGGCATACATGTACTATAAAAAAACTACAAAAAAAACAGGAGTATAATTAGAACGTTATAAATTTTAATTTATTATCTGATGTTCAACGGTCCATTCGACAACCATGGTAATTTATTTCAGAGCCGCTCTTAAGAGACCGGGGGAGATAAGATACGGGAGAAACGGGAATTTATATGCTCCGAATATAGAACTGTCAACTACTAATGTAAGAAAGCATATATATATAGGCTGTCATCTAAAAGTGACGGCGTAACTGTCACATATTTTTGACACTGAACAGAAGGGATAAACAATATAAGCCGTTCTAAACGTTCTCAATTTAAATACGGTGTAACTTCTGAAATCCGTACACACGTGGGACCGGACAAAATGTCCAGATTTTCGAGATTTCCATGATTGAGAAGTCTAGAATGATCTGAACAAGTGCAGCTGTTAAATACCAGAGGTTCTTTATGTCGAAAATAGGGACATCATTGTTTATTTATTTATAATACAATGTGGAAATACAACACTGAGACATGATGCAAAAATTAAAAGATAAACATTTCTAGGATGTATTAGTAAAAATCTAATACATTTGTATACCTGTATCTTATACATTGTATTAACGCAAACAAGTTTTATATTGTAAAGCGTACATGTAGTTACATTTTATTTACATTTGTGTGTTTACAGTTTTGCGATGTGTTGCAAAAAAAAGTATAACCCAATTATTAGTTGTCATGCAGTTTATAACTACATGTATTTATCGTAACATTCGGCTGCATGTAATTTAATCACACGATTATAATGCGTGTCAAAAAGATCGATTTTATGGATTTTAACATGATCTTTATATTCTATTTTCAGAATTGCACAGGCTTACATGAATATACAAGGTATCTTACTTGCCCATTATAGCAGAATAGTAAAATGTCTGTTTGTTGTGGTGGCGAGCGTTCTCCTGGCTATTGTATTGGTAAAGTATTATCAGGAACCAATGTTTGAAATTACGAAGGAAGACTTCATGACGTATCGAACATTTCAAGCCAACAGAAATTCACTGAAAGACATTAAAGTTATTCACGGAGAATATACCGATGTAAGCGACAAATCCCACGAAGTTTCGTTAGCACCGGAAACGAAACTTCATGACTTATGTGATCGGTTAAACACTATAGATAGAAGTAAAATTACCAGCCCTGAATATTCTAAAATTGCATTCGTAACTATTAACAACGATGGAGTTATTTTTGTTTCCATGCACACGTACGACATGCTCAACAGACCAAGTGCACATGGAGATGACGTCATAGTTGTTTGGGCCTCTGAAAGAAATGGCGACGGTCGTGTTTCCGGTAAAGTTATTGATCATAAAAACGGTTCATACACCGGTATTATAATACCTTTCTGGTCGGGACAGACAGTTATAAAAGCGAAACTAGCATCTTCAATTATCAACACGTGTCTTAAAATGAAGGCAATTAAAAACTACGGAAATGCTGTTTTCGCTATGCAGCAAGGGTGGGGAATTCGTGGTACATTTAAAAGGAACAGATTTGTAGAGATAACACCATGTGGAGCCAACCCGACCATATTTGGATATGCTAATATTTGCAATTTAACAGAGTTGAATGGTGGTATGCCCTGGTATTGCGGAAAACCAAAGGGAAATACTTTACTCTGTTCTAATATAGCTTCGTTTAGAACTGGGAAATTCGATACAAAATGGGCCAGTCAACAGGAGAAGATTCAAAATGTAGGCCATGGAGTTTTTGGATCAACTATAACTGTAAATGTACAATTGCCCACACATCTTACGCCGCAAGTTTCATGCAAAGATAGTCAACCAAATATTAGTTGGGTGGACATCGCGCCAAGTGGTTATTGGATAAACAGCACCTGGCATATGACAAGATGTAAAAGTGACATAAAACAAGACTTCAAGCAATACAGAAAATGTTTGAGAGGTAAAACCATCTTCATAGCTGGTGATTCAACATTAAGACAATATGCGGATTTTATTCTGAAAAATATTCTGGGTATTAATAGTAAATTTAAACAAGCAAGTGTCGGAATACACAGTGTATATCACGATTTTGAAAATATGTATAAAGAATACGGTATAACACTGAGATATCTTAAACACGAAATGCCATTTCACAATCCCGGATTACCATCAGTAGCAATAAAATCCATCCCTCAATTGTTAGAATCTTTGGCGACAGAAAACATATCTGACTTAGTCGTAGTTGCTAACTACAACTCACATTATACTGCATACCCACCATTCGTATACAGGCATGCTCAAAATCAATTGAAGACATCATATAAAAAGTTACATTTAGCAAACCCTGCCGCAAAACTGTTTGTAAAGAAACCTCATTTAGTAATTGACGATTCCAGATGGTTTGATCCACACATTGACTTAGTTAACACAGAAATATTGAGAGAGGAGTTTTCAGATGTCCGAGACGAAGTGTTTTTACTGGATACTTGGTCAATAAGTGTGGCATATAACAGTCAACTTTTACATCCAACAGGCGTTGCCATGGTCAGTCAAATGCATCAGTTTCTATCTTATATTTGTTAATACAAAGTTTGCGTTTTAAAAGCTAGAAAGCAGCTGGGTCCGTTCGGTTTGTCAGGAGAGGCGTGGACATGAACAGAACATTGTTGTGCAGAAATGGGTACACAATCAAGTCCCAGCGCAGTATGCACTTACGTGACACCCGATTAAAACTACAGTACCTTCAGTGCTTTGATTTTATGACGTTCTTTTCGTTTCTAAGACATATTTGCGTTATTTGCTTATGGTTGCTGAGTTTGGTTCCCGTCTCTAATACCGTAAGATTGGAGACGGGAACCAGACTAATGTCTATTAAAGCAGGAAATGTTAGACTTTGTTAAAATCTGAATTCTATTAGCTACTTTTCAGACATGTCATATTTGGTATCCGGCTTTTTAGTTTTACTGATACGATAAGCTGAAATCCAGGCTGGTCTTAATTTTCGGAACGTTCGGTGCTCTAGGTGTGGTCATGTTGTTTGGGTAGTAAATCCTTAACATAATACCGCTTCACTGCATCTGGATTTGTTTGCATTTTCTTTAAAAATCGGGACAATTATTCCTTTTCCACAAGAAACTGGATATCCGCCAGTATTTCCATGTAGAGAATATCACGCAATGATTATTCAATAATACAGGGATCGTGTTTGTGTGAATTTAACACATATAGGTGTCGTCGAGTTAGTGTAATATGACAACTAATTAATTACTTTAGTAGTGTAGTAGTGGGTCAAGCGAATTGCCATATAATATTCTGTCTCGGACATGCAGAACATGAACGTGTAGTGTACGCGTATATGTTAATATGTACATGTAGTATAATAATACTTGACTATTTACTATAATACAACAATTTTACCATTATTCAGCGCAATCAGTTTTAGCAATATTGACATTATAACATCTGGTATGTATGAAATGTTGCTCACTTTTCAATTTGTCAATATTTTGATATATATGTAACATCGCCTCAATCGTTTAAAATGACAAAATGACAACTACATGTATAATTATGTTATACGCGGATACCGTCAAACCTGTGTTAGTGGTCACCTCCGAATTAATGCTTACCTCTGAATAAAGGCCATTATTTTAAAAGCTGTACTTGATTAAATAGAATAAATTACCTCGAATAAAGATCACCTGTCAATAAACACCACATTTTATATTTCCGCAAAGTGGCCCTTGTTCACAGGTATGACGTTATATGATAAAATGGCTATGGTCTAAGGTTTAACAATTTGAAACCGTTGATCAATATCAGACAATATCAATATCGCACAGTCAAACCTGTGAACAAAGGCCACCCTTGGGAAAGACGAAATATGGTCTTTATTGACAGGTGGATGGCGTTTATTCAGAGGTCATTTTGCTCTAAACAGCCGATGACGCTTTTTAAACGAATTACCTTTGTTTACACGATGACCTTTACTCGGAGGTGGCTGCTAACGCAGGATTGAATGTACTTCGTGTTTGTTTTGATGTTTGTATTATTTTGATTTTGATAAAACTCTGAAAATATTCTGTTATAGTTGATCTTATTGGAACGTTTTGTAACAGTATTTTATACGTAAAATACAGCTGAAAGCGACCACATGCATTCATTGGACTTTTTTTATTTAGTGGTACATACAATTTCTTTTCGTTCGTTTTTGTTCTATAACTTCTTCATTTCAATAAAATTGAAACTCGACCTCCGAGTCTGTTCACAAGCTTAATAACTTTAAAATCAGATGTTACAAAATGTATTGACACTTTGATGACTTACGAATTTGTCCTAAACGCGATAAGAATTTAGGACTTCTGATAGATCAGCCTGTCTTTATTTTCCTCCAATTACTGGAGATTATAACATATTCATACAAGGTAATAAACTCAACTGAAAATAAAAAATCATAATCGGCTAGCATTGTTAAGAACATTATTATACATACATTTGTAAGTGTACATGGGTATAGTATTTCAAAATTTTACACAGTAACTCGGTACAATTGTACAAAAGTATGGCATGACGAAAGTTGCAATATTCTATAGCAAATATATTCATTCATTCAATATATTTATATTCTAAAAATAGAATACTTGATAAAAAAATTATTTAAATCTATTCCAAAAAAATATTGACTGAAAATTATTCACTTAATGGCATAATAAACATGTTGGGAAATCGGGTTTACTGTAACACGAGTTCAGGTTGTGTTTAAGTTGAGCAATTGTGACTGAATCTCACAGTTTCCAGTTGTGACGTATATTGACGGGAAATTGAGACGGGAACCAAGTCAGGACATGCGCAGTAATGTGAAGTTTGATTAAAGTAAAAAACATAAAACAATCGTATCTACCAATTACAACCTTTTTTGCACTGAGCCGTCGGAGTGTTTTAATAAACTTTGGATAATGGATATTCATAAAAATAGGTTAGTTGAGCAAATATTTCTTTGTTTTACGATTAAGTTCAACTTCTACAACAAATCGTACTGTTCACGCAGGGTTTGTTTTTGTGTCAATCACACGTAGGTACATGTACATACAATTTCCAGTTTGTGAACAAATACATTTGTGAAGAATAATTTTTTGATACACGTGTGTACATAATATTCGTTACAATAAAAAATGATCTTTGAACAAACAAGACGAAAGCATTACAGTAAATTCAAGGATAGACAGAGCGCGAATACATAAATACAGTATAACTTCTGAAATCCGGAAAATTATGAAATCCAGACGATTTTTTTTGTCTGACACAATAATTATGTCAATCAAATTAAACGTATAATGACCTACATTTATTTCGACCTGTACAAAGTACATCGTCAATACATAATGCATCTTAAACAACATATATACATGGTCACATCGAATCAATATGATTTTTTACAACAGCAAAGTGAATAACTAAATCAAAAAAGTATTATATCAATCAAAAGGGTGAACATACGTGTATAAATCTATATACATTTGTATGTTAAAATCTTGATATAAACATATTTCTTACAACAGCAAAATGGATACATGTATAGGTATATAGACACATCAATTGTATAGATCAATTGTCTAATGATCAAGGTATAATATTGGACGATATCATTGTAAAGGTAATCACTGTTAACTGATTGCCAAAATAATTTATAGTTAAAGACATTGAACAGCTACTATATAAGTGACCCCCCCCCAAAATCCACATGTGGTCTAATCTCTTTTATTGCCCCTAATCAGATAAAACCAGTCTGGTCACGGTCTGTAGACTTGACACCTAGTCAAAAAGTGGGGTAATAAATTTTATTGATTTACACTGATAATAAGTTTATGACTAAATTGCTTTTGTTTTTATAATAAGCATTGAGTAACAGATTATGTAAACAGGTGCTAGTCTATCAATGACCCTGTCTGTTTTATTACCCCCTACTGTGGAATTAGGGGACTTTCTGGTCCATAAGTCACATCCCTCGCATTCCTGGTTCAATGTCATTCACGTGAACCAGAGTATTGGATAAGGTGACATGTACATGTATATAATTTTTACAAAATGAAGCGGATTTGAGTGGTTCGAACTCGGTCAATGGCACTAAAAAATATTTGCATTGTACACTTATTTATGAATATGCAAATTATATGAATATATAGATAAAATAAATAAATCGATAGTATGCATTAATCGATAATATCAATAGATCGATAAGATGCAAAAATCGAAAAGATTAATGATACGGATTTTTAACATGATCGTTATATTTTATTTTCAGAATTGCACAGGCTTGCACGTGTATAAAGGGTATTTTACTTGCCCATCGTAGCAGAATAGTAAACTGTCTATTTGTTATGGTGGCGAGCGTCCTCCTGGCTATTGTATTGGTAAAGTATTATCAGGAACCAATGTTTGAAATTTCAAAGGGAGACTTCATGACGTATCGAGCATTTCAAGACAACAGAAATTCATCGAAAGACATTAAAGTTATCCACGAAGAATACACCGATGTAGGCAACAAATCCCACGAAGTCTCGTTAGCACCGGAAACGAAACTTCGTGACTTATGTGATCGGTTGAACACTACAGATAGAAATAAAATTACAAGCCCTAAATATTCTAAAATTGCATTCGTAACTATTAACAACGATGGAGTTATTATTTTTTCCATGCACACGTACGACTTACTTAATAGACCAAGTGCATATGGAAATGACGTCATAGTTGTTTGGGCCTCTGAAAAAAATGGCGACGGTCGTGTTTCCGGTGAAGTTATTGATCATAAAAACGGTTCATACACCGGTATTATAATACCTTTCTGGTCGGGACAGACAGTTATAAAAGCGAAACTAGCATCTTCAATTATCAACACATGCCTCAGAATGAAGGCTATAAAAAACTACGGTAATACTGTTTTCGCTTTGCAGCAAGGATGGGGAATTCGTGGTACATTTAAAAGGAACAGATTTGTAGAGATAACACCATGTGGAGCCAACCCGACCATATTTGGATATGCTAACATTTGCAATTTAACATATTTAAATGGTGGTATGCCCTGGTATTGCGGAAAACCAAAAGAAAAGAATTTGCTCTGTTCTAATATCACTTCGTTTGCAATTGGGAAATTTGATACAAAACCGGCTAGCCAACAGGAGAAGATTCAAAATGTAGGCAACGGGGTATTTGGATCAACTATAACTGTAAATGTACAATTGCCCACACATCTTACGCCGCAAGTTTCATGCAAAGATAGTCAACTAAGTACTAGCTGGGTGGACAAAGCGCCAAGTGGTTATTGGATAAACAGAGCCTGGCATATGACAAGATGTAAAAGTGACATAAAACAAGACTTTAAACGGTACAGAAACTGTTTGAGAGGTAAAACCATCTTCATAGCTGGCGATTCAACATTAAGACAATATGCGGATTTTATTTTGAATAATATTCTGGGTATTAATAGTAAATTTTTAAAGACAGGTGTTGGAAAACATGGTGAATATCAAAATTATAAAAATGTGTTTAAAGAATACGGTATAACACTGACGTTTCTTAGACACGAAATGCCATTTCACAATACCGGATTGCCATCATTAGCAATAAAATCCATCCCACAGTTGTTAGAATCTTTGGCGACAGAAAACATATCAGATTTAGTAGTAGTTGCTAACTACAACTCACATTATACCGCGTACCCACCATTCGTATACAGACATGCTCAAAATCAATTGAAGACATCATATAAAAAGTTACATTTAGCAAACCCTGTCGCAAAACTGTTTGTAAAGAAACCTCATTTAGTAATTTACGATTCTAGATGGTTTGATCCACACATTGACTTAGTTAACACAGAAATATTGAGAGAGGAGTTTTCAGATGTCCGAGACGAAGTGTTTTTACTGGATACTTGGTCAATAAGTGTGGCACATAACAGTCAATCTTTACATCCAACAGGCGTTGCCATGGTCAGTCAAATGCATCAGTTTCTATCTTATATTTGTTAATATAAAAATGCTATTAAAAATGACAAATACAATGCAGTTCAGTCAATCATTTATGTTTTGTTTATTCATCTCTATTTCGATTGCATGTCGTGTAATGGCGTCGTTGTATTAGCATAACAGTGTGATATAAAACGTAACGACAACAACGTTCATAGTAAAGATGCTGCAGATTATACGTATTTTTGTAAAGATAATGATGAAAATATTATTTTGAAAACATAACATATAATCTTTATTTGGCATAAAATTGCATAATATATATCTATAGCCAATAAATAATCATATGTGAAAAGTGATAAATGTATGTAAAACAATTTTCCACATATAACATTTTAGATAAAATCATTACCTTTTAAATTATGTAACTTATTTAAAAATAACTATTTATCTTGGGCAGTATTTTTGCACTTGACAAGTTGAATGAAGCAGACAACACGGTTTGAAATTTACTCTATGTTCTATGTGAATATAGAAGAAAATGCCATATTTCAGACTAAAAATGGGCTAACAATTCATAAGTGCCAATAAATTACCACATATGACATTTTAGAGAAAATATTTTACTGTTAAATGAGATAAACCAAAATAAAATAAATTTGCATCTTGTGCAGTATCTTTAATGATTTATAACACAATTTTTTGACAAATTTTGCTTTCTTTTGAGCTCGATCTTCGGTAATTTCCGTTTTGCCGATGTTTACCGATGCATGTACCAGCACAGCGGGTGGCTTATACACATTGGAATGTAGATATATCATTATATCATATGCTCAGCTTTATGGTTGAAAATCCCTGATAGACGTATGTTTAATTTCGTGTGAATACGAACAGATGCGTGAAACAATATCGTGATAATATAATTCCTCATTAATTGGCTAAATACTATCAAGAACTTATATACATATGTATGTATAGATGTCCTTGATACGATCTAATATTTCTTTCCATTATACATGTACTGAATTGTTATTTATTAAATTTTTGCATTAAATTTTATTTTATTGAACACGCATGTACTTATGATTTTATGTATATATTTTTTTTCATGTATATGTTATGGCGATAAGCTGTTATGCTCAAGTCTAAAATAAAATTTCTGTTCCCTAATTCTAATGTAATAAGATAAGATATTGTAAATTGATGATTCCAGTAGACAAATTATAGCGTTACTGTAAGGAAAGTTTTGAATATATTTTTTAAAAGTTCTAAAGTTCAAATTCTTCGAAGTAAATATCCCAAGAGTGAATAATTCTAAACAGGAATTTTAGAAAATTTCTGCTACAAGCATTGTATTTTTAAACGAATAAACGAGTGTTTATGATAAAATTCTAATATCTAATTTTAATAAATGTACCAAAATCTTATTTATCATTATTGTTTCTATCCTTGATTGTAATACGAACTGATATGTACATAGTAATAATATCGTTTAAATATAAAATCGTTTATCTGTCGATTAACAGTTTTAATGCAATTAGAATTGAATATTATTACACAGCCAGATTAAAGGATCAAAATACGAGTAGCTTTCTATATCAAAGTAATGCACAACACAAAAAGATTTGTTTAACCATGATTGACTCATTTTATGGCCTTAGACACAATAAACGACCTATACATAGTTCCAACATCAACAATATTTACCTCCCTTGGCAGCCATCTTGTTTGGCAAATTTCTTATGCGCTTAATAGAAAAAATCAGAAATTTGGTTATTAAACAACTCAATTTATAAAAGATAACTTAATCTTGAAGTTGTTAAAGCCATAAGCACATCAGGGTTAAGAATTTTTTTTTGTTACAAATGAATATTTAGAATTATCAAAACAAAAGTATAAATATCTTCTATCAATGCTTGTTGAATTTGCCAAACAAGATGGCTGCCAAGGTAAATATTGTAGATGTGGGAACTATGTATTGCGATAAGTAAATTATATTAAATTTTACATCAACACAAATTTCATTACTTTTACTATTAGTGAATAAGAAAACTGGTTCTCGACCTGCATAACAATATTCAAAGTTCAAAGTTTATTGGCATGAACAGCAATGATAAATTGCCTTTGGCCATTTACATTATATTTGGATTTTATGGCAAAGACATATTACATAGTTAAACAAGAATAATACAATTGATTAAACAATAAATAGAAAAACAAATTTAATGTATACAGAAAAACAGTGATCATTTGAATAAGATTTGAACAAAATATAAATGAATATAAATATGAAAAGAAACAGTATCAGATTTCTAGGGTATCTTTTCTTTGATTCATGGCACGGTCAATATATTTTGCTAATTTAATGATTTTGGTTTTATTTTTTGATGACAATAATGTGGAAAATTTATTAATATTAGGCTAGGAAAAATGTCCTAAAAATATTTTCTTATATTATTATATAGTGAACAACATAATAAAAAGTGGTATTCCTATTCAACAACATTCATAAGGCATAATCTACATGTTCTATTTTCCCTGTTGATTCCAACCCATCGCCCAGTTTTTGTTTCTAATTTATGGGAACTCAGTCTAAAAGAACTATAATATTTTCTTAGTCTGTCATTATTTAGTATGGTTAGATAATCTTCAAACTCATTTTTTTATGAAGACAATAATATCTTAATTGAGATGTATTTTTAATAGAATCATCCCATTCCTGTATGAATTGATCACGCAATCTTTGTTTAAGTTGTGGCATATAATTAAAATTTATATTAAAGTTAATTCTAATGTTTAAAAAACCTAAATGGTCAAGGATAGAGTTTATACGGGAGGCCCAGCTGTTTCTGATATTTTGATTATTTAGGTTAAGCATCATATTATGCATTGGAGTACCAGGATTTTTCATAATTTTATGCCAATATTTAATTGATCTTTCTTTAGCCAATATAATTAGGGGACACCGCCCGAGCTCTCCATAAATTGCATAAGTTGGTGTTTGTCTTTTTACTCCTACTATATATTTACAAAATTTTAAATGAAGTTTTTCGGCATATTAAAGTTATAAACTCCCCAAACCTCAGAGCCGTATAATAAAATTGGCATTACCATGCTATCAAATAAAGACAACATCTAATTTTACTCTATCAAAAAGTGCAAGTAGATTATGGTAGACTCTCAATGCTTGATCATATAGTGGTTTTGAGGCACTTGACAAATTGTCTGTGTAATTAAAATTCATCCCCAAATATGTAAACGATTCAACAAAATCAATTTTATTACCGTCAATGAAAAATTCAGTAGTTCTATTTTACTTCCTCTTTTCGAATACAGACATCTTAGTTTTATTTACATTTATCTTTTACCCCCATTTCTCGGAATACTGAAGGATGCTTTCAATTTGAGCTTGCAGGCTAGTTGGATCAGTCTTAAATAAAACTATATCATCTGCAAACAATATCATAAACATAGACAAGAGTTCAAAATCATTATCAGTTAATGATTGAAAATTAATGTTTTCAGTTACATCATTTATGAATAGTATAAACAAAAGTGGCGACAAAGGTTCACCTTGTTTTAATCCAACTGTTATGTAAAAAAATCGGAAAGTTCCCGGTATGATGGTGCTTGACAGTTTAACACAAGATTGTACATTGTTATACATACTTATAATCATATTAATCAGTTTACAGCTAAAACCTGATTGAATAAAGTTTAGCCATAGGGCATCGCTATTTACTAAATAAAATGCTCGTTGGTAATCAATACAATAAATATGCACCAGAGTTTTGACTTATGTTCTAACACTTTTAGGATAATTGCATGTAACAGAAAAATTGCATCACTTGTTGAACGGTTCCATTGGAAAGAAGACGCTTCGTTTGTTCAACTTGCAAAACTGGTTTCAACGGAATACTACATAATGTAAGCTAAATTACATCTAGTCGTAATATTACTGATTTTAAAAATAATCACAGAGAACCCCAACCGGACAAAACCCACCTCCGTGGTCGAGTGGTTAAGGTCGATGACTTCAAATCACTGTAACCTCTCACTAAAAGAGGGTCGTGGGTTCAAGCCCAGCTACCGACCATGTCTTTTTATGTGAGAAAGTAGGCAGTTGCTTACGGAGGATGGGAGTCTAGAACTAGTTCTTCACAGGAACAATTGTCAGGTGAACTGTCCGCATCATATGACTGTTGGTTGAAAAGGGACGTTAAACTCGATGAAACAAACAGACAAACAAACAAAAAACCAACCGGATAAGTCTTATTTCCTTAAGTCTACATGTTCCTTAGGAATAGTATCGATATAGTGTAGTCCATATGAATAAAGAGAGTCATTAAAAATATAATTTGATACAAATACTATAATAGTATATATACCAGCCTTGTTTGAAAAATAATACATGAACATGCATGTATTTGTACATTTTGTAAAGAATCCCATATTTGTATTTTGTATAACCATATAACATGATATATCCATTAAATTGTGTTTTTGCAATGCGTGAAATTTTGGACGTGTTGCCTTTTTTTCAAATAAAATCTATCAACCTGTCCATCCGTCCGTTTGCAAATATAAATAACATTAATTTCAATAATTTGTGATAACTTTTTGACTTAGACACTAAACCTCGTTGTTAGTCAATAATGAACAATCAAGCTGTGATTAATAAAAAAGTTCGTACTAAAAATCAGGTCAGGAAATAGTAAACAAATACAAAAAATTGTATTAATTTTAATATTATTAAATTCATTTACAGTATCACCATCGTCATAATTTAATTATTAAATATAAGATTGGCATTGTATCGTGAAATAATGTTCTATAGTTCCGTTTCTTCCTGTATTTAAGTTTATAGGAGATTATCACAATTCGACCTGTAAGGTGATATTATCTACTTATCATTTAATTATTTAATGACAAGACAATATCCGTCATCTTTGTTTTCTCAAACACATTTTGCTAATCCTACTCGGTTATTAGAATATTTGCCCTAAATGTTGTGTCGACACCACGATATGTTGCTACAATTAATGGTGTAAACAACACTATGATGACACAATGTACCTGCAGATTATCACACGGAAGCATATTATTTGTTAATTAGAAGAGTTGACAAGCTTATCTCGCTTTAACTAATGAACAGAACAGAATACGTATATAAGTCAGAAACAGTATCACAGTATTATCATATTTATTTTTGTTTCATATCGCTCAGACAACCATCTAAAAGTGCGCATTTCGCTTTCATCTGTTGTGATAAAGTTATTTAACGAATCATGCACTTTAGGTAAGTTATTTCATAATTTTTTTCCAAGTTTAAGTTTATATTTACTTATTTATTTATTCGGGTTTAATGCCGTTTTTTAACAAAATTATATACGGCGGTCGGTTCACTTAACCAGTTTTCCTGGACTGTATTCTAACCAGTACAAACTTATCCTTCCACAAGAAACAGGCAATTTCTCCACAAGTGGAGGTAAAATAACAATATAAATTATTGTTGTCAAATTTTCATGGAATGGTATGACCTGCTGTGACCGGGAATCGAACCCGGGTCCCCGGGTTATAAATCAAGCGCAAATTTAAATCAATTTTCGAAGTCAATAAAACTCGAACCAAATTTATGCACACATTTAATGGACTTGTTTTTATAAATTATTTTTTTCTCTGTTGAAGTTACGAACCTGCGTACATTGTTTATTTTAAATTGAACCTTGTTATTATTCAATGCATTGAATACGAAAATTAGGGTTATAATGAACACTGCTGAATATTTGATAAAATAACATCGCCAAAGCAACTATTCATTTCCGAGATCTTTTTTTTTCAGACAAAGTTTATTTCAATCCGCCACAGTTTCGCCAGTCAAGCAAGCTTATACCACGACGATGTTTGAAACTGCGGCCCTTTCTTCACCTGGTTTTGACGAGAACGATAAAACAGATTCTTCAGCACAAAAAGACTGCTCTGTAAGTATAAGTATGCAATACACGCAAAACCTTCACAAGACGGAAGGCTTATTATTGACAATAACAGAAAATCAAAGTACTGAAGGTACTCATGGAATGTGAACCGGGAACCAGTTTAACATGCAATTGCATGGCGGAAGTACGAGATAAACGTAGGCTTGCATTAAAATCCATGCGCGCCGGGCAAGTGACGGCTTAGGAAAGCTGCACTATAGTTCAGTGTCCAAAATGTTATTATATAAGATAAAACTTTGTTTCGCTCGAACTAGTACCAAGTACCAGTAACAAGCGCTACTTTAAGAAGATCTTTTGCAATACAATGTATGTATTTATGCGATCTCAGAGACTATTCCATAAACATATAATAGTTAACTTCAAATACTTGCTTACCCATTTTATAAAAAAAATGATTTTCCCTAATAATTGTTAAGTGAATATCATTTATCATTGATTATTGCATTATTTCAGATTAAGTTACCTCCCTTTGATATAAATAGACGTTTTAAAGGAACTCGTGCTAGAAAAAGCTTGTTTTTCTGGCAAGCGCCTGGCTGACGATGATTTGTGTGACGTATCACCATTTACTAAGGTCAAGGAAGAGAAAATCACATTCAGTACAGATTTAGAATCGGGATCAAAAGACGCTTCTGAAAACATCATAGAGGCCATTGAACGCTTGGAAATATACGATCTAGTAGCTGACGGTTCACGTGACTACACTCTTCCCACAGTGCCTGGTAAACATGGCGACCTTAAGTCAATTGATTCAAATACAATGGCGGATGTTCTACAAGGGAAATATAGCAAAGAAATAAGCGAAGCCACTATCATAGACTGTCGGTATCCGTATGAATTTGAAGGTGGTCATATAAGAGGGGCTGTTAACTTATATACCAAAGATATGGTGAATCAATTTCTACAGGAAAGAGCACCAACTTCCGGTAAACGTCACGTGCTAATATTCCACTGTGAATTCTCATCCGAGAGAGGTCCTAAAATGTAAGTAAATGATCAAAATACTTATTTTTAACATTATTCTAGTATCGACTTCCAGTTTTACTAGCCGTTTTGAAAAACAATGTTAAATTTGGATAGTTACTCAATCAGATTAAAGAGGTTAAATTAAAAGTTAAATCATATATACGGTGGGGAAAATCATGCTGTCGTTGAAGGGAAGTTGTTGCTTAAGAGAGGCCCGCTCTGGAGAGGTTGTTCTGTACTAATTTCATGCACGTTACTGGATTCATCAGAACTGACAATTTATTGATATATCCTATCTTATTTCAGGTACAGATTTTTACGAAGCCAAGATCGAGATCTCAACAAAGACTCATACCCAAATCTCAACTTTCCTGAAGTGTATCTCCTAGACGGCGGCTACAAATCGTTCTTTGCTTGTTATAAGGTACATTTTTCTAATATTTTCCCGGAGGTCCAATAAAACACATAAAGTACAGCCTGTCCAGAGCGGAACAAAGGCCATCCTTGGGAACTATAATGTGGCCTTTATCGACAAATGACCTCTTTCCGGGGGTCATTTTATTTTGAATAACCAATGATCGTTTTTAAGAAAATGGCCTTTATTAAAAGGTGGCCGCTAACACAGGTTTAACTGTATTAAATATGACAATTAAGACTATAATATTATGTGCGTGTAAATGACTGACAAGGCTTTGGAAAATATTTCTATATCGACGAATTTTTTTATGTTTCAGAGATTTTGCGACCCAATCGATTACAAGTCGATGTTTCATAAAGATCATTCAGCCGAATTACGTCACTTCCGGGTGAAATCAAAATCATGGACTTCCGGTGAAAGACAATCGAAATGTAGGCGACAGAGTAACCATAGTAACAGAAGTTTACGTCAGAGTTTTGAATTTTGATTGTTTTTGACTATTTACTATGAATGTGTAGCTTTATATAGTGCTAAATTGTCGGACTTCAAATAACAGAATCCTCTCACTGACTGATAGAGGATCCAGCTACCGACCATGTCTCTTTATGTGAGAAAGTAGACAATTGCTTACGGAGAATGGGAGTCTAGTACTGATTCTTCCCAGAAAATATGATTAGGTAAACTGTCCGCCTCATATACATGACTCTGACTGTTGAAAAGGGGTGTAAAATTCAAACAAACACACATTATAGTGCTAAAATATGTACAGCACCGTCAAACTGTGCCAAATTCTGCTGTTGCTAGTTTTTTTGTTATTGTTGCCATAGTTTCTGTTAAAGGATTATTACAAAAGGTATACATTTTGTAAATATTTTATATAATGATAAACGAAATAAAAAAAAGCCCTCGATATTTCGACCACCATAGAACATCCTTTATATTTGAGTGGTCACAAAGCAAGATTTGTTTGTACATTGTACATTGTTTATTGATAAAGCCGTCTATATGTCTTATATAAAACTTTTGGCCGGGTCTGTTATAAGATCCTTAAGAACAGCATTAATAAAATGGTGAACACTTTTACTTATAACGTTCACGTGACAAAAATAAAATACAAAACATATGACTCTTCCTCTTTCTTTTTTTAATTAATATTTTAAAAAATGTTTGAAAACTGTAGGACAATTTTACAGCACATCTAATCCTTCGCGAGTTGGATTTGTCCAAACTTGACCATTTTGTTAAAAGAAGAACTCGATATTTATAAGAGTTTTACTATCATTGAATGTATATGAAAATATTAGATCGTAGATATAAATTATTGTCAACTGTACATATGAAATACATTTTACTGGACGAAATTTCCAAGTAATGCTTCTACTAACGTTTACAATGTATACAGAGCGTCCCCCTCTTGAGCAACAATTTCCTTGCAGCAATAGCTTGAATTTATTCACACTGCATGGTTTAACTTTATCAATTTAATCTCTTTAGAGTAACATTTTCTCAACAACAACAATAACAACAACAACAACATAATTTTGCTACTCCCAAAGAGTGTTGCTTTAAGGAGGTTGCACTGTATATAAAATGTATAAATATTCAACCAACGGCGAAAATACGTAGGCAAAGTAGATATAATATTTGCGAGTAAAAATTTAATATAATTATAAGCGTCCTCTTGAACATGTTACTGTTTACAAAGAAGAGTCAAATCGACGAAAGAAAAGTCACCGATCTGAAGTTTATATCATCAAGTGCATTAAGTCCAACAGAAAGTTCAATCAAGACGAAAAAAATATGTCAACACTGTCATACAAACACTCTAACACCTACAAACATTAGGATATTGGCGACCTTTATCACTTAAGATGGTAGATAGGTCTGTACCCAGTGATACTGGAATGAGCTTAAGCTGTTGGTCCAAAATTCCTATGACACTATTGGATTAAGAGTCTACCACTTGTGTTATTATGAGCATATCAATCGTATTATTATTATCACCCATATTGACCTAAATAAACGCGTTTTGTTAGAGGACATTTACACGGAAACAGCACTTATATTATATTTTTTCAGCCCTTTTGAATAATCGAAGGTTTACTTTTGTTGTGTTACTCATTTTGTTTCTGCTTGCGAAATAATGATAATTTTAGCATAAATTGGGCGACCGATCAATCATTCATATATTTTTGTGCTTATGAAAATAAAAATGGAAAAGTGCGCAGCACTTCTACTCGTGGTTAGCTGTTTAACATTGGAGCAAGTGGCGTCCAAGGCATTCGATTCCGATGTGAGTAATCTTGTATTTTTATTACGTATTTTAATCAACTAATTTTTCCTCAATACAGTTTCATAGCTATCCCTGTAACATGAAATAGCTACCCATACTTCATGAACTATTCATGAATTATGCAAGAACAGCTCAACAAAACAAGAGCACAGCGAGCGATGCCAACGCTCGTCTGTTCACCACCTCAGTGAGATCTATCCACCTATGAAGTTCCATGTTGCTACCTCTTATAGTTTCTGAGCTATAAGCTACATTAAAGTTTTTTTTGCATAAACGCGGTCGCCGCAGTGATCACAATAGCTCGACTTTTTTCTTCGAAAACAGACGAGCTAAAAATCACGATTTAATGAATTCCTTTCAAAGGGGTAAATACACCTTTTCCATATGAACGGTTGGGTTGCCATGCCAATATTTTGCATACTACACGTGATGTATGGTTATAGCTGTTGTATCCATAGGACATTTGTATTACGGTTCTTATGTTTGAATCTTGCTCATGACGGTTCTTTATTGGAGTAACTTAAATTAACAATCTCTGTTTAACTTGCTTAATATATTCTGAATTCTCCAAGAATCAAAGAGACATACGAATATATACAGTATGTTCTGTCTTGTAGGCGGAGCTTAACGGTTATTGGTCAAAGCTGTACTTTGGTATATAGGTAGGTCAATGCATTGTTGGAAACCGAACAACAGTTCAGATTTCCTTAGCCGTCACTCACTCGGCGCGCATGAATTTCTTTTGCGTACCAAAGTGCTACGTTTTTTATAAGTTCAGCTTCCTTGAGTACTTTCAGTACTTTGATTTGATTAAATAAAAGCAACCATTGACAAAAATGTGACACTTTTGAGGATTGATGCTTTTCTGTAAATAATTGACTGAAATACATTTTAGTACGCTTGCCTTCATGACAGACCATCAATACGGGCCCCCGAATCTACGATTAAATAATTAATAAATATATCAGACCAGACAGCAAAACTATTGCACAAGTGAACTGATAAATTTTTGTGCAAAAAAATGCTATGCAACCTCTTCAACACCCTTTGGGAGTAGCAAAATTATGCTGCTGTTGTTGAGAAGTTGTTGCTCTAGAGAGGTTAAATTAATAGTTAAATCGTGCTAAGGGAAAAATCATGCTGTTGAAGTGAGGTTTTTGCTCAAGTGAGGGCCGCTGTCGAGAGGTTTACTGTATTAGGAAAGCCTTCAGTTTTGCTGAAAAACAACATCAAAAAGAACATTGACCCATTATTTTTGAAACACAAATAGATGAATTCAGAATGTACATTTGTGCAAACGATTGCCAAAAAAGTATTTTTAGATATTTGTATGATGGTTCACGTTAAATATGAATATACACTTCAAGAAAAACATCTTTATGGTAAAGTGACTGGCCGCTTGTTCATATCAAGTTTCATCAATTTATAGATTTAAAAACTTAACCATAATTCTATACTTACATAAGCCCATTGTAAAAAGTCCACTTCAAGTAATTTGAAACAAATGTTATGTTTGGTTGGTCTTCAACAAACCCAAATCGATAAGACAGCTTTAAGATCACTCAAAATTTTCATATTATTTGATTAAGTAATGGAATTTAGCATGTCTCCATTTAAATCACAAGGCTCGGTCTATCAAGCTTCGATTCTCTGGTATTTGTTGTATTTTTTATCATGTAAGCGATAAAGATCTAAATAATACTTGTATGCCTTTTGTTTTACTAAATATAAAACTTTGCTATGCATACATCATTTCAGACCGATCTATTTTTCTCATAGATAAGACCTAAGACTGTCTAAGGGGTCAAATCTATAGCTTAAACCCCCCAACAGGGGTATATAAAGGATGTAATGGCTGGTGGGTGGTTTCCCTTGATTTTTAAACTGTTTTCAGGTCAGGGAGAGATTTTTTAAAATATCTGATATTAAATGGTGTTTTTAATCACTAAAAAAAGTTCTGTATGAAGCATGATGATTCTTTTATCAGTCCAGATAAGAAATTTCAAAATGTATGAAGATTTAGGTTCTTATATTTTCAAAACAATTTATTACAGAAATTCAAATTTGAATTAAAGGGAGGAGTTTATATGGTTTAAACCCATCGTCTGCTTCAGCTATTTATAGATTCAGTACAGTCAGTATTCACTGTATGTCTATCACTGATAAAATAATGTAGAGAGAGAGTTAATTTGCACCCGATAGTCTGATCGGATGTTGCTCCTTTAACCATATCTGCAACGATAAAACGTCGTGATTAAGGGCAAATAAAGATCCTTAAACCCCATCTTGCATTATACGACTAAATTCGAATTTGGGACTATGTTGTACATCAAAACCAATGTCGCAATGTCAAAGGCCAATGACAATAATTAAGGATCGTGAAACCTCTCCAACATCTTTTGGAAGTAGCAAACGTATGTTGAGAGGTTAATTAAATTAATAATAAATCGTGTTGTGGGGAAAATCATGCTATTGTTATAGTGAGGTTGTTGCTCAAGAGAGGGTCGCTCTGGAGAGGTTGTACTGTACGCTCAAAGATATTAAAGTAGTGTCATTAAAGTATCAAACAATAATCAGTATTGAGTTAAATCAAATTAAAATTTCAGCAAAACTAATCTTTAGCCAATAGAAATCTCTGATTTGATCACGTGACTGAGTATGGTATAAATCAATATAATAATTCATAAATATATTTTCTTTCCAGGGTTACTTAGAAAGTTTTGGTTATTTAGATGACAAGCCAGAAGGCAAACAACACGATGAATTATCTCGTTCGGGAGCCATTAAGTAAGATTCATGATAAACTCGAATTTTCAAGTTCACACTACGCATGCGTGAACGGAAATGTTTTAATAACTGCGCCTAATAAGTTTAAATCGTTTTTTAAAAAAAGTCGTTTTTACTGCCGTTTGAGCAACACTTAGAATAAAAAATAATTTGAAAATGCAATGAATGAGGTAGATAGGATTTATTTGAACTTTTATATTTTCATTATAAAGTACAACGATATATTGTAGCTTATATTTTGGATAAAACATCATGAAGACACTTTATATCAATTGCCAATACAATAATTTTGTATTTTGCTTTAAAAAAAAGAGTATCGTTGACGTTTATATTTTATTTAGTTATTAGAACAGCGTGAATGTTTATAAATGGTATCATAACCCAATCATCGATCCATTTTAGGGAATTCCAGCGATTTGCTGGACTTCCGGCTACCGGAATTATGAATGAGAGAACCCTTAAAAAAATGTTGGCCCCTAGATGTGGACTACCTGACGTCATTAAGCCAAAAGATCGAGTTCCACCTTCGGAAAAAGAAAATAGAAGATCCGGACAAAACAAACCGCAATCATTCTATGCCCCAGGTGACACTCGTTCCTATCAGTTCTAAGTACATGTACATTGTTGTCATCTACTTTCACGACACATGTCTTATCAAAGCCAGAAATATCTCAACAGCACAATCAACGACATCCACATAAAAACATTTAAATCATAAGTATCAACAACAACACCACCAAATAAAACAACATCATCATTAACAACAATATTGTTATCATCATCACAATCAGCAGCTACAACAATAACATCACCGCCACCACCACCACAAACAACAACAACAAAAACAATATCGTCATCACCATCATTATCATAACAATCAGCAGCAATAGCAACAACATCTTCATCATTACAATCAGCAACTACAGAAACAACAAAATCATCAACATTATCATCCCAATCAGCGGCTACAACAACAACAACATCATGCTCATCATAATCAGCAGCTACAACAACATCATCATTATCATCACATTCACCAATACAACAAGTAAAAAAAATCATGATCATCGCAAACAGAGGCTACAGCAACATCAACATAAACAAAAACACTAAGACTAACCCAATACAGATTTTCAATCGTCCCTCTTTCTTGTACGAATAACATGTTATCAGAATTTTAATCAGACGGACATTCGATACTCGTATTTAACAGGTTCGGTCTTATTCAGGCTTAAATCTGTCAAGTCTTACCCCCAATTAAACACGGACTCCACCTCAAATTTTAAAGTTCTATCCACTGAAGATGTGCATTGAGAAAGCATAAAAAATTATGTTCTCATAAAGTCGCATTTACTAATTTTGTGAATGTTCGTGAAAACTGCGATGGACAAACCATCGTATGTACCTTAAGAAGTTGTACACTCATGCTCATACTAATGTTTTTATATTGCAGGGTATAAGTGGGATAAGACACAGCTCACCTATAAATTTGTTGGCCATACGCGACAACTTCCAGTGTCCAGCCAAAGGTAGACTACAATGCTTGTTGAATTATATTGCCATTGATATAAACGTAGTAAAAAAAAACGAAAAACAATTTCAAATCGTTCTAAAAATGACCATCTCCGAAGCAACACCCTTTGTGAGTAGCAAAATTATGTTGCTGATGAGAGGTTGTTGATCTAGAGAGGTTAAGTCATGCTGTTGTTGAAGGGAGGTTGTTGCTCAAGAGAGGACTGCCCTGGAGAGGCTGCACCGTATTAGTAAGGCGACTGACCATTCGATTGTTCGATTCCGTACTCTGTAATGGCGTTCTAATTTCCAGTGATTTAAGACATGCATTTGTATCTTTTATTTAGAATACTAACTGTACAATGCACCATATTTAGGCATCTATGTTACCCAATTTCTATGTTTCCATTTGACAATTTAAATATCTCAACAAGAAGATTTATTTTGCATTCGGTTGTATACTGTGGAATCATTAATTTTCGTTGGGGGTTTAATTTCGTGGATTTCGTGGTTCGAATCATCCACGAAATCAAATCCCCACGAATTCAAATGCGGAGATAAGGCATTTCTTTTCAAAAATCAAATTCCACGAATTTATGTCCCCACGAAATAGCCTTTTTAGTAAAAACCACGAAAATTGAACCCAACGAAATTTAATGATTCCACAGTATTATGAATTCTATGTTGTTTCAGGCGAGCGATTAGGAATGCTTTGAAGAAATGGGAGGATGTCTCACCTTTGACCTTCCGGGAGACGACAGCCAGAGATGCGGATATTCTGATTAACTGGGTTGTACGGAACCACGGTGATGGCAGTTCCTTTGACGGCAAAGGTCAGTCCCTATTTTGCGACTCAATTGGTTTGAGCGTGCGGTCGCGTCCGCTCGGCGGCCGGTGGTCCGATTGTGCGGACCGGTGGCGCGACAGGAGTTGAATTTGAAGACACACGCTGGGTTCGTTGAATGTGAACTTCCCAAATTTAATCCTATTTCTTCGCACTTTCAGAATCATAAACATTCACCTAAAATCATAATGTTTCGGTAGAACATTTTATGTAGGCTATTTTTTTGTTAATACTCACATAGAAATGCCATCTAAAATGGTATAGATTTGGCAATTTAGAAATAATGGTACAAAATTACTTGATCCAATCAGATATCTGAATGATAAACTTTCTGGTGAAGAAACTTGTATAAAACAAGGGAAGTAACCTATTGTAGTTGTTGATGCTTTTAAATCATACGTCACTACAAATCCCTATTACGGAGAATAGGAGTCTAGTACTAGTTTTCCCCAGGAATGATGGTTAGGTGAACTGTCTGTCTCATAGGATTCTGACTGTTGAAAAGGGGCGTAAAACACGATATAAACAAAACACACAAACAAATTTCATACACTATTTATAAATTTCAATTTTAGGCGGTACTTTAGCGCATGCGTTCTTCCCTGGCAGCGCACCAATTAGCGGGGATACACATTTTGATGACGAAGAAAAGTGGACTGAATATACCGAAGAAGGAACTAACCTGGAAATAGTAGCCGCGCACGAGTTTGGTCATGCCGTTGGACTTGGCCATAGTAGTACGACGGGTGCTCTCATGCAACCATTTTACGGTGGTTATGATCCAAAGTATAAACTACATTATGACGACATACGTGGCGTACAGTCGATGTATGGTAAGTGCTCAATGACATCAAGGGTAGGCGAGCTTTATTGTTGTTATGGTAATATGATGGCTATAAATCGAAATTGATATCGGTTAATTCTTATTAAAAACTTTATATTTCTAAACAAATGATGTTAATTTTGCAACATAGAATTCTTTCGTTGTAGCGAAAAGATATGGGCATATTGTAGATGTTGGTACATGTAATTCCAATAGTCTTTGTTATTAAATATTAAGAAACAAATCATTGAAGAAAAGGACATTAATAAAAGCTATCCTGATATTTAGATTCGCTGATTATTTTTGAACACATATTGACACAATGAACCTTCCAGGTGGAAAACCAAGGGTTGTAACTCCAGCAAGGAGGACTCCAAAACCAGCAACAAGACGTCCCCAACCCCGTCCAAAACCAACTCCAAAGCCAGATGGTGATATGTGTGAATTGAAATTTGATGATATTGCTAATGGTAAGTTTAGATGTTTGGAAATTAAACTCCAAAAATGTTTATAGATAATTTAACAAGAGCGCCGCGATCGGAGCCAACGCTCGCCTGTTCACTGCCTCAGTGAGATCTATTCACCCATAAATTTTCATGTCGCAACCTCTTATAGTTTCTGATCTATAAGCCACATTAAAGTTTTGCACGACGCAGACGCCACAGTGATCATAATAGCTCGAGTTTTTCTTCGAAACCAGACGAGCTAAAAATAAATTAGTTGTTTTTGTTTATTATTTCAAATCCAAACAAAATATCATTTTCTTCTTATCTTTTTATAAATTACAATATTCTTCAATAGACATTATGTCAGATTTAAATACATATACTGTATTGAGGTTTCCCCCAAATGCAACTGGGTTACTTTCCCTAAACGATTGCCAAACTTAATAGTCTATAATTTGATTTAAAAGCATTATTTAAATAATGTTTCATTTTACAGGACCTGACGGAAATCTATATGCGTTCAGATATCGAAAGGTTTACAAATTCAATCGGAATGGTGTTGGTATTGAGAGAAAGTTTCCAAGAAATGTAAGAAAGGTGTTTCCCAGGGCTCCTAACAATATTGGTGCCGCTGTGTATGACAGATTCAGAAGAAAGTTCTACATATTTAAAGGTATGTCAAAAGAGGAGAATAAACAAGTTGACACTTAAACATAATTATATTTTATAAAAATGCACTCAAAATTTTCGGCAACTACAACATTTTGTAGTAATCAGATTTTCTACGTCATGTTTTCAACAGTCAGAGGCATATGAGGCAGACAGTTCACCTAACCATCGTTCCTAGGAAGAACCAGTACTAGACTCCCATCCTCCGTAAGCAACAGCCGTTACTTTCTCACATAAAGTCCACGTAATGCAAGCAGTCCGTATCTTAACAATACAACCAAACAGGAAAAAAACTAGAATTTTGAATAAAGACAAGAAGAAGATTCATAGAAAAAAAGAAGCACAAAAATCCAAACTTCTAGAATTACGAGGGAATAATCCTAAATTCAGACACAATGACGCGTGTACGTTCGTTCTATCAGTAAGATTTTCTCGAATTTCATCTAATTCGTAATACAGCGCTACATTCTGTCTGAAATTTTATTTTTCTTAACCTTTCAGGAAGTCGTTACTGGAGATATTCTGGCTTTAACCTTGATGCTGGTTTCCCTAAACGTCTGAAAGGTTGGTTCCGAAATGTCCAGGCGGCTCTTCAGGAAGATAGTGGGGAAATCCGTCTGCTCAAGGTATGTGACAAAATGTTTGTGAAATGTTATTTATCTGTTTGGGTTTTACGCCAATTTCAACAATTCAGATTCATATATGGGCGACGATGTACGTAACCAGTTTTTCTGAACTGTATTCTAACCAGTAATTAATTACCCTTTCACAAAGAATCGGCAACTTCTTTAAATGTGGAGAAAAATCCTCATTTTTGTGAAATTTTCTTGGAAGGGTGTGACCTGCTGAGACCGGGAATCGAACCGGTATCTCATGGTAACAAATCCAGCGTACTGTTCACGCTCATTGACTAGATATACACAACAATAATCTTTGTTAGTCCGGATTATTTAATTTCATATGAATGTTTGTGACGTCCGGTTTTACAAAATGGGAAAAAATCGTTTAGCTAATCTAGGATTAAATAATTGACCATTTAGTGGTTTGAAATACAGAAGATTTTAGATATGAAAATTAAGAGTACCGATTTGTTTAAACAGTCAAATCAAGAGTGAACCGTTTCTAATCATAGTTCAAAACATGACAAAAAGCACCACTTGGATCTATGGCCGTGTCATATACAACAAACGTCGAGGTAACACTTATGCGTACAGTGCATCCTCTTCAAAGGAAGACCCTTTGTGGGTAGCAAAATTATGTTGTTGTTGAGAGGTTGTTGCTCTAGAGAGGTTAAATTAATGGTGGAAAAATCATGTTGTTGTTGAAGGGAAGTTATTGTTCAAGAGAGGGCCACTCTGGAGAGGTTGTACTGTATATCACTTCATCCAGTCTTGTTTTTCTTGTATTAGGGAAGTGAAATGAGCCCGTGGAGGGAAGATTATATAGAAACACCACGAGGTTATCCACTCCCTATTACATCCCGCTGGAATGGTTTGAGGTCGGACCTTGAAGCTGCCGTGAGATATAATCGTGTGTCGTACTTCTTCAAAGGTGGAAAGTAAGTATGAACAATTACCCCACGTACATCTCATTATAACACTGTTATTGTGACAATTGCGATAGCTGACCAATAAGAATAAGTGTCAGTTCTGCCATTTTGATAATGGGTAGGGAATCGCTAATTTGTAGTAGCTATTTCGTGCGCACACAGTAGCTATCACGTGCGCACGCAGTAGCTATCACGTGCGCATGCAGTAGCTTTCACGTGCGCACGCAGTACCTATCACGTGCGCACGCAGAAGCTATCACGTGCGAACGCAGTAGCTATCACGTACGCACGCAGTAGCTATCACGTGCGCACACAGTAGCTATCACGTGCGCACGCAGTAGCTTTCACGTACGCACGCAGTAGATATCACGTGCGCACGCCGTAGCTACTACGTGCGCACGTGGTAAATAAAATATTTTTTATGTCCCCTTTATGCCACCGTACATTATTACACTGTTATTTTGACAATTGAGGATACATTTTCAGAGGATAAAAATATTGCCAATCGGAACTCCTCGGCGTTTGTCCTCGGACATAATTGGCTGGCCGCCATTTTGTTGTTGTTGTTCACGGGCTACTTTCCATTATGGGAACTTGATGCCTATTTCATCAATCGCGAAAGATAAACACGTTTGAAAGTCTGTATTCTTGAAAACGAGTACCTATATAGTATTGAAAAAGAAGTGACCGGAAACCACATAACCATCATTTCTAACTCTATAGTTATGTACGAGGCGTATTTCTCCGTTACGGAAATGCCCGAGTAGTTACGATTGAAACATTGCCACAATACCCACGTGATACGTCTACTACACGTGACTGTTATTCATTTGCAGCTACTTCAAATGGAACGACTACTACAGAAAGGTGGATTACAGAAAAGCCAAAGCAGGTCCATGGCTGGGATGTGGAAGAATAGAACCAAAATAAATCACGTGATACACGCGTTTTGATGACGTCACTTCGTTTTTCAAAATGTCTATATCTGCATAATTGAATACTAGTATAGTTTCTACATGATATCTGAGAGGATATTTGCGCATGCTGTTATTTAAACACCACATACACGTACCAAATAATGTATATTGTAGTAGTGTTATATCCAATGTTATAATTCATGAAGACGTGTCGATGACTATTGTACCTCATATTCATTATGACGTCAATCATAACACACTCGGGTCTATAGCACATTACAAAAAATATCTTACTTTTATGTTCAGGGCTGTATATAAAGTGAATCTTTCTTTCTTTATATTTTCGTCATTTAGTACATTGATAATTGCACTTTCTCTACATTTGTCATTTACATTTTTTGAATGGCATTACACATTTTTTTATTTCTTTTTTTTTGTATTCAGCTACAATTGTATGATGTTGTGTAATAAAATCATGATCACACAGAAAATGTTTTTTTGCTATTTGTTTACAATCGAAGCGATTGCAAGCAATGTAGGCTATTGTCACCAATCAATTCAACCGGGGCAGGTCCGGGGTTGTATCCTAGATGCACCGTGATAATCCCAAGTGTTCATGAGTGTTGGTGAGCACTCTATGTGCGGTAGCCCTGCGGTAACACTGGTGTAATGTTTTCGAGCCCCCCCCCTTTAAGGCTACCCCCCCGATAACTTAAAACGTTTTCAGATTACCCCCGGGAATTTGAAAACATTCTTAAGTAACCGGGAGGGGTATAATGAAAACGTTTTGAGATTACCCCCCTCCATTTTCAAATACCCTACGCGGTAATCTAAAAACGTTTTAAGATTACCCCCGGGGACGCTTTGAAAACGTTTTCAAATTACCCGGGGGAGGGTGTTTGAAAACGTTTTAATGTTACCGGGGCGCTGCGTTGAAAACGTTTTTAAGTTACCGGGTGGGGTGGGGGATAACCTGAGGGGGGTCTTGAAAAGTTACAGGAACGATACACCAGCTATTTGTTACCGGGTGATAACGGGACCGTGATAATGAGAATGGACTTAGGAAAGTTGGAAAAGTCGTCGAATGACTCTGACTGTTGTCGCGACGTTAACTCCCAGTAAAAAGGACTTCAACATGAACTCCAAATACAGTAGGACATGAGAAACTTGTGAATCCATCACAAAGACGGACACAATTTACAGTTGATACAAACCAACAAGTGTGCCAGGTCACAAAATACGCCCGTCAAGGGCCATAACTCAGATGTGCCTGTGCCGATTGGGCTGCTTATCGAACTTGACTGAGATCTCATGGCCATAAACATTTCAATCAAGTTTGGTGAGGATCCAAATAAAAATGTTTTAATTAGAGAGCGGACACCGTTGTGGACGCCGCCCGCCCGTCCGCCCGCCGTGGGTGTTCCCATAATACGACCCGTTTTTCAAATGGGCGTATAAAAATAACAAAACAAAGAAATAGCATTTAAAGTTTTATTTACCGATAGAATTTTATGCGTATATAATGATGAAGGTTTGGTAACAGTAGCAACAGTGAAGGCAGAGGACAACAGCTAACAGTTCCTAGACAATTACTTCTCAGCTTTTTGTATTTAAGGACATATCTTTTTCAATTTGACTCTCAAAAGCTAGCGCCTATGATTTGCGGTACGGATACAGTATGCTTTATTTACGTAATGAGCCAGCACGATTGGTTCACAAATGTGCAAAATCTACGGTCACTTTAGTATATTCAAAAATGCTAAATGTCTTATGCTAAGTTTTTCAACATATTTTCCAAAGCCTTTACTTGCTGCTACAGTAAAATCGTCCGAACAGTGCAATACAAGTGTAAATTCTCCGTATATAAAAAGGCGATACAACATTTTTGCACAAGGGGCGATAATCTTATCTAAGGCAATATGCAAACTGTCTGAGTATGCAGAGGTAGAATCTATTTGTATAAAGATTCTAAACACAAACAAGTACACGCACTTCCATAGTTAATAATGTTTGCTCATGTTACGTTATATAATTTGGAAACGTCGATATGGCATGCAAAATTCTTACGGTACAAAGTAAGCACAATTAATGAGTATTGCACAAAATGGTTAAAATAACGTTAACACCGGCCTGACATTTTCTGCTACACAAATAAAACGATACAACTGGAGTTTAGAAATAACTAAATCGTATTGGATTAAAATGCTAGTCAAAAAGAAATTCGATAACAGAGGCATAGTGTATTTCGTAAAAAAAATGTTATAGATAATTGCGAAAACTCATGGCGTAAATACTGATCGCGAAAACCAATTACAAATATTCAAGTAGTTAAGAACAAAAACATTTTCAACCATAACAAATATAACCACGCTGACAAACTCAGCTTTATGACTTTTTTGCATGTACTTTGGCATAACAACGTATTTAATAAAAAACATATATAACCTCTGGGAGTATTTTTCATTCATTGAGTATGTGTTTTTTACAGGAAGCAGAAAATAGGTAAAGCTACAATATGATTGAACAATAAGTACATTGGTACATACATGTATAATGGAACCCGACAAAAAATAACGAAGCGAGGAATTGTGTGCTAACAAAAATGTGTTTCATTTTGGGCGGTTCTGAATTGAGTGAGCGTTCGTACGTCACGTGGGTTTGTCACATGGGTGTACTTTAAGGTCACGTGACAAGAAGTGTTGGAGTTGTTGGCATTATACGTCATACTTTCAATTCAGTGAATGAAAAATAAAATTAAAGAATATTTCTGTATTTGATTATGGAAATGTATTATCTATTCATGTCATTATGTATATTAAAATGTTTTTTTTTGGAATTAAAAAGCTTGTAGGATATTTGCAATAATTATTCATCTTGGTAAAAAAATCAATATTTTATCAAAATAAGTAACTCTATTTAGATTCCAGAACTTTCGTTTCATCATCACTAGCAAGTTATACCGCAAAATGACGGAAATTACCGAGTGTGTTTCCGAACGAAAGATGAGCCGACATCAAGCGTGGCTGTCAATGAGATACTGAGACAATATAAGAATGGTCCCGGGCTCGTGAAATACACCAATGCACCCAATTGTATAAACATTGATGAAATTTAAGGTTTGGTTAAAAAGTTAACCAATGTTCACCAGAGGCAAGATGGCTGCTCGCTAGATGTCCTCAACAATTCAGATGAGTAAACAGACAAACTGAGTATATCGATGCCATGGTTTCTTGACTTATATCAGACAAATGGGCGAAACCTTACTGGAACTAAATCCTTATCAAATTTAACCGAAGTTTTATACGATCGCTTTACCAAATGTTAACTCAAGCTTAGCCCAGTGGTTAAAACTAACCAATATTTATACAAATTGGATGCTGCAAAAAATGGGGATGTTTGTGGCAAGTGAGAGGCATCCATACCTTAACTGACATCCATGAAATTTCTAATCTTTGATCTTTAAAGGGGCATACCCTACACTTGACAAACATTCTGTGAAAGTGTAAAAATGTGCTAGATGTATATGTAAAACAATATATGATGGATAATTGCAGGAAGAACATGGGTCATAAAATGACTGGTTTAGGTACTAGCCACAAAAAACATAGCTATCAATAATAAATCACTTCCACCCAAAAATTTCCATGACTAAATGTATGTGTCACAAATACATATCTTTATGATTTTATTTTTAATTGGATGAATTTTTGGCTGAAACTTTCTTCGTCGGCTTATTTCTTTACAAACTTCTAATTTATCATCATTTTGCTTTAATTCTAAATGCACCAAGTTGTAGGGTATGCCTCTTTAACCCAAATTCTCGTACAAATAATACAGTTATATTTTCCATGATTTATTTACGTCACAGTGAATCACGTTTTCTGCTGTTATAGTGTATGGGAAGATGTGTTCATACATGTATTTTAGTGTTTTGAATTATTTAAATGTGCGTAAATAGGAAATCACTCCAAACGGCAGAAGCAAGATTTGTTTTTGACTAAACCAAACACAGTATAAATGGTAGAGTCGATTCAAACGAAGATTACTCAAAAGTTGAATAAAATACCAAGCGACACCATTAAGGGATGTATTTGATAAGGCAAACACATAAGCATTAGGCAAGTGTACACCAATTATTTAAAAAAACCGATCATTCAGTAACCATATTTTGTTCTTCTTAATTAAAAACACAAGGCTGAATAATTGTTTGAGTTATCTAACTGTAAGCGATATTCACATGAGCAGTCAGTTTTTTTATCAGACGAGAAGTGCCCGAGAAGTGAAACTTCTGAGTTAAAAAAAAAACACATCATAATACTTAGACCCAACTTAAGACAAAAACTGTCCCAATTAAAACAAATGTAACATTAATAGCTAATCAACTAATAATTATAAAAGTTATTTACTGTAACATAAAATCACTATATACAAAAGAAGGTTATTTACATAAATAAATATTGTATACGTTTATAAATGACATAATACAAAAAAAAAAAAACATCGGCAAATTAGTTTATTCGGATTTCAAAACAGGAAGGAACGTTATAATGTGATGATAATAATTGCTTAAATGAATTTGACATGCATACAGAGTTTTATCGAAAAAACTGGCCACAGACCCCAATGTATATATATAAAGATTGTCTTACAAATATATGAACATAATGAAACAAAAAAACACGAAAATAAATGATATAAAAATGCTTCATGAACAATACTGAAAAATTATATAACAAAATAGGTGAAAAAAGGGATAGACACCGAAGTTTGTGTCAAAAATGAGAAACGGATAATATTGAGAATCAAACATAAGTGAACATGAAAAACGAATATCTGGCAAGAATATAATTATAGTATGAGTGCATATAAATATATAAACATATATATTCAATGTACATATAATATGAGAGAAATAAAAAATGAAAAAGCATCCAACACACTAATAGCACTTTTCTCATTTGTACAAAAGTATACAACATTCGTCATTTAGAACTTTTTTCTATATGAAAATCGTCGAGCTTTTGATTTTAATTTCAATGTATAAAATAATAATTCAGGGTTTTTCACTAGACACCAAAAGCTGAGGGTCAAATGTGACTCTTGGCTGATTATGATTTCAAGGAATCAACAAAATTTCCTACTTTTTATAACAAATTTGACACTTTTATACAAATTCTCAATAGTCAGAATCCCGATTTTACAAATTTCAAGAGTCAAAATATTATTCAAAGGGTCAAATGAAAGCACTATATATAGCCTTGTTAAGAGTTAAGCCCCAGTAAAAATAAGGGTAATTATTTCAAGGCAACGTTTTAAAGAAAAATTCGACATCGACTCAGTAATGACACTTACTGTTAGGTTAATTACTTTACAGCATATTTTGTTATATCAGGTAGGACGATTTTCATAAAGGATGATATAATAGTTATAGATGATAAAACTAAAGCATTCAAAAACATTTTCATCTTCCAACAAGTTTTCATCTTATTCCTTGTAAAACCTTAAAAACAATTTAGACGAATATGAAAATATCTTTATTAAAAAATATAATCAAACAATTACGCATTTCTAAAATGACACACTGGTATGCTTTGGTGAATCATAAACATGCACCAAAAAGCACAAGGATTATGCATTTTCTGTGAAAAAAAATAACTTTTCAATTGCTATGGTTAGACAAATCTGAGTATTATATAATATCACTAATATTTTTTTTCTTTTACGGCCAGAAAAATAACAACGTTCCTGGATACTTGACAAAAAAATAGGATAGTTAGTAGCTTAACTTATCTTTCCGATCTTTTGTATTTCTTATAGAAGGTCTTTCGTTTTTTAAATAAGCAGAGCAGGACTCAACGTATACTAAATGGTCATATCGGAATTTGATTTTCCGTCCAGAATTTATGTAAGTATGCGAACCTAGTTCTATACACGAATGGAGACAGAAATGCAAATACTCAAAGCAGATCGACTATGGCACATTAAATAGTAAAAGATGTATAAACGTACATGTCACATTGTTTGGTGTAACCATTTAAAGCCACACAATAAAAACTTCAATACTTGACTAAGATAATTAACTTACACAATAAACTTTAAAGGGGAAAATATATAAGACACAGAGTTAAGCATACACGCATACGTCAATATATTATACAGAATGCACACAAAGTGTTTGAGTTGTCTCCCTTTATTTGTACACTATGTAAATGAAAATATACGAGTTTTCTCCCTTTGACCACAAACATGATTAAGTACGTAATTTTATCACATTATTGATTGCTTTGGGTAATGTTTATCTAAATGATGTCAAACTAAGGTGCAGAGTTATGATAACATATTCGTGCATTCATTCGAAACTAAACGCATAAATAAATCGAAAAAGGTAATCAAACAAAACTGTTTTTTGCTTTTTGCGGAGAATTTTGATTCACGCCTTCATCCCATGTTTCAACTTCTTCTGATGGATCGAAAAAATGATCGTCCAGGAAAACGAAAATGAAGAAATTGTAAAGGAGAAGTAAGATTTCTTTTGTAAAAATAAAAATAATTAAACTGCAATAAAAAATATTTCAATAAAACGACGCACTTGAATAAAGTTATTGTAACTATTTTTGCATAAGAGATTAACGAAGTTGCCACGTGACTTCATGTAAACAAATCCTTTTTATATAATCATATTTTAATTTACAAAAACACAAGCTGGTTTTCAGATCTACAGTAAACATACTTATCACACAGTTGCACTCACACTATAACTTAATCAACAAAATTACAATAATATACACATCAAAGATTACAGACCCTAATACTAATCATTAAACTCTTGTTTATGTTCATTGAATATGTAGAATGATTTATTTATAAATCAATTACCATGAGCTTTTTCTGAAATCGTGTAATTTTGAAATCATAGTTTTATTACCTCCCTTTATGACAAAAAAGTCAAATATAACTGTCCCGGGTCCTACATTTGAAAATGTTTAATGTTTAATCAATTATGTTTGAATTTCACAATTTATAAGGACCGGGTACCTTTAACTTTTGTCCATAGCCATTAAAAGTTTGCATTAGGGTCCGTAATCCTTAAGAAGTCTAAAATGCATTTACAGTAGTTTTGTTCAAAAGCATTCTTTTTTCAAGGTGACATTTGTTAACATAGAAATTGACATTTATCAATGAAGCAGTCGAATAGTACAGACAAAAATGACTAGATTTGATAATATAATTTGTACACTGACGGCAGAATTACCATCACTGAATTCGTATTTTTCAGATTTTTTTGTCAATTCTTCTAAAAGTTTTCCATTTCTGCATCCTAATAACTTTGAGATAGACTTCCCTTGCTTTCTTTTGGTTTTCATTTTATAATCGTAGAATTCCCACTGCTTATCATCTTTCAAAAAATATGTTTTTCCTGAAATATGGAAAATTAAATACATAAGTATTATAATAAAAAAACATCTACCGTACAAATTAGAACCGTCATGTACTGGTATATACAACCAGACATGTCTAAAAGACAGCCTTTAGCTTTGGAGGAACAAAATGCATCCGTTATAACAGATGGTCTTTATTTAGAAATTATTGGAATGTGATTCATTAAATCACATTCCTATGTTATCGTCAGGCAGAAAGCGTCATTGAACCTGTTAACAGCCATACTCAGCTTGGTTGAAAGAAAAGCCGCACAAGAAAATAGGTCTCAACTAAATAGTGTGAATATACAGATGTACCTGGCATATTTTTATTTACTTGTAAATGTTTGAAATGGCATTTGGGTTGCCTGTAGTTACAGACAGATCGGTGATCGAGTAGTAATGCGCTCGACTACTAAACGAAAGGTCGTGGGTTCGATTATCGACTCCGTCTTTTGAATTTCTCAGGGACGCTTTTTCAGTGTCCGCATCAGAGCTACCGAGCCAAGTCCTATGGGAAAAAGGACAAGGCATGCAATCGGTGCTTTACAATTCAGTAAACAGAATTCCCTAATTAAAGCAACAGCTGAATTCGATTTGCATGAGTCATGAATATTTACCAGTTTTAACAAACTTTAGACTCATAACCAATACTTCAAGTAAAAAAGAAAGCATCGATAGAGATTACAATAAAGATGCAGACCACATGATGAATATTACATTTGAAGATTTAAAATTCGTGAAATTGAAGCAGTAACTGATGATATAAAGAAGTTTGAAATCACATTGGTCCTCGAGTTTAGAGCATGAGTAACTACGCAGTAAAGTAGACAGAAGTCAACATACTTTCAATGATTATTATCATATAAACGAACCAGGACACAAAATCACTATTGTTTCAAAAGTAAGAAGTACTTAAGCGATCATTGTCAAGTCCGGAAGCATGTGATCTGAGTTACAAACACAGCTCTTGACATGATCATAGGATGCTATTGACACATAGCAATGTGTTTCCGCTTTTCACAAAGATACTGACAGTTGCTTTATCACAACTATCAAGGACATACATTGTATTCATCAACAATATACATCAGTCATTTATAATATCTATGTTTGAAAGAAAATAAACCTTTGAATATTTATTTGTTTAAGATATCAACAACTAAAATAATAGAAATCATCATAAACATTAACACCATCATCATCATTATCATGAAAACATCAAGAAAAACATCATGAACATTTTCATCATCATCAACAACATCATTATAATCATCATGAATTTCATTATCAACATTATAAGCAACACAAACACCCACAACATCACATTGTAACAAAGAAGAAAAACAACTTTTACAGTCAATACACCCTGAACATGAAACGTTTAAGGAAGCCATCAAACTTACCATTCCAGTGCCTAAAAGCGCTATCTACAGGCACAGGGACATCTCTCCAAATACCCATATCTCTAGGATAATCATATTCTATATAATCCTCTTTATCATTCAATTTCCAATACATATCACCAGTGATGAGATATGTCCTTTTGTTATAGTCCCATACAAAAACAGCATCCACTTTTTTAATATCTTTCATGCCTAGTTCAGATATCCTCCGACCCTCTTTAGGGAAATTTGCCACCATATGGTTACTACTAAACATCCAAAATCTGTCACCTGTGTAATAAAACAAAGATTGGGGATGTACACCACTTATTATCGTAAAGCTTTCTCGATGATTTACTAAAGCAACAATACATAAGACTGTCCTGCCTATGCCATAGCATTAATAATTTATTTTCATTTTCTGCAAGTGTAAGCATTAAAGGGGCATACCCTACAACTTGGTGCATCTAGAATCAAGGCAAAATGATGACAAACTAGAAACTTGTAAAGAAAAAAGCCGACGAAGAAAGTTTCAGCCAAAAATTCATCCAATTAAAAATGAAATCACAAAAAATATTAGTTTCCATAAAAGATCGGAAACTCTTTGGAATTTGTTGTACAATTTTTGGGTGGAAGTGATTTATTATTCATAGCTATGATTTTTGCGGCTAGTACCTAAACTAGTCATTTTATGACCCAAGTTCTTCTTGCAATTATCCATTATAATTATATTGTTTTACATAAACATCTAACACATTTTTACACTTTCACAGAATGTTTGTCAGTTGTAGGGTATGCCCCTTTAATATGGACAAATGAAATTAAAGGTTCCAAAATGTAACAATCTTAGACTTCTTGTTGATATAGTTTCCCTTACTATAAGAATAAAGAGAATGATGTTTGGCCGTGTAACTGACTGTGACTTTCAGCATTATCATACCTTTAAAGAAAACAATTTTGCCATCAGCACGCTCATAAAGGGCGTCAATACCATCAGCGGGTAAGTTGTACCAAAATTTACTAATTTCAGTTGGCTTAGAACCCATTCCATTGCTACCAAGGCGCCAAAATTTCTAAAATGATAAAAAATATGTCAATTTCATGACAAACAAATCTGGAAGCATTTATGTAATTATGTGCTAGCTCAAATGGTGTTCATAACTTTCCACTTCGATTACTTGAATGTGTGGCTAGTAGATTTATAAGTCAAATAATATACATGTATATTATTATTGAATAAATAAACAACATATAAAACTGTATCAACACAAATTTTTTATTTATTGAATACTAGTACAAAAAGAGTTACAGAGCGGACACGAAACTGCTAATGTACATAATGAACAATAATTATATTCTAATTAGGATCGAAATCTGATCGACAGAGCTACATAAACATACTTACAGAACCTATGAATATAAAAACTTCCTTTCTGATAACTGTTATGGCGTCGATTGGGTGAGTGCATGGGTTAATGCCATCATCAGGTGATCTAGGGGTTGGGCGAGGGGTCAAACCCTTTCTATCATCGTCATTACGATTGATGATTGGGGGACGAGGTGTCGGGGGTCGTGGGGGTGGGAAATGTCCCTCTGATTTCGACCCTGTAGAGAAAAAAGTTTAGCAATACTATAGTTTATTCACAGACATGACCTTACCGAATAATTATGTTAACAAACAAATACAGCATAAGATATCATTGAAACTGTGAAGAGGGTTATCTGGGATATTGAAAATTACAAGAACTGTATGAATATGATATAACCCGACTCAACTGAAAAGTTGTAACAAAAGAGAAACAGTATAAAACAGAACTGTTAAAGAACTGGCATTAAGGAGGGTTCTGTCCCCATACAAACACTACATGCAATTACATTGTATATGCCAAGATATGGTGAACACATTGTGTATGTATACTTACCATACAGGGACTGGATGCCTGCAGTATCATCGTAAGGGAGTTTGAAACCTTCTTGATAGCCCTGATACCATGGGTACATCAGAGCCTCGGTATTACTGCTGTGTGCGAGACCAAGAGCATGGCCAAACTCATGTGCTGCTACCATGAACAGGTCAACTCCTGAATATAGATAAAATATAACATAAAAGTTCACATTGCTATTAGGTACAAATCATACAATATACAATGAAAGTGCAAAAAGTATAAGAAAACTGTCCTGTTTAATAATTCCTAAAAATGATACACCAGTCACGTGACGAAGACACTCAAATGTAATCAAAACATCTGACAGGACGAGGCGCTACTCCAGATGTCGTATTTAACAAAACCTGCACGATTTTGGGGGGTGGCGTGATTTTCGGACTACACGCATACATGTTTCTGGTTTTAAATGATGCGTTCGAGAACAGATGGTGAAATGTTAGACGCCGTATGCTTCATTACGTTAATCAATTTCATTAATCCAAATTGAACATACGGGGTACTCTATTGTTTCGGTACATAGAAAACTGTTTCTGAACGTTTCGATGAAATGTGATAAAATATATCTCCAAGTTTCACTTGAGGTGTTCGGCGTGTTTCAAACAGGACAATGTTGCACTAGCTCTTGCCCTCGTATATCATGGAATTCAATATTGCATCTAAAATTCATATCTTCACGATAAAAGGTCATTCATAAAGTAATTTTCATTTAATTTTGATATTCTTTTGAAAATATAGCACAGCTATGCGCTGTAACGTATAAAATAAAAATAAATGCCAAAAGCAAGAAACAGCGTAATTGCTTAATTTTGACAAATAGTTAAAGAAACCATGAAAAATATTATATTGCCAACTGCTGTTTAAAATGATATATATACTAACATATACGATCTATTATCGTACGATCTATTATCTGTACAAAATATGGCCATTTTATCTTTGAGAACAGTTTGACATAAATAATGCCACAACTGACACGTTCTTCATAAATATTATTTTCATAGCACATGGATTCATTCATTTCCGACAAATTGAACAAGGGAACCAGCAGGGTGCTTGGCAAAAACGGTCTATAGAGTAAACGTACGAACAGTGATTAAGTTATTATTTACAAAATCGCCCAAATTTTGGCAAGAACAGTGATAATCCAGAAGCAATAACCTTAGCACAAAGAAAATATACCATAAATATATACATATCAATTTTGAAAGCAGAATATTTTGTTATAATATACGTGTCAGTCTAATATGATCGTGTTAAACAGCATCTGTATTTTTTTCTAGAAATTGTTCAAAGAATAAATATCATATTTAAGAGATGGCTCAAATTTTAACATTAGTGAATAAAAGTTTATATATATATTAGTGAATACAAGTATATATATTAGTGAATACAAGTACCGTGGAATCATTAATTTTCGTTGGAATTTAATTTCGTGGGTAGGCTCATCCAAGAAATCAAATCCCGATGAATTTAACTGCAGAGATAAGGCATTTCTTTTCAAAATCAAAATCCACGAATTTATGTCCCCACGAAATAGCCATTTTATTAAAATCCACGAAAATTGAACCCAGCGAAAATAAATGAAAATACAGTAAATATATCAGTAAATACAAGTAAACCCCCTCAAAACCAGATCCCTTCAAGTAAACAAGTCTTACCATCTGATGAATTAAACGTCCATGTTTCAGCATCGTCAAAATGTGTGTCGCCGCCTCGGTCGTCCCCGGGGAAAAAGGCGTGAGCCAAAACGGATCCTGCAGTGAAATAAAACTTAATATACTATCTAAGATATCAGTTAAATAATGATGATCGATACATTAAATACGATTGTTTAGGATCATATTAGCATCTACAAGAAAAACATTATTACAGTAAAAAAACTCACAAAACGACCATTTTAATGCCGAAATCACTTATTGCCTGAACGTATTTCTTCCATGTTTCGACGTGATATCGAGACTTCCACCATATAAAAGACCAAATCCATTGTTATCAAAAGTGGGCATACTGTGTAGGTTTTATGTTACGCTCTTTTGTCTTTCTATTAAAAGAGGCGCAATTAATGAACAGTACATGTACCGTATGATGTACATGTATAATGCAAGAAGTAGCGACCTTCATCGGTTGTCAAGAGCGAGAAAATGTCAAATCAACAGAAACCATTACTAATAATCAGCCACTGAAAATCGTAATGATATTTGAAACCATGAGTTTGTCACAATTGTTACACAATTCACACACACGTGGATTTATTAGGAAAGTACTTATTCACGAGTCATGACGTCATTGTGGAACACATTATAAAGAGACAATACATTTGTAGTTCCTAACATATCGAAAAATCTCAATGTCATTCGAGGGTTAATGCAGGAAATCAAAGGTAATCTGTCAGTATCCAAGCAATCAAATATGACTATATATCAATTTGTCTTTTACGAGCTCTTAGCCGGGCACCATGCCAGCAATTAGTGATTCTTTTAATTCAAGTTAGTGTAGGTATTATTGTAATGAAGCAAGTATAATAACAAGAATGTCTCAAACCGTTAGAGAAAAAACAATAAATACATATGATACTACGAACACCACCACATAATGCACCACCCTATTATAACTTCTTCATCATCATCGTCATTATTATCATCATCAGAACCACAACACTACACCATTATGACGTCATCATCATCATCATCATTAGTATCATCATTATCACCAATACAGAACCACCACCACATTATCACGTCATCATCATCACCATTTTCCCCAAAAAAACTAAAGTATCAACAAGAACAAGACGCGCACCACCAACATCATCAACATCAATCATCACCATCCACAACCATTTCAACTTCAATATCATCATTTTCATCGTCAACATAACCACCAAAAACCACAACAACAGCGACAACCACTACAACAAAGTCATTGCAAAACCCCTGTATGTATGAGAAAATTATAAAAAAAATACGAACCTTTTCCATCAAATGGATAGCCGTCGTGGTGATACCCCTCAGCAAACTGGATGAGAATATCCGCGTCGGAACTGATGACCTCCGAGAATGACAAGGTAGTCACGTCACTCCAAACTTTGAAGGCATTGTATAAAATACGACGTACTTTATCAGCACTAAGGTCGGGTGTTGAGTTCAGAATTCTGAAAATAGATAAGATAAAACAATTCTTAGAAATCAAAGTACTGCAACGTTGAACGGGAACTACATTTTTAGTTTAAAAAATGCACGGCGGATGAAGAAAACCGTAGAACAAAAAAAGTACCTTGGTCCGCACCAAAATACATGCGCGCCGAATTAGAGTCGACCATAGAAAGCTGAACTAACGTTCAGTTTCCAAAAAGAGGACAATACACTCTTTTCCAACGGGTATTGCTTTGGAACGGTCTGACGCAAAGATACAGGAGGCATTAACTAATTCTATGGGCCTAACCTAACATACCCGGGGTAACAAAATAATAGAAAATAATAGACAATAAAGCTCTTGGTTTGGCTAACGTAGGAATAAGGTTTCTTTAAGAAAACTTGTGTTGTTTTAACAATGTTCAAATAACGAACAACTGGGGGAGAATTTTTTTTCAAACATATTTCATTACACTACGATTATCTCAGTTCAAATTGTAGCATTCAAAACAGTCGGAGCTATCTTCAAATCTATCTGGCGTTAAGTACCAGGATGTAAGGAACGCGAATATTGAAGACATATAACTAAATAGACTTTCGGAACAAAGCTTAATTATTTTCAAAACTATTTGGACACCATTTGAAACCATACGACGTCAAAGTGCCTCATTGCATTGGAATGAGCATGTAAGCCAAATTGTGCATTTTTTATATAATCTCACAATTTTGCATTTTGTAGATAAAACTATAATCTAAAATTGCCTAAGATCATGACAAAAAAATGACGACTTCAGCCTTAAAATAAAACCGGATCATTAGAAGAACATTTTTTGGCACCCTGGATGCTCGTAATCCGACCTTCATCAACAGTATCAGATAATAAACCTCTCAAAAAGGTCCATATCGTAGGATAATCAGAGAGCTTTAATCGCAGACATGACGGGAGTTACTGAAAGAAGAGGCGGGCATCCGTTGACTAATGTGAAAAAGATGTTATACGAATGAAAAAAATACACGTATCTTGATCATAAAGCTTCATTTATAAGACATCGAAATGTTTGAAATTTCATTTCATGCTAAGCATGACTCGGTATTTGTCTTTCATGAGTAGGGGTTGTAGAAACTTATAAGACTCATGTTTTGCAATTCATTAATAAATCATATTCGATACTGTGGAATCATTTATTTTCGTTGGGGATTAAATTTCGTGGATTTCCTGGGTCGGCTCATCGACGAAATCAAATCCCCACGAATTTAAGTGCATAGATAAAGAATATTTTCCAAAAATCAAAATCCACGAATTTATGTCCCCACGAAATAGCCATTTTCGTAAAAACCACGAAAATTGAGCCCAACGAAAATAAATGAAAATACAGTAATTTCTTACGTAAAATACGCGATGGAATCTCGCTAACATAGGGATTTTGTTTGTTTGTTTGAGTTTTACGCCCCTTTTCAACAGTCAGAGTCATATGAGGCGGACAGATCACCTAACTATCGTTCCGGGGAAGAACAAGTACTAGACCCCAATCCTCCGTAAGCATATGCCTACTATCTCACATAAAGAGATACGGTCGGTAGCTGGGCTCGAACCCACGATCCTCTGTCAGAGAGAGGTTACAGTGATTTGAAGTTAGCGACCTTAACCACACGACCACGGAGGCAGTGTAACCAATACTGCATACTTGATATAAAAAATTTAAGTGTAAGATCAGATAAATATTTTTGGAACACCGCTTGAACTACTTTTTCAACACTAGGCACTCGTTTGCAAGATGGCAGACTTTCAAGCGTGTTCATTGAGGCCTGTTTTAGTTCCCATTGAAAGAGAAACAGGTTGTTTCCATCGTGGGATTCCCAGGGTCGTGCATGATGGAAAGTAGCGCCGTGAACAACATCAACAACACTATGGCGACTTGCCTATTATGTCCGAGACATTGTCTTTAGACAAACGCCGAGGAGTTCCAATTTGTCTTATAAGAGACGCAGCTTCTGTGCAATAATGATGAAGCAAAACAAGTGCCTAAGATTGTTCGTGTCGCCTGTACTAAATATAAATCGTAAATCATCAAAAGAAATGAAACAGAAAAAATGCCGACAGGAACGGCAGAAATCGCAATATGTTAGTTAATTATCTATATTCTTCTACTCATAATATGATATATTCTTATTGTTGTGGTAAGGGCGAGCCGACAGTTTGGAGAATACAATACCAGACGATTAACCACCGCCGTCATTATAAGTGGAGTTTTTTTTACAATCAACATCTAATAGCACGAAAACATGATGCGTGTAGTCTTAGTTCGTATCCTTCAAATACAAATGAGTCAACATTCAAAGAGGGTTGTAATAATTGCCCCTAAACACACAGGCGCAATCGGCTTTGACTACATAGCTTTTGTAAACGAGACTGATGAACATTTTAAGGCAGACAAACGACCACAGGGAGGTCAAATACTGGCAACTAGATTTCAGAGGAAACATAAACAAACCGTCCATTGTAGATAAAACTGAACAGATATTAATAAGCGACACATGAGAAGGGGGTGGGGGTAATTTCTTGATCATCAACTCATTCGAAAGACACACAAAGCTTAAAGGCCACCATCCGAACAAAGTGTGAAAAATCTAAATCGCGCCCGAATAAAAGCCGACTTAGTATACGCGACTATACAGGGCTATGTTTCCTTACTTATTTTGGAAGCTTTTGTTAGTAAGATGTAGATGTTAGTATAGCAAGCGGAATAATATTAAATATTGCTTCTAAACAAATACAGGTCTATTTAGTCAGAAGTATCTTCTTTTCGGAATCACCTCACATGTTTGCATCACGTGACAAAAGCTATGCCACATTCTTCAATAAACTCATATGCAGTACATACCCGAAGAGAGAATACATAAATAACAACGGTCGTGCACTCACAGACCACGAAGCAATTAAATATAACACTACTTCAAGATGGTTGAGTCATTCCTTCTCCTGTATAGTGTTCCGTCACTTGCAGACACATGTTCATGAGAAATGTGGTTATCCTACACCAAGTCATGAGTCACATGTCTAGAGAGCGGACGTCACGAACTATAAACTCTAGACGTTGAAATAAATGCAGAGTTACTATAAGATCATTGTCTGGTTTTATCTTCTCCATATTCAGAAAGTTTGTTTTAATAATTCGAGTGAGTATAATAATAAATGTTGTACCAGGATCGCCTGTGAACAGTCGTCGTCTGAATATATAGACGGTCGTTTTATTTAAATGTCATTTTAGCCCTTTATTGAATAAAATTCTTCTTAAATCAAAGTACTGAAAGAACTCATGGAAACATAACTTACATAGATTTTGCACTGAAACATGGAACGGGAACTACATGTAAAGTTAAACTATAGAGGATGTAGATAAACATATAGTATTTGATTCAGCATCAACATTCATGCGCGCCGAACGAGTGACCGCTATGTAAAGCTGAACCATCGTTCAGATTCTAAAAAGGACTAATTTTGGCCAGAAATACTGTAGTTTCATTTATTTTCGTTGGGCTCAATTTTCGTGTTTTTTACTAAAATAGCTATTTCGTGGGGACATAAATTCGAGGATTTTAATTTTTGAAAAACAATTCCCTTTCTCTGCATTTTAATTCGTGGGGATTTCATTTCGTGGATGAGCCGACCAACGAAATCCACGAAATTAAATCCCCAACGAAAATTAATGATTCCACAGTGTGTTTCACATCGAACAAATTAATACATTCGTTTAAGAAGTACATGTATTATATTCAGCATAAATAAACATTTATAATTAACTTTAAAAGTAAGAAATTGGGAATACCACAAGGAGAAATAATTTATATACAAATGCACTCACATGAAAAAGAAAGTGTACACTTGGTTAATGAGAATTATTTATGTATTTAAGCAAAATATAGTAAGCTTGGTATCACAAAGTGTGCAAAACTGTATTTAATTGAATGGCTAAATAAAATAGTTCATCCCCTATTGTATGTCTTCATATAAATATGTTTGTATATGTTTTGTTTACACATCTTTTTTGTCATAGTACAATATACAATGTCATATCATTTATGTATGTAATGTTTTTACGCTGTACAATAGTATATCTAATGTATGTTTAGCGTATGCATTATCAATGTTTTCGATTTGTTGGATTTGTGACGAGTTACGATGTACATGGTGTAAATAAAAGTCTGTTCTTCTCTGTTCTGTTGCTATTACATGCATTTGTCATTTAAGACTTTTCATCAGTTTGAAGACCGGGAAATTCACCAGTAAAGTACAAAATGTTCACATTGTTTGTCCATTGGAAGACCCAAAGCAATACCGAGCATTAAACCAATTCGAAATCAACGTATTCGTTCAGTTTTAACGAGTCTATTAATAAAATGATTTTAAAACAAGAGTGCCAGGTCACAAAATACGCCCGTAAAGGGACATAACTCAGAAGTGCCTGGGTCGATCGGGCTGGTTATCGAACTTGATCGAGATCTCATGGCTATAAACATTTCCATTAAGTTTGATGAGGATTCGAATTGAATTAGAGAGCGGACACCATTGTGGACGCCGCACACCCGCCCGCCAAGCCGCCCGCCCTCCCGCCCGCCGTGGGAGTTCCCATAATACGACCCGTTTTTCGAACGGGCGCATAAAAAGAGATCGACTGCCACTGGCTACTATACGCGGATAAGGTTCAAATAGACAAGAATGCCCCAAAAATCAATATAATTATTGACTGTTAACTCTTGCAGAAATAAATTACAGTCTGCCTAACAAATTCTGCTGATGCAAACGAATTAAACTGTGTTAGGACAGCGAAATGTATCTGCAATCCTAATTACTCCCAGGTACACAGGTATATAATTAAAGTCTATTGCAAGAAAAAATACTGCAAGCGCATGTCTTGGCTCTTTGCCCGAAATAAGAGTTAGAAATTAATGTGTCTTTTATAAATACGAAAACATTTCTGTAACTGTAAGCATCGATCACAAACGATCGTAAACTAAAAGAGAGAGAGAAATGAGAAATGAGTTTATTGTGGCATGATGGCATGCAACACACCCAGGTTCATCCGCTTGTTTTTTTCAAGATTTTACGCCAGTTTTCAACGGAAGTTGACCAAACCAGTCTATCTGGATCCGGTACTAATACTAACTGTTAGCTACTTTACATAAATCATCAACGATGGTGCCGAATAGATTCTCCAATGGGGTTCGAACCTTCGATCTCCCGCTCCAATGGCGGACACCCTAACCACTCGACCATGAATGTGTTATATTATTATTGACGTCGATCACATTCGTCACCAAATATATTGCATAGTTATTACGCGCTTGACTTCCGCTACATATGTGATTATCTTTATTGTTACGATTGTGATTCGTTACGAATTTAGTCTTACAGAGCATCTTAAGCCCCTGATTGGGCGGATTCAGAGCACCGACTTAAAACTGTCCAATGAAAAGACTGCACTCCATTCAAGCAGTCTAAAGTCGCCTTCATAACTGCAGGTTGTACTGTACTGAGGCGTGGTTTTAAAACAAACTCACGGAAATCCACGGAAATACCTGGAATTTACCGACTTCAGATGAAATCTCTTGATACATCATTTTCGCTCAAGTACATTCCAATTGGAACTGACAAGTTGCAAGTAGAAGAACCTTGGGATGATAGAGTGAGCTATGTCGGTTAATTACGGCATCTTAATAAATTGAATTGATGGAATATAGAAAAAACTATTTTAGCTCAATGCCAAAAATTCAGCACAGGTGTGCGAGATTTTACGTCAAGAAGAAAAGCGCCTAAAAATTGTTATATTTTCATCAACCGTACATATTACTAAGAATGTATGAGAAAAATATTGATTGTTTTTAACGTATAAAAAATACAGAAAGTGGAAAATTGGAAGTTGGAACGCAGGTATGAATCAAAGTGCTGAAAGTACATATGGAAACTGAACTTACATAACTTTACACTTAAACATGGAACGGGAACCAGTTTGAAGAGGAGAGGTTGCACTGTTTCATAGTATCAGATCCTTTATTTTGGAATTTGGTATACCGTCTTAGAAATGCACGTTTGCAGTATAATTTTCAACCGGTATTCGTACTTAACTCGCGCTTGTAAAAATTCCAAGCACCTAACTTACCGATTTTAAATAATTATTGCTCACACGAGTTAGAACTTCAAATAATAACTCAAAGGTAACTACAAACATTTGTTTGTTCTTAAATAAGAGAGGCAATTAAATCATCAGAGGTATCTATTTACTCGCACATATTTTCAAAAATTCTCATTATACTTACGAGTTGTTAATTTGCAAAATTGCAGAAATCTACTTACGTACGTATCTCGGATGGGTGTGCATAACAATTTTAATAGAATTTAAAGCCGTTCTTGAAAACTGAACGTTAGTTCAGCTTTCCATACCCGTCACTCGCTCGGCGCGCATGAATTTTTATGCGAACCTAAGTACTACGTTTATCTACATCCGCATGTTAAAATAGTTCCCGTTTTATGTTGCAGTGCAAGTCTATGTAAGTTCAGTTTCCATGAGTACTTTCATTTTATTTATAAAATGATATATATTTCGAACTTTGTTGTTAGTTCAATAAATAAATATATATACATCAGCATATTCTACATATTGTATATTGTTTCCACAGTGTACCGTTTTGTACGAACACGAAGTCGGAAATCTAAACACAAGAACCACTCAATGTCGCATCCGGTGGAATTTATTTTTTAAGGGCTAGCTGAAGTATTGATAACACGAATAACCTATATAGGCACCTTGATATATAATTATACACTTTCATACTTTATAGCAACGGGAACCAGTTGTACATAAATTGTTCTGAAACGTTCACAAACATGTTTTAGCAACAACAAAAAAAGAAGAAAAAACGAAAAATACTCAAAACACAAATGTAGGCCTACTCCGAGTACAACATACTGTGGAATCATTAATTTTCGTTGGGTTCAATTTTCGTGGTTTTTACTAAAATGGCCATTTCGTGGGGACATAAATTCGTGGATTTTGATTTTTGAAAAGAAATGCCTTATCTCCGCATTTGAATTCGTGGGGATTTGATTTCGTGGATGAGTCGATCCACGAAATTAAATCCCAACGAAAATTAATGATTCCACAGTACTCGGTCATGGCATAATACGTTTTCTTACTGCTTTCTAAGTCATCGGCATGAAACAAATCAAAAGCTGCTGTAGTTACTGAGAAAACGTACATTTACACTGCTCAACTTTAACAATCAGTCAACATGGTGTACACTGAATACTAGTATACTTTGTGACTTTGTGAACGGGACTACCGACCACTTCTTTGATGCTTTACACAATGTCATGTACGAAGCGTAAAATGTCACTTTGTTCTATAATAAGCTTCACTTATTCTTAATTATATATTACAACGTCTCACATTCTGTATTGTACAGGTCCTTGATTGCCTTGAATATCTTAAAGGTGCCATATGTTTACAGGATATTTAAAATTTAGGTGAGTTATGCAGTGTACATCGATGATGACGTCATCTTTTGGCTGTATCATGATCCAGTTGATTTAATATTATACAGAAACATTTGAAGCTAAAACGGCATTAAATAGTCGTTTTGATGATCAAACCTTCGAACAAAGACGACTCTAGGGATTATTGTTTGTTTGTTTATATCGAGTTTCACGCCCCTTTACAACAGTCAGAGTCATATGAGGCGGACCCACACTTGGGAAGGACAAAATGTGACCTTTACAGACAGGTGGTCTTTATTCAGGGGTCATTTTGTTCTGAATAATCAATGACAGTCTTTAAAAGAATGACCTTTATTCATAGGGTGGCCTTTATTCGGAGGTGGCTGATAACACGAGTTTGACTATAGGTGGTTTAATTAGGATGGATTTACCATATTTGATTTCGTAATGGTAATTAAATGAATTTATATTGTATTATTGTGAAATCATCAACATAAAATCAAATGGTGAAATTATGTCTATAAATTATATACATTTAACTTTTTATACAATGAGAAAAGTTTTGTAATAGCTGAACATATTTCATCCCAACGGACGGAAGTGATATATGGTGTACAATGTATGTAGGAAAACGGGCGGGAACTTTATTTTCAATAATGATAGCATTATGTACTAGCTTTACATGAACCTAGACAAAAGTTTGAATAAATCACGTGATACAGTCATAAGATATTTGTTCTAATTATACGACCACTTACACTGGTAACAAGTGGTTTGTTCATTTTACATGTAGATTGTCTAAGTGCTTCATACTGTTGCAGTTTATTAACCCAGCGTATTCGAATGACAGCATAGAAAGAGCGTACATTTCTATAAGTCGAAATATTACATCAGATTAAGGTAAATACAGCATTGGCTAAGTATCTTAAAAGGACACAAGGGTATTGAATAAAAAAACATGGGCTTCGAATTGAAGGACTGTGACATTTTGATTGAAATAGGGTTTGACTGTTCTTTTATTGTTTGTTTATTTTGATCAGTAGTTGGTGATCACTCTATGTCCAGCAGTTGATAAAAAGCTGGGACTCAAAGTCAACAAGTGTTAAACATCTCTTGGCAAACGAAGACGCCCTCTCCATAAACCAAATCCAGCTAAGCAGAAATGCAAACACGACAAAGAATAGCACATGGTCATAGTTCATGGCTAAAAACCCAAACAAACAAACAGAAGCGTACACACTTTTTCAAACCAGTACAACCCAAAGAAATCGAGACATTTGTAAGAAAAGTAAGAAGAAACAGTTTGAATTTGAAATGAACAGAAAAGACCGAACACTTCCGATTACAGCGTCTGAACCATAATACGGTGTAAAACCATGCTCCCTTAAAATGGTCGTTGCTGACTCAATGACTTAAAGGGCGGTATTAAATAGTCCGCGAAACAAGGAAATACATAGACAAGGAAGAGATCCCAAATACTTTTCTTATGAATCCAAGCTGTCTGGTGTTAAGGAATGTGATCTGTAAATGTCTTCTGCGTTGATGAAAAATACACTTGTCCTCATTCAAGCAGGTTGTGATGATTTCTATTACATCGCAACCCAGCTGAACAAGGTCAAGGATATTCTATTTATAGATTTCGGCCATTTTATTCATAGAGTCCAAAATGTTTGTCCACCAAGTCGGCTGCTCGTTTATGCGTCCGTCAGTATCATGGTATGATTCAGACTGCTAATACGAATGAAGTTCATGTCCTTTTCAGCTGATCCGAACGTTTCGCATACTGTTGATTCCATGGAAAGGTCTACACTGCAATCAGTCAGCTGTTTCTAACAGAAAAAGACAAAACAAACATTTGCTCCATCCACCAAAACACACACCAGACCAAAATCATGGAATCTGACACATTTCACAATAAACAAACAATTTGAATAAACGAACTACGTAAATAAACAAGCGTTCTATGTTGGACGTAAAAAAGATTTGACAGCAACGTACGAACTGTTCAGTGTATTAAAATAGAAACTAAATATCTTAAACGAGATTAAGAAGCAATACTTTAAGTAAGATATGAAAAATTGTTTTCTAAAATCATAAACATTCAATAGACAGTTTTATTTGCGAATCCAATGATGAGCAAAATATAAATAACATACTCCGCGTCTTCTGCTGACATCAGCAAAACAAACCAAAGCCGAACATATTTAAACAAAGACAAAATGTAAATAAAAAAATATCAGAAGTGTAAACTGAACGAACCGGAAGTAACAAACTCACAAAATCATTCTTTTTCAAAAATATGAAACAAACATGAGATGAAAAATACCGAAGAGAAAGACAAAGCAACTGAAAGCACAACATAATCTTACTCCAGAAGTTAGTAAAATAAAATACAAACTAAGCCACAGTAACTCAAATATACAATGACAACCACATGTGGTAAAGCGCCCTCTATCGTCAACATGACCCACTTGTCGAGTCGAGTATACACGAAATATGAAACATAAGACAACGTTAGCGCTCTTTAATATTCTCCGCATACAGACGGATCCAGCATCTGATTGGTTGAACTTGATTTTCTCTAAGTGGATTAAATATGAGGACCATACAAGATTTCAGGGGGTCCTAATTAATGGAAAAATAAATATAAATTATGTTTTACTTGTTTAATCGCATAGAATATAATGCTTTCGTTCATAAAATACAATTTTACAACATAAAATAAATGAAAAATATTTCAAGACAAAATTATAAGGTTGCACATTAAGTATAGGAACCAATAACATAATACAGCCAGGTATTATGTACGCGAAGCTTAGAAATCAAACAATCAGGGGTCTCGGTTCTACAACTTGAGATTGATAACGAAACCCCACAACATTAGACCACCCGACAGACCCTTTGATTGTGCGCTAAGTCGAAAGTACGACAATACTAAAGGACGAATCATATCTCTAAATTAGAAAAAAAATTAGTTGTGCAGTCTATGCCGTAAATTGAGTAGAGTTAACAAACCATTCATTTGAAAGCCTTATGTTCCGTCAACCGGAAATTTTCGGCGTCTAAAGACAATGTAAGCACATAATAAGCAGGCCGCCATATAGTTGTTGTTGTTCACGGGGCTACTTTCCATCATGGCTGACCCTGGGAATCCAACGATGGAAAGAACCTACTTCTCTTTCAATGGAAATCGATGCTCATTCAATCAATCGCTACGTTTGAAAGTCGGCCATTCTGAGAACGATTCTTGAAATCGAGTGCCTAGTGTTGAAAAGGTAGTGACCGGAAACCACATAACCAAAATTTGTAACCCTACACTTATGTATGAGACGTATTTTTCAGTTACGGGAATGCCCGAGTGGTCACGATTGATGTTCCGTGTCTAGCAAATCACACACGGTCAGCCAATCGTGTCTACTCGGGCATTTCCGTAACTGAGAAATACAGAAATACGCACGTTTCTTCAGACAAACGCCGAGGAGTTCCGATTGACGGTGCGCACGCATACAGTTAAGTCGGCGGCCTGGTAGCAGGGCCTCACAGTTAAAACGTGTCAGTTTGTACATTGTCGATGATTCGCATCGCATTCTCAAGTACGTATATGGTTTAAGGACCTTTAAGACGTACACCAGGAACTTAAGATAGTATTGTTTCGTGGAGATAGCGAACATGCTGGAAGTAGCGTCTTCACATTTTGTACATTTGAACCATCACGCTATTGTTTTCATATCCTATTTTATAGAAAAGTGATTAAGACTGTGTCATTACACTGTTTGATGTTCATCCAAGTTTCTTGTCATAAACACTTTGATTAAAAGGGCCCACTAATGACCATTACGTCAAACAATAGGGCTTTAATGTAGTTACAAAAGGCTGCAATAACTAAGCCGTACTTCAGGTTTAATCACATTTATGGTTTAATGTAAAAACACAAAATCAACAAAAAAGTCAACCTCTGAGCAAAAGCCGACCATGGGAAAGACAAAATGTGGCCTTTGTTGACACGTGGCTTTTATTCAAAGGTCATTTTTGTTCTAAATAATCAATGATGGTTTTTAGAAGAATGGCCTTCATTCACAGGGTGGCCGTTATGCGAAGGTTGTCAATAACATAAGTATGACTGTATTTGGAAAAGTCGTCCGCTGTACAAAGGCTAACATGGCTATTGGGTAATTGGATCTTAGAGGCATTGACTTTAAATTCATCATTAGTCACGTGGCTCTCAAAGTGGGGTATAATTTCAGAGGATCTTACGCCGATTTCAAATACATAATTATGTACATGTATATCTATGTGGCGGCCGGTTCACCTGACCAATTTTCCTGGACCCTTTTCTAATCAGTACAAATCTGCCCTTTCACAAGGAGTCACTGGAAAATCAACATTTTTGTTAAATTTTCATAGAACGCCATGACCTGCCGCGGCCGCGATTCAAACCTGGGTTACAAGTCCAACGCACTGACCACTGGACCATGGCCGCGGCTTTATGTTGGGTCTGAAGTAAAACTATTGTTTTCAGATCACAGAAAAAAATGTGAAACATACACCAATAGTTAAAATATCGTTGATTTTGATTTGCATATTTCAATTTAGACTCTAAAAATGTTATTTACGTTCGCTGTAATTCGTTATATCGTGGACTAAGACAATAAAAATACAAGGAAACAAAACAGAAACATTTTAAGTTTGCAGGACATAATTATATTAAATACAATGTACACTATTCCTTGAACCATAACTTAGTCACAAAAGCCTTCTTCCTAATAATTTTGAACATGCGTAGGATCATAAGTACATGTCCAAAATTTTAAAAAGTTTAACATCAGAAATTAAAAACCCGGATGAAATTGTCAACATTTAAAGATGACAATCAGTTAATCGCATTTTCCTCAATTAGCAATCATGACATCTAATCGATCAACTTTGAATTCGATTCCGAATGCCCATCTCGAAGAAAGTGATGCGGTCGGTTAACTGATAGTATCTTAATCAGATAGCGTCGATTTTAAGGGATGAAGTTTAGTGCTTTTCACAACCGGAAAATAAACACTCCTCGTTTGATTAGTAAACAGATTGTTGACATAACTTGCTAGATCAGATTTCGAAATATAACCAAGCGATGTTTTGTCATTCTAAAGCAGACGACGTATTCTGATCAGAGAACCAAACGTCCACCAAACGGTAGCCGAGTAGGAGGAGTTTTGACATAAATCTTTGTCACTTCATTTTGTTTTGAACTATTTCTATCTCACAATAAAACAATTTATTACAAATAACGGACTGGTTTCGGAATAATGACATAGAAAATGCATTAACTTTATGAACAGACGAATTGCCTGTTTGACGAATGAATTTATCGGTGATTTTGTTGGCAGGTGTGATTTATGGAACGGCGGGTCAACATGCTTCGGCCGTGCAGACAGACGGACGGTGTATTTCGTGGATAAATGGAGAATATGCAAAGAACTGTAACACATGTCTTTGCATTTGGGCAATATATAATCAGCCGAAAGAGCATTTCGTTTTGGTATAACATTTAAAAAAAAGAGGATCAAAGAATTGACACATACTTGTAAGTTAGGCGGCTCTTTTCCCATTTTGAAGGTGCGGTAACGTATCTTTTACGACGTCGTCGGGTGAGTGATGGAACGACGTCGTCTTTGTTTCCACATCTGGGTTTGGTCATCAGTTCTGCCGTTCGTCTGTCAACGACACCAGTTTCAGGTAAATTGCCCATGCGTTGGAGACGTTTTAGTGCCTCGACGTAAGCTTCTTTTGAAGTAAGTCCTGCAGGCCCCTCTTCTCTACTCGCATCGTGTATGTAACCGAACTGTCCGAGGTATTTCTAAGATAAAAGAAAGAATAAATTAAGTCCACTTTACTAAAAGTCCACGTCGGTCGCTAAATATAAACTATGATAGATGTAAATAATATACAAATGTACAATATTTTAGTTTATACAACAAAATAGCATCTTCTATAAGGCAATTTGGGTCCGTTTCATAGAACTTTTGATAGCGGTTTTAAAACGTAAAGAGTCTTGCAATCAATCGATTGTAAATACGTCTTTTGCCCAGTTGATTGTTTTTTTTACCCCATTGTAAGCTGTCAGCAAAAAAATGCCTAGAAATAACTACCATTTGCATTTTTTTTAAATTTAAAATCTTATCTATTTATATGTTTTAGATGTATATAGAGTAGTTTAAGGCTTTTAAAAAATAGTGTTTTTTTAATTTTTTTTTATTTTTTATATTTCTTTTTTTTTTTACGTAACACCAACAGTCATGGTCGTTTGGCGACTTTTTGCAGCAGTAAAAGTGGACGAAGACCCTTGGCCTAGATCTAGATAGAACCACTGATCTTCTGTAAACTAGCTGTATGAACAACTTTCTCACATGTGAAATTTATCTGGTCCTAGGTGGAATTCGAACTCATAGCGATGACCAGCTTGTGATTGCTAGTAAAAGACCAAAAACCAGTTAACAACGGAGATCCCTCTGTTTTAATATCGTTTGTACAGCTAAAGATCACACCGCATCCGTACCGTCCCGAACAATGAACAACAGAACCCGGAACAATCGATATAATGCATTACTGTACAACCATAAAGTACGGTAACAAAACGGAGCATAAAACAATTATGGAATGGTTTCATTTCGAAATTGTCCATATCTTGTTCTGTTATTTTCTAGTTTTGTTCCGATATCTGAATATAAAGTCAAAGAAAAGATGAAATTACGCTACCATTGATTCACGGGCGCTGATACGAAACTAACATCAAGTTTATTTGCATATAACAAACTAAACGGGAAGATTTCAGGAATATGAGAAAGCCATAATTCATCCCGTGACGTCATCGAAATTTCTGCAGAGTTATGCAGTTTACAAATCTAGGAAATGCTATGTAAATATTGGAATCCATAACGAGAAGATTTGTAGTTTAGATATGAAAATTTAGTCAGAGGATATCAATAATTATGTATTGAGTAAAACGGTCTCCATAAATCAGCATGATTGATTGTGATAAACTTGAATCTAAGATAAGAAAACGTCATTATCTAGTTAATCATATTTTGTAGGATTCATATAAAAAACACACTTAACATTCGCAGTTTGACACTCGTCCATTAATATTGGGAAGCAAGGCGATACAAATAGTATTCTTTGGAACGGTAATATTCTATATTTTCTGTACACAAATCTCTCGCCCTCCCTATCATCGTCCACCTCTCCCTCTCTCCCGTTCTCTTATGTCTTTTTCCTGCCCCTTCCCCCTCTTCCGCTCCCTCTCACAGTGACACCCCCTTTCCCTCTCCCTCTCGCAGTGACACCCCCTTTCCCTCTCTCCCGCCCCCTTTCGCAGTGACACCCCATTTCCCTCCACCTTTCGCAGTGACACCCCCTTTCCCTCTCTCCCGCTCCCTCTCGCAGTGACACCCCATTTCCCCCTCTCCCGCTCCCTCTCGCAGTGACACCCATTTCCCTCTCTCCCGCTCCCTCTCGCAGTGATACCTCATTTCCCGCGACTCACTCGTGTCATGTAGTTTTTTTTGGTTCCCATGTTTGAATGTTAATGTAATCTATAGAACATAATCACGTGACAAATTTCCTCACTCTTCAATCATCAATCACAGCATGCTAAAATCGTACCAGGAAGTTAAAGGTACACGTGAGTAAAATACGGCGGCACGAGATTAGTTACACCACAACATCAGCACGAGAAATTGGATTTCAGGTTTTCAATCAATACCTAAGATAATGCTGCAGGCAGTAAAGTAGAACGAATAACACATTTATGTATACATACAATATAGAAAAAAAATAAAAAAGGAGGCCGTTTTTTTTCCAGAAAATGCAAATTCACTAGATCAATTCTATATCAATCATTTAATTTTTTTAAAGTGGCCCCTAATGTACTCCTAAGGTGGGTTGATTAATGTTAACTGTACAGTACAGTATGTTTTACTAAGCCACTCCCTAAAGGAGGCGTTAATAACTTTAGATAGAGCGACCATTTCCAGTAATTCAAGTGCATTTATTTTGTAACATTGACTACATACATGTTTATTTCATAGTATTGTGAATTATAAATATTATGATGAGTCAGTGACGAAACCGGTCGGCAATTTAAATATATAATAATACCTATGGAATGTTAGTTATTTTTCATTATTAATTTGCTTGACTCGGATATATTTTTTAACATTTTATATATATAGCTGTATTCAAAGGAACAGAGAATTTAATAAACAAAGGAATCCATTCATGAACTTCCCCTCCCATTAATTATCCAAGAAACTGCGCCTTGAAAATGTCTTATCACAAACAAAAATAAAATAAAAACAATACGTCAGTAAATGTCTATGTTCTGTTACTCAATCTTGTATCATAATTCATATGTTCTAAAAACATTGCATTCTTCGAATCTGCACAACGAACAAATGTGGTGGAATACAATAAAGTCCATATCAGACCGTACGCGGCGAAACCGGAAAAATGGCATCTACTTTTAATACAAATTAAATGTAGCATAACGACTGGAAATTTGTACCACGTGATTCAGACTGATCATCTGAGCCGATACAATGGACGGGAATTTATTTTAAAATATGAAAGTTAGAACACTTTCTGACCAGACGCCTATGTTTATAACCAAAGTACTAATATAATACAAGTCCCTTGAACAAAAATTTATAACTACTCCATCTGAATATTTAGTGCAGTCAACGAATGAACCAAAACACAAATCATAGAGTAAAAGAAAAAAATCTTTAAGATTCATTAATGTATAATAATACAAAATAAGACCCTAAATATGTGAATTAAAATTTAAGAAATAAATTATCAAACATCATCGCCGCACGATCTCATCGTATTTATTTGATACGATGCTCAAAATACTGTTTATTTGTATACTAGTGATAAGCCCGGATCAAGCCCCACGATCACATACATGTATCAATAGAAATCATGCATAAATAGTCATAAAATACATGCATTACATGCATACACGCATATACAATGTATATATTTTTTTCATAGCTATTCTTGTAACGTTTTAGAAAACAGGATTTTAAAAAGTCCTTTGTAATCCACATCAAGATGAGCAAACGACCATGATATTATTAAACGCAGTTGACATTATTCGTACACGCGAATTCCATTTATGGGACATTACTCGATAAAGCACTATGTGACAAGTCCAATTATAATTATTTCCCTTGACACTGTCAATTGTTCAATTAAAAATAAGTGACATGCATAAGGTTAATCTTCGGTTTAATTAGTTGTAATCAGTAAATTAAAGATAACCTACTTGGAATATAGCTATAAAAAACAAAACATTTGAATAAATGCGATTTTTTCTTAATAGATAAGTATTTTTATCAAAATCATTTTCATAATTTCATTATTCAAGTTAAATTTATTGACGTACACACAGAGTTTATGTACATCAAGACTATCATACCGGCCACTTGTATAACAAGGCATCAAATTAATAAGGACTGCTTGCATTTGTATAACTCTGTACAAAAATATAACAGTCAGACGAGGTTTACAACGAGGCTTCTATTCGTGATGGTTAGTTATAAAACGGGTCTATTTTAATACAAATAACTAAAACACATAAAAAATCGAAGTTATTTCCATGGAAACGTTATGCTTGATGGTCCATAATAGAAATAATGCTCAATATTCGGTAATTTAGACAGTAAAATGATATAGCTCGGATGATACAATAAAACGGGATCATTTTACGGACGTAAAGTACGGGATAGACGGATAGTACTGGCATTTATTGTTTCCATTTAAGATCATTTCAGTCTAAGGGGAAATTTCTAATGGCGACGGATCGCCCGGTAGATGGACGAAGAATGGATGTCTATTCAGTACAGTTTGTCTTTGAATTGGCCCATTATCATTTAACAAAAAGCTACCTAACATGATATTTTCCAAAAAGCTGCGTTGTCTTCTTAGAGTCGGTTAAAATAGTACGTTTTCTACTTAGACAAATTGAAGTCGTACGCCATAAACGTAAATAGTCGTCTTGTTGACTAGCCCATAAATCAAGCAAAAAATCCGAGGAAAACATTAAAGCATCTAATTCAACACGCTATCAGCACGACTCGACTCCAGTTTAAGACACTCACTAACGTTTATATGGACTGAAAAATAAAACACTGAGATGAACATACTCCGTAATTGCTCAAATGAATTTGAAATTGTAAAAAATACTATTGCAACACACGCACATAACGACTTCTGTTATTTTAGAAACAAAACTTAGCTGCTTTCAACCGCACTTAATCAGAAAACGCAAAATTGGTTAAAGAAAATAAAACAATTTCTAGTCAAAACCAATCAGTATCCGTCAAATTTAAATTAATTATAAGAACATACTTAAGTTTGCATAAAAATACGATATGTCAGTTATCAAAGGCGCCGGTTCACCCAATCAGTTTTCCTGGGCTCAGATATATCTATATAACAGGCCCCATACCTTCGGAAGATCGAGTCGCTGATTAATATCGAACAGTACGATGGTGTTCAAAGTTCCGCCTAACAAACTCGTTTCGGAGTAACATTTAACACCTGGTTTTCTGAGCACTTATAGAGACTCTGAGAGTCTGGCACAATGCCCGAGTTCCATGTAATGTAGAAAACAAACACGATGAAGATGTTACCTACATACTACCCCTAGTTTTATCTATCAGAACCTGGATTGATGTTAATCGTAAAGTACAAATGACAACAGTACAGATACAAAGATAACTGATTCTACCAGTTAGAGAACTACTATGCATTGAGTCATTCACAAATACTATGTCATCATTATCAATTGTAAACCAAACAAGCTGATTCAAACGACTTGTAGAATTATTACCTGCATCGCAAGCTCTAGAGAAAAGCATGAGAACCCCTCAGGTTAATTGAATGAGAGGTTTTCGAATCCTTCACTTATACCAAAACCGCCATATAGATAGCCCTGGATAGCATTTTGTCCAAGATTCTCTTGCATTTATACAAATACATACAGTAAAACCTCTCCAGAGCGGCCCTCTGTAGAGCAACAACCTCTCTATAACAACACCATCAAAATTTCACTAAATTTATATTTACTATAAATTTAACCTCTGTAGAGCAACAACGGTCAATATTTGCAGCTCCAACAGGATGTTGCCCTACAGAGGCTGTACTGTACATGCATGTACATTGTACATGTCCCCAGAGTATACCCATATTTGGAGATCGTCCAGTACAAAGACCTCTATTTTTCAGACTTGTTTTTCATACATTTCCTCTCAGAATACATGTATATGATTATGCTTCCTCTCGAAATTGAAAAAGACATTTTTAGACAACACAGGCGTTCTTTGTATTAAGGTATTATGGTACCGGTACACGTGACCTGATAAAATATTTTACTCCAACATCTTTCCTCATCTTAGACTGATGCGTAAAATATCTTCAAATGATATAGCTACAGTAATGTCTGTTTAAAACAGACCCCATACAACTCTTGTATTTTCTGAATACACATGCGATGCACAAATGCCTTTTTTCCAAAATAGCAGCTTTTTATTACCACAGGGAATTACTTATTGCGAATTCTGAATTGGAAATCTTTCAATGGAATGTCACAGTTATCAGCATATTTCTGAATCAGTAAATGAACTGATAAGCCATATGCTGACTGGATTTTTTCTTTGTGGAAAATATATCATTGATGTGTTACAACAGTGTATACAGTGTAACCTCCATGAATGGTCGCCTCCGAACAACAGCCGCCTCCCTGTTACAGCCAATATACTAGCAACCCAAAGTGACGTTTTACCCTATGTTCACTCTCAACAACAGCCACATCCCTGTTACAGCCAGCATACCGGCAATCCAAATTGACGTTTTATTTAATTTTCACTCTATCAACAACAACCACCTCCTTACATCAGCCATTTTTGTCTTTCCCATTGGAGGCTGTTGTAGGGAGGTTGCACTGTAATTTCAAACTAAGTACCAAATCTGACATTAAATTAATAATTGAAGGGAACATGCACTGAGTTGTTGTAGTAGATTATTACGAAAACACTAGAATAGAGTCGAATGATGGGTCCAGAAGTACACACGTGAAGGAGATGACAATAGATCTATGACTGATGACTCGTGTTGGTGATGCTCACGTGTATGGAAGTATGACGTTGAACCATAATAGTAAAAAAAGAAAAACAAACAAATAAGCATACTAGTGTCATAGCGTGCGCAAGACATCTTATTTTAACCTTCCATTCATATACAGTCGTACTTTACGATGGCAGTCGAATCGTATTACGTTCAAAGATACGGTAAGATATATCGTAGAGTAACTTGTCACATATACCATTACCCGTCATACTGAATGACACGAGTCGTAAGTCACACGTGTCTAGAGTTGTAGAATAAGAGCAAGAGCGCCACGAACGGTGTCAACGCTCGTCTGTTCACCGCCTCTACCCAAGTCAGATCATTCCACCTATGACATTTCATGTAGCTACCTGTTATAGTTTCTGAGTTATGAGCTAAAGGTTTTGGAGACGCAGACGCCGCAGACACTGCAGATGCCGCAGACGCAGTGATCACAATAGCAAGACTTTTTCTTTGAAATCAGACGAGCAAAAAATCACGAGTTAATGCAATAAACCTTTAACATTATGGCATAATAAGGTTTTAGCTGCAGATATATTATACTATTAATTTGAAGCAATAATTTACTTCTCGAATAAAAACCGAAAAGATAGATTCATCATCACGACATACGGGGTCTTAGCGCTGACCTTTATACCATCTAGGATGTTTATTTGTAATTAAAAACTCCGACAGTACGTGATTGTTGGTTAACAAAAGAGCTGACACGAAAATTAAGTAGTGGCGAAAGGTTAATAGAAATATCAGCATAGTCGCGAAATCTGATGATTGTAGTGTTAAATGTCACACCAAAAATTGTATTATGTAAATCGTATATATTCCCCAGTTGAAATTTAAATTGAAATAACAGCGAAAATTGATGAATCAAGAAAAAAGTCTACTTAATGGTCTATAGGAATTGCAACAAAGGGAATTCAATCAAAAAGGGGTCATTGACCCTTTCTTTGGAATTAATGGTATAAAAACATGATTAAAGACCTAGATTAAAGTATTTTTATGTATTATTGTTGTAGTGACATAAATTATAAGACTATTAAAGTCCTTTATCATAGAGGATGAAGATATTTATATATACGAGGTCTGGATATAGTTTGTTTGTTTGAGTTTTACGCCCCTTTTCAACAGTCAGTGCCATATGAGCTAACCATCGTTCCTGGGAAGTACCAGTACTAGACTCCCATTCTCCGTAAGCAAC